>CM070605.1:1948901-2508294 GCA_036346395.1 Hsuehochloa calcarea | reverse complement strand
GTTATGTCCATCTAATATCGATTGGTACGTAGTGTGTTGTACGAGTTAACAAACCGGCCCAGCTGGTCTGGTATTATCCTATATTTTCCAAAAGAGTAATAAAGATGAGTCGAAAGTCGCTTTGTATTCAATATCTATTATTCTATTTTTTATTTCTATATATTATTTTACGATTACGAATTTCTACAAGATAATCGTTGATTAGACTTCGCCAGCGACAATTTGTATTAGCAAAATTCAAACAAATTCGATTTTTTTAACGAAATTCATCCAAGTCAAAAATTTCAGAGCCAATTTGACTTTCTACCGAATCTGCCGATTTTCGGAACCTGCCTCGATCTGCATGTGTACGTAGTAACAATTAAGTTGCTCGTACTGGCGTACGTGTGTCGTGTAATGCGAAGGTAATAATTGAGATCCTTGCATGGGCCCCGTAATTTTAAGCAGAAGAGGGACAGATCCGCATGCTTTATTATATTACTCCCACATTTTCATGGTCCTGTACGTAATTAATCATGCCATTCGCCTGTCGTTGCCGGAGGCCGCGCTCGACGGAAACCTCTGTCAAAATTGTCGTCTCCAGTGAGCTCTGTAAAAAATTGTCGTCTTCTTAAAAAAATTGTCCACGTCGCATTATGTTCGACCACTCCCACCTCATATGGCAAATTTAATTTGAGCTACAAGCACGCAGCTGCTCGGAATCAAGACTCTTCTTCCACATCTGTCAAGCTTCTCCGCCATTGCTTGTCGCGACCAGTGAAACTCTATCTGATTCCTCGGTACACAAGAATCCTCTAATCCTTTTCTATCTTTTGACATGCTCAGTTTTGCCAAACTCTATCGATTCCTCTAGTCACACGTCGCGGCGGTTATTGTTAAAAATCATTTGTGAATTATCATAAGCGGTTCCGTGATAACATACAGTGATAGAATAACCGTATGTGATAGTGCAAGCGTCACGCAGACGGTGTGATATCTTGAGCATTATATAGCCGTAGTCTGACAGACACCCACCCTTTACTGGCGCCTCAACCCCCTTCCGTTTGAGCCGCCACCCTCTTGCCTCCTCTCCATTCGCCACCTTAGAGAGGAGAAGGATGGGAAGGAAGGAGGTAGGGAGGAGAAGGATAGGAGGAAGCTAAAGAGAGAAGTAGGGAAGGAGGAAGGGAGGAGAAGGAGAGAGGAGGAAGAGAGGGAGGATCACCGGGATATTTGGGATTTTAAATGCGTGAGCTCAGGGTAACGATCTGTAACCCTTTATATTTACCCTAGGTTAATCGCAAATCAATTTTAGTATGTTTGGTCAATAGGAAGAGTACTTGAGATTTATTAATCTAATTTAACACTAATTTGTTCGTGCGTGGCGTAGATGGATGAGCCCGGGTGTCTGATGAGAACCATATGAGTGGAGAATACATTAATGTGTATGCGCTTTTAGAAGAGCCTCAGCGAGAATATGTTGAAGTAGGGGATAAAATTTACGTAGTGTCCATGTATTGATTACGGTAATCTAAAGATGTTTAACAACCAGCGTAGTTTGAAGCGCACTTGATTGAAGGGTTTCAAAAATGATTATACATGTTGGGCGATCACGATGAAGCGCGATTATCTGGAAGTTAATAATAACGACATCGTCGAGGAAGTCAACGATATCTTTGGATGTTGGTGCGCTTTTGATCGAGATAAGTAGGACGATGATGATCTGAGATCGGATGCTATATGTAATGCGAAGGAACTACGGATGAGAGAGAGTTTGGTAAATTTGATGGCTTAATGGAGGACTCGGGAAACCTTTATTCCCTAGTATAAATGGAATACACAAGGTTGTCAACCATGCTGAGCTACTAAAATTGAAGGCAAGCAATGGTTGGTCAGATAAGAGTTTCATGGTGTTGTTAGGTTCTTTGTCCATTGGGAATAGAAGTAAAAAGAATACATGCATGTCCGAGCGATAGTATCCTCTATCGTAAAGAGTATCTGGAACATTCATGTATGTCCCATGTGCAAAGCATCCGAATACAAGCGTAAGAATCTGCTAAGGTGAAGCAAGGACCTTCTGCTAAAGTGTTGTGGTATCTACCTATAATCCTATGTTTGAAGCATTTATTTGTGAGGCGAAATGAGGCAAAATTGTTGCATTGGCACTCGGAGGAGCGGAAGAAAGATAGAAAGCTAAGACACCCTCTTGATTACGCCAGTGGAGAAACTTTGATGTGAAGCAGAGGAACATAAGGTTAGGGTTAAATCTGGATGGAATGAATCCTTTTGGTAACATGAAGCGTGAGCATAGCTTTGGCTAAATAAATCTATGTTTGTACAACCTTCCTCCTTGGTTTGTGTATGAAGCGGAAGTACATTTTGATGTCACTACTTATCCAAGGGCTATAGCAACACAGGAGCGATATTGATGTGTACCTAGTACAATTTCTAGAAGATCTTGTAACAATATGGAATGAAGGGATATAAGTATGGGATGTATACAAGCGAGAGAACTTCACTTCACAGCTATGTTGTTTTGCACCATCAATGATTTTACGCCCTTGGTAACACATGTCGGTGCTTAGTACAAAAGAAGCCAAACTGTCTACACTATTTAGATGGTACCAGAGTGTATGTTGAACAATTCCATAAAGCTTGTACATTACGTCACCGTAGGTTCCTTCCTGGATTCACCCAAACCGCAAGATGAAGAAACAATTCAATGGAAATAAGGAGGGCGATTCACCTTCACGGGCTTTTAGAGGAAAGAGGTCTATGATATGGTTAAGGATATCGATGTTGTGCTTGGAAAGGGATGTAAATTGAGAATCCATCGAGAAGAACATACGGAAGAAGCGGTCAATTTTAGGTCTTGCCTTATTGGGAGCACTTAGAAGTTCTGCTGCATCGGCGTCATGCGTGGAGAAGAATGTATGTGATAAGCGATTGGTCTCTTACTAAACATTAGTGGCGAAACAAAGGATGGTGTCAGCATGCACGACATGATGTTGGTTGATATGAATATAGGACCGAGCTAGCAGAAAGGCGGCCGATAAAGGCGAGCGTACCTTCCCGACTTCTGCGCTCTTGTCCAAAGTGAGAGAAATGAAGCTAGCTAGAGCTTGCATGGTGTAAAAGTTACATGCAGTTACTCTGCGCGACATTAAGAAACTTGTTTCTATATAAGATTTGAAATTAATTGGTATGAAGTCTCATAATTATCATGTCTTGATGACACAAATGCTTCTTGCTACAATTAGGAGTATCTTGAGGAACAAGCTCATTGGTAATCTTGAAATTTGTTTTATTTCTTTAAGCGAATTGCTCGGAAGGTCATCAATCCCAAAGGACTAGATGCTCTCACAGTCGAGTGGTGACAACTCTATGTCATTTTGAGATGGATTTTCCTCCGTCATTTTCCGATATCATGGTCCATCTCATTGTTCAACTTGTGAAAGAGATAAAGTTATGTGCCATGTGTTCCAAGCTGATTGGAAATATGTCATAGAGACAATCATAAAGATGATTATATTTCATTATATTTATAACATTGGATAATATGTTATCTTATTCATAGAATAATATCAATAATATTTATTATCAAGTATGTGACTTAATTGTGAAACTATATATTTCTGCGATGATTATTCTTAAGCGTTCACAGTGGAAACATATAAGAACACATATGAATAGACTAGCATATGTATTGTTTGATGACTATGTTTCACGGTCATGGATATGAAGATATCAAACCAATAATATGGACACATGTTAGAGAACATGGTGTTGGAAAAGACCCACCTTGAGACCTTTGTTGAGATTATTCACGATTCTATGTATCATTAGTTGGTCTCAAGCAATGATGATGTATAATCCTTAAATCTGAGATCGGCATGGTTTCCTACATGTGTAGTAGCACTCTTAGAAAGTACTAAGCGCTACTAAGTAACTAGGTAGTTATAAAGGTAGCTTTGGGTATGCTATGAAATATCTGGAGAGAATCATTTGGTTGGATATGGGATTTACTCCTCCTAACATAGCGGGAAAGATGTCTCTAGGCCCCTCATTGTGGTCGGATAAAGAAAGTGCATGACCATGCCACTAGTGGTGAAGTGTCGAGTGACATGAAGTTGTCGACACTTGATCGAGAATGTATTTAACGATCTATGGATGATACAACATCCCACACAGGTTCAACGGACATCGTGAGGCAAAGGGAGAATACGAGAAGGTCTTTCAATTAGATCGGATCACGGACTAGTTGTATGGAATCTGAGTTGGTGCGTAAATTTGGTCGAACATAGTCACTAAGTGGTCGAATTAAACACAGTCGTGAGGAGTTATGAATTGGTCGAGACCAAATATGGTTGATCGTATAGAGATACTGGTGAGTGCGTTAGTGATATGGACACGGTCATAGATCATATTGCATTAAGGTTAAATCGATATATTCTATGTGTGTTTGGGAATCGTTATGTCTTTGCTAGGTACGCGCTAACGACTAGTGGTTAGAAAAGAGTTTACAGGTCTGTAGATTACACATGAACCTATAAGTCCTCGCACTTAAAGGGCTAGGATTTGATTTGGATGGTGATCCAGAATTCTTGTAGGCCACGAGTTCCTAATGGGCCTCAAATGCGAGACCTATTATGGATGCCTATAAATAGAGGCGTGGCAATGGGTGTGATGATCTTTGAAGAACTTCCGAAACCCTAGCCATGCACCTTCCTCAACCACGCCGCCGGTGCTAGCACTCCAGCGCGTGGTGCCCTGCCCGTGCACGTGTGGATACCTTGGAGGTGTTGTTGCGAAGCATCGGCACTAGGGCGATCCGCAACTGATGCGACCACTCGGAGGAAGCGGGGCAGCGGTGAGTCGACTACTCGGAGGAAGCGAGCAGCGTGGCAAATGCGACTACTCATAGGAGAAGGCGGCGCAGTCGATCTACTCGGAGGAGAAAGGCGCGCCAGCGAAATGCGACTACGACGCATCAACTCGCTACATCGACTCTACTTCGCTATAGTCGGCGCGTCTAGTGGTAATCTTGTGATCTATTACTATCGGAGGTTCTGGGTTGCGCGGTAAATTTTTGTTTTGTGCTATCGTAGCCTTCGCGATCCTACACCTATGTCATATGTACACATTCGAGAGGAACATGGGAATTCTCAAGTCCTACGTATGGAATCGATCTCGGCCAGGAAGGTGGCATCATCAAAGGTCATGCAGCAAGAAGGGTCATTCGATTACATGTCGACTACATGACTCGGTGGGCGATAGGGTGTGCGTCTATCTCGTCATGAGGGAGAGAGGTATCGGGACCATCGAAAGGAAAGCAATCACTCCGATTTGGATACATACGCTCAAGCCTATTTCACGGTCTTATAACACATGACTCAAGTGTCCCCGTACATGAGGCGAGCACAAAGACATGATGCATGCATGAGAATCGAACCGTTCGAAGGTTTGGATTACGAAAAGCTTACAATGTCGGTTCAGAAGAATGGTTAAAGGTGCAATTCACTAGGAGGTCATCAGCGATGATCTGTTGCTATGGTTGGCAAAATAGTCAAAATTTATAATTGTGACATGGCAAGGATCGACATAAATGAGTACATTTTATACATCTCATGATAGGAAGAAACATCCGAACATCGGTGTCCACATAGATCACGTTTCACGAGTAGTTCAATCTGCCGAGAACACGTGGGTCGAACTCCTACTATGGGTTCGTAGAGGAGATTTGTAAGCTTGACTATGTACTTTTCAAGGCCCATTGTTTCAATGCCAATGAAGTTAAACTTCCACGAGGGTATGAAGATCGACAAGTAGAGGCGTCACTCATGTGGACCTTAAATGTGTCGGATACAAGGGCGAATCATTACGTACTCACTAAGCAAGTTGTTCAAGTTTTTATGTAATAAACCGACAAATAAGAACAAATCACGTAGTTCTTCATGGAAAAAGAAGGATTGTTGGAGTTGAGAATATCATAGATGAGGAAGAGTACAATCAATTTGATGAGTTGCCTCCTTTGGGAGGCGGCATCGGACTCGAGGAAGAACCCAATGAGGAAGCTAGCTATGCGCGTTGATCATCATGAAGGGCTATATTTTAATTAAAAATCTATTCCATTGTAATTTGTGGATATCGTGAGGATATGTGCGATCTCGGGATGATGAGTCAATTGGCAATGGCTTTGTTGGTTTGCAAAATCTCGCGTTTTGGGGTTTGCTTGGTGTCGGACCACATGCGGTCGGCCCAGTCTTTGTCAGTGCGGTCGAGGCCTTGGTAAGCAATCGGACCGGCGGTGGTGGTCGGTGAGTGGTGGACTGACCTAAATGTGGCTTTGGAGCTAAGCCAAAAATAGGTTGTGTAAGCGGTGAGGAGTCTCTGGATGTGGTCCCATCATTTTGGAGCTCCAGTCAAAAGTTCTATTGAGTTGAAAATTCCGAAGGTTTGGATTTTCACTGGCTTGGAAATTTAGCTAAGTCCTTTTGGCCAATCCGACCGCCGTTGTGGGAAGCGGTCAGAGCCGACTGAAATCGGTCGGGCCGGCCTTGTGGGTGATCGGTCCGGACGAGTTGACTGGAGGTTAGCCAAGTTTTGCATTGATGTGATTTGAATGTGTTATATGTATGAACTTCAATGCTTTATTGATGTATATTGCATTGCGAGCTAACGTGGGTCAAGTTGTGAAGAACTTGTTCCGGAAGCGGTTTGTTTGTCTATTCTAACATGCGGTGGCTTGCGAGTCAGCAGGCGTCAGCGGTGAGTGGATCGGGACTACGCTTGGAGGCGAGGTCGGAACAATCATGGATCTGCGGGTGATGTCGTGTGACTCAAGCATGGTGCGAGATGGGCAAGATGGATCGAGCGGGTGGTTGGTGCATTTTGGTTGGATCGGCCGGTGCGGATATCGGTCGAGTCTCGGAGAAGTTCGATGGGATTCGGACAAGAGAGGCTTGGCGGCGATGAGAACGGTGATCAACCTACACATGGTGAAGCGGGCGATTGCTTCAGCGAGATGTTGTGTGTGGGTCCCATGTGAATGGGTCCCAAAAGTGAAACCCTAGTCCTCTCCTATAAATAGAAGGGGAGATGTAAAAACCCTTGAGGCATTCATTTGGTTTCCTTAGCCTTTGGTCTAGGGTTAGGTTTTGGAGAGGAAGAGAGGGAGAGATTGTGATTGCTCCTTGGTGAGCTCTTGTCCTCCTTGAGGGAGTGGCTTTGTAAGCATCTTGTGAGATCAATCAATCTTGTGATGCTTGCTTGAGAGATCATTTGTCTCCCTTTTGTGTTCTTCTCTCATTTGGATGAATTTGGTGCTTCCTTGATTCAAGTGTTTAAACTTGGTCTTTTGACCCACTTTGTCTTGCTTTGATGTGTGGGAGTACTCCTAGAATCATCTAGACCATCAACCCCCACAAGCAAGTCTTGAATCAAAGATTTTCATATTTCTAGGGTTTGTGCACTTCTTTATTAAATCCTTGAGAGATCGATTCTGCGAAGTGGATCTGAAGGATCGTCGCTAGAAATAGGTCTCTAATATCATTTGGGAGGTGTGCTCGAAATTTGGTCAAGTTTCATTGGTTGAATCATAAGTTGGATCAAATTCGTTTTGGATTTGGGATTGGTTTTGATTCTGGTGAGCAAATCGAGCCGGTGTTACAGCCAGTCAAATATATTGATGTATTGAGCCGATTATTCTGCTTGAATCGAGCCATTATTCCGCCGGTCCGGCCCTTGATTAGTTCTTGGTCGGAGCCGTTGGTTGATCGTCGGTCGAGCCGTGCGTGTAGCCGGTCGAGACCTTTGTGCCCATATTGCCCTTTGAGATTAAGTCTCCACTTTTGTGTCGTGTGGTCATCGGGGTTTATTGAATTGACTAAAGGCTTCCAATAAACTTCTTGATCTTGCTTTCATAGCTAAAGGAGTTAAGTTCGTGTTGAATTTGATTTAGGCGAGAAAGTTGAAAGCGCATATTCACCCTGAGTAGCCTTTCAGGTCCTACAAGTGGTATCAGGCAGGTTAGCTCTTCTCATAGATCTTAACAGGTCTTTGGAGCCATGGCGGTGAGCAGATATTCAATCGGGCCACATGTTTTTGATGGAGTTGATTTTGCTTATTGGAAGGCAGAATGCGAGGCCTACATCGAGGCTCA
Source organism: Hsuehochloa calcarea (assembly GCA_036346395.1). Lineage (NCBI taxonomy): Eukaryota > Viridiplantae > Streptophyta > Magnoliopsida > Poales > Poaceae > Hsuehochloa > Hsuehochloa calcarea. Next base: position 2,500,154 of record CM070605.1, on the reverse strand, counting down.
AGGGCGCGTAATTTGGTTTAAGGTGAAAAACCCTTATGGCGTGCGGTAGGTGACAATTTGATCACTCGGATGTGGAGAACAACGGCCGAGGCTCGGAATTTTTGATTCAAAGCCTTAGTCGATCGGAGTTTGGCGTGTCGCTCATTTCTTTGTCTGCTCATGAGATCTGGCGGACTCTTTGTGATTATCACGAGGGGTCCCACTGCGATCAAGGAAGTGAGACAGAACCGACTAAAGAAAGCATACTCAAGATCGAGCAAAGACACGGTGAATCTTTAGATGAAATTTGTGGGGAGATTTTCTAAAATTCTTCATGATCTCGTATTTGTTGATCTTGTATTTTACAGTGCGAAAATGCTGCGGACTTTTGGGTGCTTTGGATGTGAAGGTGCAGGGGATGAAGATCAACGCCATAAGCGACAACAACTTGTCATGAGTGAGCTTACCATGGATAAGCTTTACTCGAGGTTGAAGGCGCATGAGATTGATTTCATCTCGAGTCTCCCACAGCGAGCCAGATGGCTTTAGTGATCGACCAATCTAAGGGTAGATATTACGATTCTTTTCATGTTAGCTCATCGGCTTTTCCTTATGCCTTTGCATTCTTTTAGCGATGAGCAACTTGAGAGACTACGAAGATGATTTAGCCCTCCTATCCACAAAATTCACGAGCTTACAACAATGTGAGGAGTAGGAGGAGAGGTGGACTGTCACATGCTTTGAATGTGGTGAGCCAAACCACATTCGCTCTAGATGCCCCAAGGTGAAGGGCAAGGAGGAGAAGGAGTCACAAAGGCATCCTCAAGCGAAGGATGCTAAGTCAAGAAGACAAACTATCGCAAGTTTGTCGGTAGAGTCCTGAAGCTCTAGAAGATATGAGCATGGATGATGTGGACTCGGAGGTGGAGGGCGACAAGAGTGACTCCGTGGCAAGAAGAAGGCACGTGATTTCACGGGAATGTGCTTTATGGCTAAAAACGACCAGCGGTGACTCCTCAACAATGAGGATCCTTTTAGCGATCCAGATGAGGTATGCCCTTCACTTCGACATGAAAAGGGCTTTGGTGCTTCTTGAACAAAAATGCATAAGCAAGTTAAATTGATTAAGCGAGGATACTATGATTGATAATTTGAACCTAGAAGTGGTTAGGCTCAAATCCATTAATCTGATGATTTACGTGATTCATGCTCTAGCTTGCTTAATGAATTGTCAAGCTTAAATTATGCTTATTCCTCTGTTGAAAAACAATTGGAAAATGCTCTTGTCGAACTAGAAGCTCTCAAGTCTAGTTACATTTGCATGGATGCCATTAAGCTTGGTGTGACTACCTTGGATGCTATTCCTTTAACTTGCTCAAATTGTGCTCTGCTAGAATTAAAAGCTGGATAGCTCTTTAAAGAAGCTGCAAAAATTTGATGCTAGTCATACTTGCTCTCATTGTAAGAACAATAGGATTAAAATGCAAGAGTTGGCCAAATAGTCGTTTACTCTAGAGGTGCATCGTGTGAAAATTGTCCTAAGCTTACAATTGAGATTGAAGCTTTAAACAAGACTCTTGAAGAGCTAAAATTGAAAGATCCATGTCTCTTCTTGCTTCAAAGAAAGTCATTGATTCTTCCTCTTGTATGTTGCATCTTTGAAGTTGAAACTATAATTGGTAAGATACAAGAGGCTTTTAGAGTCAAATTTAAAGAGCAGTTGAATAGGATTGGAGAGTCCTATTGTGTGTCTTGTGAGGCTCTCAAAGTGGAAGTGGATCTTCTTAAGAGCAAACATGTTGAGGTAATCAATTCTAAAAAGTGCTCTAATTGTGGAGTTTTGGCAAAAGAGAATGATTATCTCAAAATGACTCTTGAGAAGTTTTCAGTGGGAAAAAAACTCAACTTGATTCTAGATCAATCCAAGGTGAGTGTGAAAAGCGATGGCCTAGGTTTTAAGTCCTAGAGCTTTCCAAGAATCACCCACCTAAGGTTGCTAAAAATGTGAAAAGTGGTGCAGTTTAGCAAGAACCTTCTAAGACCTTCAAGGTTGTATCCAAAGTGAAGGTTTTGCTCAAACTCTTTACAGTAAGAAAGGTGCTTACATTTCACCGATCACGGACCCCTCAAAGGTCAAGTACCATTGCACCTTACACAAGAAGAAGGGCCCTGCTGTTGAGTTTTGTTTTGGAGAGCAAGATTGAGAGGAAAGAGAGTGAGCACTTTGAGATCCATTAGAGGAGTCTCTTCTTGATTGTAGTCTCTAGAGCCGGGCAACCTATTCGGTGTACCACATATAGGCCTAGGTTTGTAGATAATTTTGTTGACTCTTACGGTGGGTCGAGCGTGATTTGGCTTTGGATATCGTGAGGATAGACCATGGGTAGAACCTAGGCAGAGAGTGTCGGTCTTTTGGTAGATCGTTTTGGAGAGGTCGGTGGTGCTCATGGGCATTCTTATGATTTTGTGCCTAATCATCTTTCTGCTGCTTCTTTTGCTATTCCCAGGCATCGTCCATCTCAGTACTGGACACCTAGATCTTTTATCTCAAATCCCAGTACTAAGGCATGGATGTTTTGAGGAATTTTGCTTTTTGCATTCATTGTATCATAATGCATTTTTATTTCAAATATCTTGCATTGCATAATAAAATCTGTGGAGCTTTGATTTTTATCCTTGTATGGCTTGATTTCATACTCTGTACCTTGTCATATCAAGTGATAGTCTGCTAGACTTCTTTTATGGCTCTTCGTGTTTTAGCTTAGCTTTTGCCTTGCTAGCTTTATATCTGTGAGCAAATTGAATCAAATCATGTCTTGTTGGATCTTGTGACTAGTTTTGCTCTAGTGATCCTTATAGCGTCCAGCTTTTTGGAGTTTTGAAATTTTAAAAGAGAACCATTTGCTTCATTCGCAAAAGCTTAATTTTGAAATTTGAGAATCCATTTGCAGTTTAATATGAATTAATCAAACTTCAATTAAATTAAAGTTGGTTTAATTGAGTTTTCTGGAATTTAAAGTCAAAATTATTATTTTAAGAATTTTCTTGGATTTATTGGATTTTAGAAATTGATTTTTGTTTTACAAAATGGAAAATTAATTTATTTATAAAGAAAAAGAAAATTTAAAGTTAAAAGTATTTTTATTAAGTCGAGAATAATTCAAGGAATTTCTTTGAATTTTTCTAGAATTTTTGAGTCTATTTGCTATTTTCTAAATTGCCTTTTTATTTATTTGAATCTAAAAATAAAAATGTATATTAATTCCCTTTTACATTTTTGGTAGAATCCTCGGCCCATCACTATCCGACCGGCACTGCCTCATGACCCCTCACGCTTCCATGCCAGGCCTAGCCTCTCTCTCGTAGCCTTGTGCGCCCGTCGCCTCCGCCGTCGGATCTTCATCGCAGCGCTCCGTTCGCCGCGCCTCCGTCTTCCAGCCGTCCGTCGAAATCGGACGGCGCCCGGCTCAAATCTTCCTCCGCGCCGTTCGTCTTCTCGGCCGTCCGTCGAAATCGGACGACGCTCGATCGCCGCGCCTCCTCGCTCCCAGCCGTCAGATTAAATCGAGCGGCTCCGTCATCGTCTCGGCCAGCCGCCGTTTCTCTCCCCAGCGTCGCCGCGGAAATCCCGCTGCCACGAATCTCGCTCCATCCGTCCAGCAGTCTCCTCGCCTCACGGCGCCTCCGCCGCGAATCCGCCGCTCTCCCCAGTCCGTCGCCGCGCCTCCACGTCGCCCGTGCTCACTCCTCCAGCCCTTTAAATGCCTCGGTTCTCTCCTCTCCTCTCTCTTCTTCCTCCCTCTCGGCTCGCCTTCGCGCGCCCCTCCCTCTTCTCCTCCTTGTGATCGCCATCTCCCGTAAGCCTTGCCTTGTAGTCTCCTCGGCTCGGTCGTCATTGCCGTCTCCCTCGCCCGGCCGCCGCTCACGATCTCTCTCTCTCCTCTCTCTCTCTGCGCATGAACTGGTGCCCGAAATGCGGCCAGCGTCAGCCAGCAAGGTGGCCAGTGTCGTATACGTGAAGCGGTTTGCCCGCGTGGCTGCTAATGTGATGCATGTATGCAGCGTCAAAACAGGAGTTTTCGGTTGAAAAATAAATCAGGAAAATCGAGAAAAATCCAATTCTATCATTTTATGTGATTTTCAACTTCTTTTAGCCATAACTTTCACATCAGAACTCCGATTTGGGTGATCCAAATTTCTAAATTTATATAAATTCAGCCTCTTTCATTTGGTTCTGGTTTTGCAATTTTTGGAGTTCATTTGGTGCTGTTTTATTTATTTGTTGCTATTCTCCATGCGTGTAGATTAGGCGTTTGGAAGATTTCTTGACCCATCGACCAGAAGACCGCTCCTCGTCATGAAGGCAAGTCGTAGGCCTTTGACCATGTTGAACCCCTTTTACAAAAGTATATTGCTTCAAATTATTATGCATGGCTAGTTTTATTAAAAATGGTTTTGGGAGTAGATAATTACAAATTGCCATTATGCCTCCTTGATAAATTGAAAATGAAATGTCTCCTTGAATGACATATATCCTTGGACACCATAGGATGGTTAATACTAGTTGGACATAATTGTATACCAACTTGGGGCGTAGTATTGCTTAGTCACCTTTAGTTACATGAGACTTTCGATCACATGTTCAATGATTAATGAAATTTGACTAATGGAACTATGGAGCAGTGGTGTGAGGCCACTTTATTAAAAGATGTTGTGCCATGGCGAGGATTGCCATTTGGTGGGAATGAACAAAATGATTTATGCTCGGGCTTGAGGTAGGAAGCTAGAGTGGGTGTGTGATGCACATTGGGTTGTGGTAGACTTGTGCGAGCGACCAACTAAGGACTTAACTTTGCAAGTCATTGATCTGGGCCACCTCGTGCAACCACAAGTCCGGTATGGGACGGACTGGCCAACTAATTAGGGAAGTTTTGAGTCGGTTTTGTTAGGGTTGATTATTGGCGCAAGAGAACGTGATGGCGAAACCTTAGCGAGCGAAGCAGAGGCAAAATGGAACTTTGTAAAGGCCTTGTGATAGTCACTTAGTCGCACACCCTCGGAGTGTGTCGAGGCGGACATTACAAGTGATCTATCTCTTGTGGGTAAAGGCTGTACAACCTCTGCGAGTGTTAAAAACCTATTGAATAGCCGTGTCCCGATTCACGGACATGCACAGTGATTTCGCGCAAGGTAGCATTTTCAAAAATGTGGTTTGGTTCGATAAAGCGTTTGGTTGGAATTGTTGGGAAGTGAGCGGGATGTTCATTGTTTGATTCAAAAGAACTTGGTTATCTATGTATTATTCTTTTAAAATCCGACTTTGCAATCTAATTAATGTAATTCTTTATTAAACTTGCTTTACGCAAATTAACCATAAAGCCATCCTTGCTTAAGCTGTCATGAATACTATGTGCATACATTTCTCTACGACTTCTTTGAGTACTTTATGTACTCACGGCTTGCCCTTTGTTGATCGGTCAATGAAGAATCGGAAATATTGAGTTCTCTGAAGAAGGCTACTTTGAAGACTTTGCGAACTAGGTCCGTCCTCCACTCGATTGCACTGTGGGCATGTCGATTGGGCTCCACGTATTTTGAGATTTCATTGCGGATACTCTGTTGTTGCTAAGCCTGTGAGGCGACTTTTGTAAGAACTTGACCATAAGGTCTTCGTTGTTTTAAATAATATTACTTTATGCGCTTCATTAGTTCGTTGTTGAATGGTTATGATTACATCATTGTTTGCAAGCTGTGCAAGCTAGCTCACGATCATGGGACTAGCTTGGTATGCACTGAGGGTCTCGGGGTTGTGTGAATCCCAGGTCAGACAATCCTCTTATGATTTTGCCATGTCTTATAGGTTGAATTGAGTCTTGAACTTATTTTGAGATGAAAATGAGCTTTTTATCTTCTTAAGTCAAGCAAATGAAAAATGAGATTTTGTCTGCGAAAAAGCGATCTCACCAATCCTTTCTCTTGAGGCGGCTTGCCATTGCACTAGGCATGAACTCGGGGAGTTTTGGATGACCTAGACCACTCTTTTAAGCTTATCGCTTGAGATGGTCGCGCAAGGCTTGAGATCTATGCAGTGGAAAAATCCTTTTTAGAAAATGCTCAAAATGCTAAGTGCTTGAGTTTTGCTTCAAAAGAATACTCTTAATGCTCAAAATGCCTCAGTTCTTGTTTTGAGTCTCTTTTTCCTTATAGACATGGCTTGACTCATTCTTGGTTGCTTTTAGTGAAACTATGATATTGAGTAAATTTTCATGGTATTCATTCTTTTAATCTCAGATTTCTGCTAACTTGGTTTTAGCTTTGCAGTACATGTTTTGCCATGATTGAATATAGTTTATTCACCTTATATGGCTTGGTATAATTCTTGTACTGTCTACTTCGATAATGGTCATGGCTCCTTTTGTTAAATTTTAAATAAAGTCATTTCATCTTCCTTTTCTTTTCCCTTGCATCTTGATGAATTCATTGTCAAAGGGGGAGAAGGATGGAAGAAAATACTGGTTTTACATAAAAGAACACACAAACAAAAAAATGAGCCTTTTGAAAATTTGTGATCATAGTGAGTTGAGTCTCTGGGTTTTATTTCCTTTTTCTGACTTTAATTGCAATTGAAGAAGACTCACAATGATCAAAGGTCAAATAGAACAATTGTCTTTCATATGGACCTAAGTGAGATTTTTGGCTACTTTCTGGAATTTAAATCCTTTTGTGCTTTCATTGCCTTATCTCACTTGCCTATACTATTACGAAGCCCGACAGTGGTTCCTAGGCTTTTTCTTGCTTATGGACCAAGTTGTGCCTTTATGCAGCGGTGAATTTTAATTTTGATTTGAAAAACCACATTTTCTTGGTAATTGCCAATGTGTTCATCAAGGGAGATTGTGGATATCGTGAGGATATGTACGATCTCGGGATGATGAGTCAATTGGCAATGGCTTTGTTAGTTTGCAAAATCTCGCGTTTCGGGGTTTGCTTGATTTGTCGGACCACGGTGGTCGGCCGGTCTTGTCGTGATCGGGCCAGCCGTAGTGGGCGATCGGGCCGTGATGGTGGCGGTCGGACCGGTCGACCTAAATGTGGCTTTGGAGCTAAGCCAAAAATAGGTTGTGTAAGCGGTGAGGGAGTCTCTGGATGTGGTCCCATCATTTTTGGAGCTCCAGTCAAAAGTTCTATTGAGTTGAAAATTCGGAAGGTTTGGATTTTCCTGTTGGAAATTTGGCTAAGTCCTTTTGGCCGGTCAAGCCGCCCAGTTGTGGGAGCGGTCGGACCAAACTAATCGGTCGGGCCGGCCTTGTGGGCGATCGGACCGGAATTGACAGAGGTTAGCCAAGTTTTGCATTGATGTGATTTGAATGTGTTATATGTATGAACTTGATGCTTTATTGATGTATATTGCATTGCGGAGCTAACGTGGGTCAAGTTGTGAAGAACTTGTTCGGAAGCAGTTTGTTTGTCTATTCTTGCGGTGGCTTGCGAGTCAGCGGCGTCAGCGGTGAGTGGATCGGGACTACGCTTGGAGGGCGAGGTCTAAACGATCATGGATCTTGGGTGAGTCGTGTGACTCAAGCATGGTGCGAGATGGGCAAGATGGATCGAGCAGGTGGTTCGGTGCATTTGGTTGGATCGAGCGGTGCGGATATCGGTGCGAGTCTCTAAGTTCCGATGGGATTCGGACAAGAGAGGCTTGGCGGCGATGATGAGCCGTGATCAACCTACACGTGGTGAAGCGGCGATTGCTTCAGAGGATGTTGTGTGTGGGTCCCGTGTGAATGGGTCCCAAAAGTGAAACCTAGTCCTCTCCTATAAATAGAAGGGAGATGTAAAACCCCTTGAGGCATTCATTTGGTTTCCTTAGCCTTTGGTCTAGGGTTAGGTTTTGGAGAGGAAGAGAGAGAGATTGTGATTGCTCCTTGGTGAGCTCTTGTCCTCCTTGAGGAGTGGCTTTGTAAGCATCTTGTGAGATCAATCAATCTTGTGATGCTTGCTTGAGAGATCATTGTCTCCTTTTGTGTTCTTCTCTCATTTGGATGAATTTGGTGCTTCCTTGATTCAAGTGTTTAAACTTGGTCTTTTGACCCACTTTGTCTTGCTTTGATGTGTGGGAGTACTCCTAGAATCATCTAGACCATCAACCCCACAAGCAAGTCTTGAATCAAAGATTTTCATATTTCTAGGGTTTGTGCACTTCTTTATTAAATCCTTGAGAGATCGATTCTGCGAAGTGGATCGAAGGATCGTCGCTAGAAATAGGTCTCTAATATCATTAGAGAGGTGTGCTCGAAATTTGGTCAAGTTTCATTGGTTGAATCATAAGTTGGATCAAATTTCGTTTTGGATTTGGGATTAGTTTTGATTCTGGGTGAGCCAAGTCGAGCCGGTGTTACAGCAATGATCCGACCGCCGATATAATCGAGCCAGCTCCTGCTGGTCGAACCGCTGTTCACCGGTCCAACCGCGATTAGTTCTTCGGGCCGGCTGGTTGGCCGTCGGTCGAGCCGCCCGTGGTAGCGGTCGGACCGCTGTGCCCGAGATCGCCCTTTGAGATTAAGTCTCCACTTTTGTGTCGTGTGGTCATCGGGGTTATTGAATTGACTACAAGGCTTCCCTTTGTAAACTTCGATCTTCTTAGCTTTCATAGCTAAAGGAGTTAAGTTCGTGTTGAATTTGATTTAGGCGAGAAAGTTGAGAAGCGCCTATTCACCCCTAGTCGCCTTTAGGTCCTACATAATTAATTCCATAACATGAGACATGAGCCGTGTTTTCTACTCTTGGTTATTATTTACGCTACCAATGTGGACTTGCCATGCGTTATGGACTTGTAATCTCTTATGTCATTAGCATAACACACTTGGAGGGAGGCCCGCCCCTCTGTTGGTGTAGGGACACATGCAAGTTCTTCAAATTCAAGCACCGATTGACCTCGGCATGCGTTCTGGGGTTGTCCCAACTACTCCTCTAACTATCCGGCCGTCGTTGGGATCGAGAACTATCGGCCGGTGGGAGTACTTCTGATGAAGTTCCGTACCAACTCTCTTTTGAACACGCGCTTACAATCTCTCCAGTCTACGTAGTCCGGGCCTCTGTGTGGCTTCGCAGAGTGGATCGACCTAGAGATCCACCCACCACGACGATGCGGCTCGACTTGAGTGAAATGCGAAAGGGCCGAGATCCGGGAGGAGGATCGTCGGATGAAGAGCACAATGGCGTATCCGCGGGGAGGCGAGACCCATCTCGGCGTGCTGGCGAGGGCCGGCGAGGAGTACAGCAGAGCTCGGGAGGAAGAACAAATGGCCGATCCACCTGATGAGTCGGGTCATTACGTAGTAGTCCCCTCTACTAGCCATGTTTTTACTATCTCTAAAGGCATACGTACTTACATGACTCGAGAGACTTGGGTCATGATGCCCATAGAAGTAGCGTGTGTAACTAAATCAATTAAGCCAGAACCAACATGCCATGTGACCACATATAATATGTACATCATGAGTGCAATATAGTTACGATTTTGTGCCTCATTGAGCCATCAAAACAATACTATATTGCAAGTATGCCTCTTCTGCTGCAATTTGAAATAATCATTCACATCGACATTGATTCTTCTATGTTTTAGGGCATCTTAAGTAATCACAGCGTTCTCGGCCCTTTAGTTAAGTTCTCGGCATCTTGAAAATATGATCAAGAACCATAGCGACTAAAAGTACTCATATGGTACTAAACTTCACACATTTAGTCACATGAAATCATGAAACCTAATTTAAAACGTCTCGTCTAATTTTGAGACCTAGACCACAGAATTTGTCGAGATAATTTTGGAGCATATAAAATTACATAAAATTTACACAATCAAGTCCTCTGTGTAGAAGTCGACAAAAAATTTCATAATGTTGAACCTCGGTTTCTATATTAGAAAATTCCTACAAATATTTGACTTCAAAGAATTATGCGAGAGAAAATAAAAATTGATAAAAATTCAAAAAATTACACAACCAAGCACACTATGCGGGAGGCTCCATAATTTTTTATAATTTTTAAGCTCATTTAATATATTTACAAATTCCTCGAACAAATATTATTAATTAGATTTTTTTTAAAAGAAGCGGCAATTGGCGGGTGTGCCTGCTCTGACATCATACACGGCGTGACGACGACTCTTGCCAGAGGGCGGCAGTGTGTCTGAGGATATAATAAAATTTCACGGCTAGAAATTAGAGCAGGAATTTCCGTGCGGTATATCGTCAGAATAATCCAAAATTCAATTTAGTCGGTGTAACGTCAAAGAAAGACCCACACGATAAACACGTCGACCTGGCAGATCAACTACCTGAGATGTAAATTGGCAGAGAATTTTGAACAGGCAAGCAACAGAATACCAAGGAAGGACGCAACCAGTAGGTTGAAAATCATTTTTATGGGACCCTGTAAATTTTCAAACAGGTTGTGAAAAATTTATTTTGCATGAATTTTGTCAAATATAAAAGAAATTTATGCCAAAATTTATTTTAAAAAATTCCGGCCGATATTTTCAACAAATTTTGACTGATTTTCGACTGATATTTTTTAAAACTTTAAATTTAATTTGAAAATTTCAGCAGAAAATCGTCGAAAATGGGAATATTTCCGATTTTCGGTCAACCGGCTATGCCGGACCGGCCTCTAAAATTTTGAAACGGGTAATCTGAACCCTGGTCATGTCATGGTTCAAGCGGCCGAACTGACCGTTATCTCCCATTCTCATCTCCCGTGCTGCCCTGTCCTCACCTTTCCTTTCCTTTCCTTTCTCCCACCCCAATCTCCGCATCACAAGGGGAAAAGAGGAAAAGGGGAAAGCCATGGCGATCTCCACTTGGAGCACGCGCCTCCTCCTCACGCCCTCTTGCTCCATCCCAAGTCCTAGCCCTAGCCGCCTCCCCTCCTCCCTCTCGGCATCCCGCCGCCGCGCCCTCCGCCTCGCCCGCCCGCCCCGTGCCTACATCTCCGCGCCGGCGTCCGGGCGAAGCCGCGCACCGTCCCCCTCCTCGATGCCGCGGCGGCGGCCTGGACGTCGCCGCCGCGATCTCCTCCTCCGATGCCGTCACCTGGGCCGGCGTCTGGGCGCTCCTGTCGCGGCACAAGGCCCGCATCGCGGTCTCCATCGCCGCGCTCATCGCGTGCACTACCTGCACCCTCTCCATGCCGCTCCTCTCAGGTATACATATGTACGCCTCAGCCTTCTTGTCCCCGGCGTTGATCCATGCTTGCCTGGTTCTGAAATGTGGTGGCTGGTTTGTGCGGCAGGAGGTTCTTCGAGACCCTGATAGGGAGGAGGTCCGAGACCCTGTGGACGCTCCTGTCAAAAATCGCTGTGCTGTATACGCTGGAGCCCATCTTTACCATCATATTTGTGATCAACATGACCGTGGTCTGGGAGAAGGTGATGGCGAGGCTGCGGAGCCAGATATTTCGAAGGATTCTGATACAAAAGGTATGTGCCTGCCTGGACAGAATGCTCTTGCTGTGCCGATTATTGCACGCGGAATAGTATGTATGGCAATATAGATTGCGGATTTGCTCTATTGTTGCTATCTTGTTACCAAACTTAGATAAGACTGGAGGAGTGCTTTTTAGTTATTTTTGCTATTTGTTAGGCAGCTGTTTTATCATGTCCATAGAGCTGGTTTAGTTTGTAGTTGTACATAAATAGGAGGACTGCCCTTGTACCATTAATATCTCAATGATGACAAATTTAACAACTGCGAAGTGGCTAGTGATTTCAGTTCATATGCAAATATGTAGATTGTCCACCAGTTCTTCCAACTGTTTCTCAAAACACTGATTTGTTACTTTAACCTTTTAATACCCATTGAACATGACATTAGTCTTGATATGATGATGAAATGATTCCTGTCATCCCATTCCTAGGTTACACCAACACTTAGTACGGTTCTACTAGGTTGACATCATTGTTAGATTTGTGAGAGAGAGAGGAACAGGGCTGAATAGTTAGTTCTATTGCAAGAGCTCAAGGGTAATATATAGTGTACTAGACTACAATTCCATATCTACCCCTAGTACTTACATGACTATTACCCTTCTACCCTTAACAATCATATGTACTTGGTGTTAACAAGTTATTTGAAAGTCTTTCCTTTGAGTTAACTATGCTTTAGGCATTGTACACAATGAAATCATAAGGACTAGATACATGTTGTGTGCTAGTTAACACAGGTTGTGCTGATGTAATGTGATAATGGTTTACACCGTGGATAGTTATGCAACCTCAAAGGTAACTAGAACTAATTACTATGCAGTGAAGTGTGCATGGCCCTACTAAGCTCCTTTTACTATGGCAGTTTCTTTCCCCTTCTCTTTTGGTAACACATACATTTATCCTACAAGGTTGTCATAAGAAGGCAATGTCTCATAATCTTGGCCATTTTGCATTTACCACACAAATTTATATTAGTTCTCGTTGTTCATACCGTTATTTAAACTGGTAATAAATTATCGTCTTGTTTGGCATTTTGCAGATGGTATTTTCGATCGTTACAAGGTACAGATCTACCAATAGCCATACCATGTTTGTAGTTACTTAGAAAAAACTTCAATAGTAAACTATATGTTTCACACAATCAAATTCTGGGTACTATTACAATTTCAGCAATAATGCTGTATATGGGAAATTTGGTAAATGTAAGCTTGTTCCTATTATTTCAGGTGACACGTAGAATCTTAATATCGACTGTTCTTCCATTATGAAAGAAAGGGATTAAAGTTAGGATGTGTCTGTGTGAATATTGAAGAACAGCACAAGATTATTTAAGATTGCTGAGCAAAATGGTGAATAGGGTTGATTTATTATGCATTTATGAATATAGTTAAAAAAGGAGATAAAATAATCTTGCTTCTTTGTGTTGGCAAGTCCTAGTACAATGGCATTGCTTTAGCTTGGTCTGTCATAAAATTATATAGCGTACATTTTCATAGAAAAGTATATTTGTCCAAAATTATGTGAATCAAATGATGTGTTGGATATGGCCAAGTCTAATGTGTACTGACTTCTGAGTTATGACAAACTAGGTAGTATATGCCAATTAGATATTTCATCTCCATCAAGCTAGAACATTATGTTATTTTCGAATGTGTGTTACTTAACTTTTGTGTCAAGCATTCACTCTTAATTCTATGTATCCTGACAACATAGGAAAATGGCGCTGTATTCTTGTTATTGTCTCAATCAATTGGCAAGAATTGGTGAAAGCTTCATATTTTAGGCAAATATCTTACTATCATTTGATGGCAGGTTGGCGAGTTAACTGGTTTGTTGACATCTGATTTGGGCTCTTTGAAGAGTGTTGTAAGTGACAACATATCAAGAGATCGTGGGCTAAGGGCACTCTCTGAGGCAAGAAACTTTACATTATGTGAATGTAAGCTTGATACTGCTAAGTGCTTAGAGTTTGATCAATACAATTACATAATCTCTCAGGGCTATTAGTAATTCTCTTAAAATGCTGACTTCATTCCAACCATTGTTGACCTGTTATTCTATTCACACCATATAGTTGATAAATTTCGTAATTACAATTACTTGCAGTTTGTCTCATGTCTGAGGGTCTTCTAAGCATTTTATACCGTTTTATTTTCAGATCACGGTACACTTTGTATACTTTTCACATTATCCACTGAGCTAGCTCCTGTTCTAGGGCTCCTAATGGTCTCTGTCTCCGTGCTAGTTGGTAATTTTCTAAAGGCTTGACTGTGCCAACAAGATATGTTGCTTACTGTTCATACTATATATGACATTTCTTTCAGATGACTAGAATGGCTTTCATCATTCTGAAATTTAACAGTATGTTTTGAAAACAAAATGATATTCATGGTAAATGTGAAGCAAGTTAGCTTTATCAGGACCTAATTGTGGAAGCTGATCCCTCATATCATATACCTTCCTAGTTTGGTTTTGATACTCTGAAATGAGCTTAAATTTAATCTTCGCATTAGATTTATGATTTCTCTGAGAAGGTATTGGATGTCTTGAGGAAAATTTGGTCCTAGGCTGAAAATCTCACCCGTCTTCTGTGTTAAATTAGCATAAATAGCCAAATACCTATTCTGTTTAGGCATTGTATACATAGTTCCCCAAATTATGTTGATTTGGGAGCTTTTGTTGGAATTTTCCATATGTCAACTGATTTTATGTAGAATTATTTGGTCCTGTAAGAAATTGATTTATTGGACAGACATGAGATGATACAGGATTTTGCAGTAAGAAACCATCTTTTTCTGTTGATGTTTTATTTACACTTATCTTGCCCTGCTGATATTTTATTTTTGTCAATTGTCATAGATCATCGGCCCTTTTGTAGAAACTACCGAGATCTTGCTTCTTGAGTCTTGAACAAGCTGAATTTATTTATATAGGATTTTATACACTTCTATAGTTCTATTGAATAATTCTGCCCTCCAAATATTTTTTTTCCTAGTTTGGTGAATGAACATATTGTGTCCTTCTAAAGAAATGCTTTGCTGAAGTGGTATTAGCAGTTTTCATGGCATGTCTTCAAAAACATTTACTTATCCTTTGACAAGCTGGTTTTTTAATCAGCTCTTTTCAAGAAGGTCAACTGTTCCCACTTTTAAATAAATGCGGAATTGTCCAAGCACGTATATCAGACTGTGCATCAGAGCGTTTCGGCCATTCGTACCGTGAGTACCATTCTTTTGTCAGAGTTGCACATTTACACCTTCCCTGAACTTCATATTTTTTGTTTTTTCATGTCAATGAAGATAATCTCCTCTCTTCTTCTAGATACCTGCTAATCCTTATTTCACTCAAAAATACATTTGCAGGTTAGGTCTTTTGGTGGTGAAAAACGACAACTTTCTATGATCGACAGTTTGGTAAGTATTGTCAAGTGTGCACTTCTCAGGCCATCCATTAGAACAACGACTTTCTCATTTTCATTTCTCTAATGCTTAGCAACCATTGCGACTTTCTATTAATGGTTCTGATCAAGGGTGCATAATAAAGTAGATACTGCTTGTTTGTGTTTCTGAGCGAAGGATATTCTGAAATTGCACGGAAAACTCTCTTAAAATTTTTAGGAAAGTAACCATCCCTTGGTTCAAGGATGGGATCTGAACTCGTAAACTTCCATTTTATCTAATTGTAGGAAGCAATGCTTTGAAAAGCGGTAAAGTGGTAAGCAAGCTGTCACCCCACCTCTTAACACTAACAACTATAAGTGGTTTGGGTATTTGTAAGAAACAAGATTATCTTGATAACCTTGTTAATCACATGGCATTGCATTTAAAAAGAAAACAAGGTAATATTCACAACTATTAAAAATAATATTTACAATGTGTTTTTAAAGAGATTAATAGAAGACAAGAAAGGAACCAAATAATATTAGAAATATTTTCCCATTTATTCGGTTGTCTTTGGTGACTAACTGAGTGCTTTATAAGCAATAAGCAAGGAGGCACGCTTACCACTTTAGCAGGTTCTTAAAGCGGCCTGAGCGACTGGTTTCTAGAATAGTGGAGACTGGAGAGAAGTAAATAGTACGATTTACTGACAAAGAGTACAGACTTCTTAGCTTGTTAATTCAATTTTTTTGTCTGATAGGCACTTGCTTTCCAAGATAGTGGCACAAAACTAGGAGTGCTGAAATCTGCCAATGAGTCATTGACTCGGGTGGTTGTTTATGTTTCCCTAATGGCGCTTTACATTCTTGGTGGAAGCAAGGTCAATCGGTAAGCCTCTGAATCGTTTGCAACTATAAGATATTTGTTACATTGTTCTTACATGTGATCTCCATTTCTGAAGACTGCAACTGTGGTCGCTGTTTAGTTCTGTCATGGAATAAGAAAATGTCATCCTGTGAACTATCCTTTAATTTTTACTTGTATAACATTAACATGGGAGGACTACCAAGAACGAAAATGATGGGGTATAACCACATGTATAATTATCAAGCAATGTTGTACTTGTTAGATATGTCTCTTGTATAATGTGTTCTTTGCATATTTACCTACACTTGTAACATGTTTATATTTGGTCTTTGGCCCATTAGAATAGATCAAGGTTCATTCCAACAGTTCTAAATAATAGCGTAGGCAAATTTTAGCATCAACATTTCAACATGACCGATGGTGATGTTCAATGATAAAGTAGCAATCAGCAAAATAAAGAGACTCACTAATTATAGTGAAGGAATGAAGGATAAAGGACCAAAATGAGGATAAAATATGGTCGGCATCGGCAAAATACATCTAGGGTCACTGGCCTCTAGGGCCTCTAGAATTCGCTGGACTGAGGAAAAATTGAAATGGACACGATGTCAGTGCACCCCCTATTAACATGGATCCACCCATGTGTGGTTGGTTGTTAGTTGTCATAGAATAAGTTCCATGTCATTTGTGAAGCATCCTGTAGTTTTTGCTTGTGTAACATGGAAGGACTAAGCTTTGGCAGAGGGTTGCATACTTGGAAAGCTTACTAGATGAATGAAGCCATGAACAGTTCTTTAGCTTTAGAGGATGCAACAATCTTATGCACCCATGGTTAAACTACGAGTATGTCTATCTAGTGTAGATTTCATAGATTTCTTGTTGCTACGGCTTCCAAGGATCTTGGGATGTCTCTTAACTTCTCTCTATGCACAAGGCTAGACCAGCTACAGTACTGAAGCATAAGACATAGATGTTAGATATGTATTTGATATGTCTCTTGTATAGGGTGTTCTTTGCATATTTACCTACATTTATAACATGTATGTTTTTACCTTTGGCCCATTAGAATAGATCAAGGGTTCAATTCCAACATAGTATCGAGTCATGGCTCTCTCTCCACCACAGGAATAGACACCCTTGTACGCCACCTTAGGCCGCTTCTGCCAGTCTTCCTCTCTCCTCCAATCCACGGGCTTCCTCGTCTGCGCGTCGCCGCGACTTCCCGTTCGCTAGCGTACTGCCTAGATCCACGCCGCGCGGGAAGGCGCGTGCTGCTCCTGCTCGAATCGAGACGCCGCGCTCCGGATTTGGCCGCCGTGCTGCCAGCGCCTTCTCCGGTGGCTCCATGTCGGATCCATGCGGCTGGTCCTCTACTGCCTTTCGGTCGCCCGGCGCCTCGGCTTCTGCTGCGTCTCTTTGCGCGTCGTCCCGCGCGCCCAACCCTCGAGCTCTGCGCGCGCGTTGCCTCTGCTCGCTCGGCGGCTCGATTCCGCCAGCGCCCCTGCTTTGCGACTACAGCCTACTCTGCTTCTTGCAGGCCTTGCGCCCGCCATGTCGCCTCTGCTCCGCGAGCCATGCCAGGCGCTGGTGCTCGCCGCCGTCGCTGCAAAACCTTCCGATGCTCGGGCTCGCCCGAGCCTCGTTACCACGACACCGTGTCCGTGGCCCATGCGTGCCTCTGTTCGAGTCCTCGCTTGAGCTACCACAACACCCCAATTCCGGATCGCGCCGCAGCGCCTCTGCTCACTTTGGCGTCGCCTCGAGCTCGTGGCGTCCGCCGCCTCGGGAGCCTAATCGCCCACCTCACTTTGGTGCTCGGCTCTGCCCTTTGCTCGGGTCACCCGCCAGTGCCTGTTCTTGTCTCGGGTCAGCATGCGGCAGCTGGCATGCCACTGCCAGAGCTCTTGCCTCGGAATCTCTCTAACGCCATGCAGCGGCTCTCTTCTGCTCCAGTGCCTCGGTGTCGCCTCGTCCTCGGACTCCTCGGGCTCTGCTCATCTAGCTCTTCCTTCCTCGGCAATCTTCCTGCCTCCTCACCCACCTCTGCTTGGATATCACAGCCATTTGTGGGTCTTGGACTTTGGTGATTCTTTTCACATGACACATGATTCTACTTACCTCGCCGGTGAGTCCCACTCTTCCTTCAATTGTTGATTGTAGGTACCTTTCTCTTCTAGTTGCGGTGAGGCATTCTTTCCATTCTTCCTTTCATGTTTACATGTCGTCTCTCATGTTCCCAAGCTTACTATCTCGACTTATGTAGGCGGTCGAATAATGATCCACGGCGTCGTGTTGATCTTGAGTCCAACTCTTGTTTTGTCGAATCGCGCACAAAGACTACGCATGGTACTAGCCCTTAGCGTAGTGATTCGCATCGTCTTTGGGAGCTTGATTGGATGCACATTCATACGCTATCTCCATGACGATCGGCTACTACTGCCTCTCATTTTGGTGCATCCTCTATTGCTTCCTTAAGCTTAGTGGCACCATTGTTTGGGTCATCTCTGTGGATCGTGTCTGTCTTAACTAGTAGATCGTGGTGTTCTTTGAGTGCATTTCTAGGAATATGTTTTGAAATAATATTAATTTAAAGATAATTACAAAAATAAATAGTCAATTTTTTAAAAAATAACTAAGCGTATCGCCATTCAATTGACAACGAGGTCTAAAGCCTGCTTGCGACAAGGGCTCAACAATACGAGAGCTCCTAGTCGCGATTGAATTGGCGACAAGGATCCTTAATTTTTAATATTAAAATTTGGAAAGCTGTCATTTCAAATAGCGATAGGCATTACGGATGTCCACAGCCATTCTAAATGGCGACACAATCTCATATAAAGACCTTTGAAACTCTAAAATTGAGAAAACTCACTTTTATTGAGAAAAAGAGGGAGGAAGGCGGAGAGGAGTAGAGGAGGAGAGAAGCTAGCGGCGTTGCCGATCGATCGCACTTTGTCGGGTAATTTTTTTAGCAGAATGGATTACATTGTTTTAGATGTCTGATTATGTAGTGTAGTATATTGTATATAATCTTTTTAGTAGGTAGTTTAGTTTTAGATATCACGGTTGTCGTGGAAATCTTGTTTATGGTGTTGTCGTCAAATATGTGGGCCATGACCAACTTTAAAATTTATTACAATCGGAGATTATTTTGAGGGTCTCGAGGATTGATTTGCGTTATTTCCAATCGGAGACTGTGCCTCTAACATGACCAGAGCAGCGTACATTGGGCGCTGTGATGCGGTGGTTGTTTCACTAATTCGATTTGGACCATCTTGTGTATGATCTAAGATTGATTTGCCTTGCCCTACCAACCACAGGACACATATTGGGAACAAGGTCATGGCATTCATTTATGAGCGAGGCGGGCGGAACGGTGGGATTTGGTCTTCCTGACCCAGCATATGCCAAGCTCACTCTTGCATCGATGGTCGAACAAGAAGGGGGTGGTGATGCCGGAGAAGAAGTTGGGGACTCCAGCCACAGCGCGGTGCACACAATGGTCGAAGGTCCAGGAGTTGTCGATGCTTTCGATGAAGACCTGCGTGAGGAGCTCAGCCGGTCGGATAAGCTAGTGGGCTTCTTGAGCAAGGGTAAGGAGATGGAAGCCCTAGTGCAAAGGATGGATCTCGAAGACCGGGACTATATGGCATTGTCAGAAGATGAAGGATTCGACGGCGAGGATGATGTGGAGCAGCCGGCAGTTCCATCCAAGTGGAACACATAGCAGTTCGACAACCTTGTCGTTAACGAAGGCTCCCGTATGCTGTGGTAAGTCACGATCGAGGCAGTGCGGCAAAAGCTATGTACAAATGAAAGGAGGTCGAGCAAGAAGCGGTCAAATTCTAGGCCTTGTCGGTGCGGTGTACATTTGCGATCGTCAAGTCTAACCCAAGATGGTGCGGCGTGAAGTGCGACATAGAGGATGCCGCTTGGGAGTGCATGCATTCTGACTAAGTAGGACACTCTGGAAATACTCTATAGTGGTCCTTCACACATGTGTTGTCATTTGAGTCGATGTAGTCCCACGAGAACTGTCATCGAGTTCATCGCGAATCTTATGTATGGTGAGATCGTGAATAATCTAGATTTTGAGCCACGATGCATTATTGGGCGATTATGGCAAGGTTCTAAATACGATCGGTTATGCTAAGGTATGGAGGGCAAAATAGAAGGCATTGGAATCAAGGTTAGATGCGTTCGAGGACTCCACAACCCTCGGGCTACTCAAGTCATACAAGGCTGGAATCCCAATACTCATGTCGACATTCAAGATTCCACGCGCGTCAAAGTGGGCCAATAAGAGGATCTGAAGCAACATGTCGATTCGCGTTAAAACTCTGAGTCTAATCTTGTGCGTGGATGGCGGATCACGACTACTGATAGCGTCGGACGGGAATAATCAAGTTCTTCCGTGGCATTCACTTCGTTGAAAGCGAGAATCTGGACAAGCGGTTGTGGTTCCTATGGAATTTGAGGATTTACATTGTTATGCAGGGGCCGTCATAATGTATCGTCATACATGTTCGGTATGCGAGCCTCACGAGTGCAATAACTTAGCTACAACAAAGAGAGCGAGTCACTTCATGGGCGGATCTGTAGGCGGGTGGTGCATGAGGCACTTGGGGTAAACTTCTAAGCGGTTCCACAACAAAGCTTGATGAATCATTCAGCGGTGTGCAACAGAACCGGCGAAAGTTTAAAGCACTCGGAAGATCTGGATGAGCGGACGGACACCTGAAAGGGAAGGCGGCGAAAAAAGGTCTCCCAATGACCGGGCCTCCAAAGCATTGCCACAGTACCCGAGATGGTCCTAGTGTGGAGAGGAAGGCAGGCGCAAGTGAAATGCTTCTCGGATTGGATTGAGCACGAGTCTAGGGATAAGTGGTCGTTGCTACATGACGGGGTGGTGCACAATATGGTGTCATGACAACCAATCTAGTCGAGGCGTACAATTGGGTCATCTGCGGTGCAGTGCCTCCCTGGTTGGTATTGTGGAGGCAATTCTACGAGGTACCACAAATTACTTTGTTGTGAAGCAACAATCGTCGCTCATAATGGAAAATTACAGTACTCTAGTCGCCATGATCACCAAGTACATAGAGAAGAGCAAGAATGGTGAGATGCAGAGCCATTCGAGATGGGTACAAGGAGCTTAAGCCGAGATAATCTGTAGGGATAAAGGGCGTCGCGGGACGAATCGCGAAAGGATCACAATGCGAGTGCACACTCTGGCGCTAGTTGTGTATGCACTAGCAACAAGCCCTTCTTCTACATAGGCCTTGCCCATATAATGGCCACATGTTCGATTCGGACCAATATCTATCGATTATTTCAACAAAGAGGAGGTGATGCAAATCTAGAGTGCGAGAGATGTATGGATTCTGGCGTGGTTGGCCATTTAACTGCCATCAGAGCACAGGAGCAACTTATGGAGTCCGGTTGAGAAGCTTAAGGAAAGGTTAGCCGGCGGCAGTGCGGCGCATCGGGAGCGACATGGAGGAAGCGAAGTCGGGCATTGTATGAAGAAGTGCTCCATTTGCGAGCGATGCAGGTACAATTTTAAGAAATACCCTACAAGAATCCACGGGATGAAGGAGACATTGGCAATCCGGACGTCATTGCGGGGATCTTATCGATCGCCCGCTCGAAGCGGTCCACATGGTGGGCGTTGAGTCGTGGCCCGGACGACGTCTGAAGAAAGCGAAGCTAGGCGTCGTACAAAGAAGTGCTCCATTTGTAGGGAGTTTGGGCACACTTTTAGAAATGCCCTATAATAAATCCACGGGACGAAGGAGACATCGGCAATCCGGACGTCGCGCGGGGACCTATCCGTCGCCCGCTCGAGGTGGTCGACATGGTGGGCGTTGAGTCGCGTTCACAAGAAAGGTTCGTCTTGTTGAAATATGTGGTGCCCAATGCTTTGTAATATCACCTTGATTTGTCGAACAACTAAGTGATGTGGTGAATAGTACGTAATGTCGATGTGATTTGTCGACAAAATATGTGACGTTGTTTGAATGTTATGTAATGTCATTGTGATTTATCGACAAAATATGTAATGACGTGGCGCTAAATATTATGTAATGTCATTGTGATTTGTCGACAAAAGATGTTGACATTGTCTTTGAATGTTATGTAATATCGATGTGATTTTTCGATAAAATATGTGTTGAAATAGTTAGTACAAAAGTAGTCGCGAGAGAATCACATGCGCGATTGAATTGGCGGCGAGGTCCTATCGCCATTCGGCCAATTTGGAATGGCGGCGAGTTCTATCGCTAATTCAACTAGCGATAGGGAGCTCTCTATCTTATTGACACCCGATCGCCAATTGGAATGGTGGAGACACCTAGTTTTGTAAAAAATGGACTACTTATTTTTGCTATTATCTTTTAATTTAATATTATTAAAAAAACTCATGTTTCTAGTGGCATTTCTTTAACTTATGGGTTGCAGCGTGCAAGTTTGGCAAGTAGCTACAACTCCTATCCTCTAGTGATTACATTTTTTACTCGTCCTTTTTATTTTGTTCCTCGGATATTTGAGGTCTAGCTCTCTTCATTTGAAGGGTCATCGATACTATGTGATATTAATGATTATTCTCGTTATACTTGTATATACTTCTTGTCATCTATAGTTAGGTTCTCTCTATTTACTAGATGTTTGCATATAGTTCGCACTTAGTTTGATTCGGTCATTCGTATTTTGGTGATGATTCTCTTGGTGAATACTTATCTGTTTGCTGCGTCCCTTTCTCATTTGAGCGGTGTACTCTTCACAAGTACTCTTGTCATTTGCTTGAGGCAGACTCACGCTCTCATGCTTGCCTCTTATGTTCTATCTCACTTCTAGCACGAGTGTCTCCTTCTTTGCTTCGTCATCAACAAGCGACTTTCTCTGCTTTAGGGTTCTACTCTTGTCGGCGTCTCTCGATGCGTGCTCTGAAATACAATCACCTTCGTTGTGTCGGTTGTATGCCTTTGTCCTTCCATCTCGTGGCGCGCCAAGGTATTTTCGAGTTAGTTGAGTGTCTTTCTTGGCTATAGTGTAGAGCATAAGGGTTATCATTGCTATGACCTGTTGCTCGCGAGATGAGATCTCGGGATGCCACCTTCGATGAGTCCGATCTTACTACCCTCCTCTAGTTGAGCCTCCATCTTTGTTGAGTCTTGTTCCCGGCTCTTCTCTGTGTCTTCAGGTCTTTCTCCACCTTCCCTCCCGAATCGGTCTTTGTGATTGTCGCACTGTTAGGTCTCCTGCTACGGCTTTGCAGCCATTGCTCGTTCTGAGCCTCGACATCTTGTGAAATTGCTTGCTCATCTGGTGGCGCTCGCGATGTCGAGAGATTCTTGTTTTGGGCGTCTTGACACTTGGGATCTTGTGCTCTTACTTGCATGTCAATTCTATCAGCGCAAGTTGGTGTATAAGGTCAAGACCCTTCGGATAGCTCTATTAGCGCTACAAGGTTCGTCTTGTGGCGCTTGGCACCTCCTTATGGCGCTTGGCTTTGGCGGGAGTATGGTCGTAACTACGATAAGACATTCACTCCTGTCACCCACATGACCACTGTGCGTATTGTCCTTGCTGTGGCCTCTGTTCGACAGTGGTCCATCTCTCAGCTAGATGTCAAGAATGCTGTTCTCAAGGCGAGCAGCGTCAGGAGGTATACATGCAGCTGCCCCATAGGCATTGTATTCCTGATGGTATGGTTTATCGCCTTCGTCGCTCTCTATGGGCTCAAGCAAGCCCCTTGTGCTTGGTTTATTCGCTTTTAACTCTGTTGTCACTACTGTCGGCTTCTCCGCCAGTAATCATGACATTGCCCTCCTTGTACACATCTCCCCTTGGGGTCGGACGCTCCTCTATGTGGATGATATGATTATTACTGGGGATGACTCGGTAAATTAATTTTGTGAAGGATCATCTCAGTGAGCAGTTCTTGATGTCTAATTTGGGTCCTCTTCATTAGTTCCTTGGGATTGAAGTAATTCTATGCCTGAGGGCTATTACCTCTTCCAGGAGAAATACATTAAGGATATCCTTGCTCGCGCTTGTCTCGGTAATCAGCTCATGGACACTCGTATGGAGCTTAGTGTTCATTTTTGGCCCACTGATGGGGAGCCTCTTGAGTGTTGGAATGGGCTTGTGTATTGCAAAAGGGCCAATGGGCTAATATATACAAATACATAAAAGTAGCACATATCACGAAAACACCTAAACTAGGGAAGAATAACGACCGATATATATCTAACACCTCCCCCTTCAAACTCATGGTGGATCAACGACAGAGTTTGGAGAGGAAAAAGCGATCTTGAGCTCGTGTGTGCCTTCGTGAAGAAATCGGCTATTTGAAGCTACGAAGGCATGTCTTGAGCGCCACAACTGGTCTTGCACCTACGATCTCATATATGAAGCATCAGCGCCAATGTGCTTGGTGAGTTCATGTTTCACTTGGATCTCGCGTAATCGATCACTCGTCTTGTCGGACAAAAGAGTGATCGGTCTGATGAAGACACTAAAATCCTAAAGACCCTGTAACCAAGTAACCTCGGTATGTCAGCGGCGCCATAGTCCTCAACTTCGACCTCGGCAATCGGCGGGAAAATACTATATGCTTTTTGGTCTTCCATGCAATCAAGAGGATCCAAGAAAAACACGAGAAGGTAGAAAGAGATCGGTGATCGGTGATCGCTAGCCCAAGTTGCATCAGTACACCTTGGCTGCAAGGAGTTGGAGCAAGGAAAGAAAAGCTACGAGAAATAGTGCCACGAAGATATCGAAGGATATCTGAAGGTGTAGTGAAGCTCGGTGGGGCCAAAACAAATTGACTCGAGAATGTGAGCAGGTAAGAGATGTCGGTCAGTGATCCCAAGATAGACAAGACTACCAATAAGGTGTGATGGCGAGTGGGATTCTCAAGGGGCTCTCCATCGTGGTGAAGGTGAATTCAAGCTCCATAGGAGTGTCCATTGTCTTGATCAATGATACTAAGCGCGAGCAAAGTCGTGAATGTACTTCTCACAGGAGAGGTAGTAGCCCTCAGTAGTATAGTGACCTCAATTCTAAGGAAGTATCGAAGTGGACCCATGTCGGACATCAGAACTTATCAATGAGATGCTTCTTCATGAAAGCGATGTCGAGGATCATTACTAGTGATGATCATACCATCAACATCTGAAGAAGAGTCAGACCACGAGGAGATGTGAACAAAGATTTGCATATCTTTGGTGCTCTGAGAGAAAAGGCCATCGGACATGCCCGTGAACACGCATCCGAGGAAGTGATGGAGATCACCCAAGTCTTTCATCGAGAACTCCTGTGCCAGCGATGATGGTGCGATGGAGTGTGGTCGGCAATTGTGAGGGCGATGTCATTCACATAAACGGCCAGTAGATGAGTTGGCGCCATGGTGGAACCACGAAGAGCGAGTGTCGGACTTGGTTTCCATGAACAGAGAGACACCAAAAGGTACAAAGCGAGTACATACCATGCTCGGCGCTTGCTTGAGGCCGTGGGGAATGGTTTAGGCGGCGAGCGTATGTCTGGATGAGAGAATCCTCGAACGGGAGAACCGCGTAATGCTGTCTCATCAATGTTGCCATGGAGGAAGGCATTCTTTACATCAAGGTGTCGAATAGGCGATTCGGGAGAGGGCGGCGAGCCTGATTCGCCGCGATGGGTGGTTGGCGGCGAAGATTGAAGGTTTACGAAAAATCAACTCTGGTATTGTGTGAAGCGCGGAGGACCGATGACTTTATGGCGCTCGTGAACCATCGACTGAAACTTGTGTTTGAAGATCCACTTGCAGTCACCCATTCGCGCCCGGCGCGAGAACAAGATCTAAGTGTTGTTCGGAGAAGGCAGCATGCTCATCTAGCATGGCGGCCAGCGCTGATTCGGTCGGCAAGAAGCGGCCGGTATATCCTCGAGCGAGAGGCAATGGTGCAGTGTTATGCAGAGGTTGCCGGAAGCCATGTTTGCCACAGTGGTCATGGAGTGTGTATTGACCACGGGGAATAGCAAGCTACGCCCTTTGGAAGGGTC
This sequence comes from Hsuehochloa calcarea, assembly GCA_036346395.1. Lineage (NCBI taxonomy): Eukaryota > Viridiplantae > Streptophyta > Magnoliopsida > Poales > Poaceae > Hsuehochloa > Hsuehochloa calcarea. The sequence goes on along the minus strand of CM070605.1, from coordinate 2,474,399 downwards.
GCGAGGGGCAGGTGGGAAGCTTCGGAGGCCTTGCAGTGGAGGCACCAGAGTCTGAAGCGGCGCCATTGTACACTGATGGTGTTGGCCGTGTGCGGTGAGCAACCGTGCAGGAGGCCTTGAGGGCCGGGGTAGCATGCGTGGTAATGTGGAGGATCTTTGGCTTATGCGTGGCGTGGGCAATGTCAAGGCGTGGTCGAGTCTTTGGTGATGTCGTGGCGAGGAGGCGAGCAAGAGCGCGCCGGTGGACAACTTCTTGCGCGTGGCGATCGCGGATGAGGCGCTGGCTGGAGACCTGGCAGCACATGGCGATCTTGGGCGAGAGAATCTTGGTGATGGTGATCTGTAGGTAAAAAGGCCGTGTCGGGTCTATGGGCGCGAGCAGGATTAGTAAAAGGTGTCCAAGCTTCGAGTCAAGTGGTGGATGGGGTGTCTGTTTTGCTCGGCAAAGGAAAGGACTCGTCAAAAATCACATGGCGAATATGATGATCTTGTTGGAGTTGGTGTCTACAGCGGTAGCCTTTATGATGAATGAGTAGCCAAGGAAGACACACAAAGTGGAGCCTGAACAAGTTTGTGACGGCGGTGGCGGATCAAGTTGGGATAACAACGACAACAGAAGGCGTTGAGATGGTCATCTGTGAGCGGAGAGCCTAGCAAGGCTTCATGAGGCGTGCTGGAAGTAGCGGCGTTTTGGTTAGTAAGATGTTGAGTAGAATGGTGGCGGTGTTCGATTGCCTCGACCCATCTAGGGGAGGAAGGCAGGCTTGGAAGAGGAGGGAAGAACCACATTGTTGAGAGAAGCGGATGGCGCGCTCGGCCTTCCATTCTGACGAGGTGTAAGAGCCCGACATTGGAGGTGAGTCTTGAGTGGGTCGGGGAAGAAGGTGTGGTAGTGAAGTTGTCAAACTTCGCCCCGTTGTCGCGTTGGACAAAGCTGGATGGTGCGTGACCAGCGTAATGAAACAAGAGCAAAGAAATTAGATAAAGTCGAAAGGTGTCGGACTTGAGGCGTAAAGGAAACGCGTCCACATATAGTGAGCAATCATCGAGGATGACCAAATAATATTTGAATCCAGAGACACTAGGGTTGGCGAGGTCCATAAATCACGATGTATGAGTTCAAAACTATGAAGCACGTGATCTTGACCACGGGAAAGGAAGGCGAACATGGCCTTGCGGTGACAAGCATGACATATAGTATTTTTAATGTCTTTGTTATAAGCCATAAGTTTGGATAGAGTCTCAAATCCGGGATGGCCAGAGGCAGCGATGCCATAAGTGAGCCTTGTAGCCGGTGGTGGCGAGTGTGTGGCGAGTGATGGCGCCCGGAGGGAAGAGGTACAATGACCGGAACTGTACACTGGTGATCACTCTCACGGAATCACGGATCCTTCACAGAACAACTTGTGAGGTCAAATTCAACAGAACAATTGTTGTCGAGTGGTGGCCTTGCGGAAATTAGGTTCTTAATAAGACCCGGAGAAACAAGGACATTATTAAGATATAATGAGCAGGAAGATGGTGTGCCGATGGAGGTGTGAGAAGTAAGCAGTTCACGAGCAACAATGGAAGATGGAAGAGGATCTGCATTGGGAAGAGGTGTGGGAAAAATCTGGCCGTCGGAGGTCATATGCAGAGTGGCGCGGTGTCGAAGATCGGTCGTGTTCTTTGGTAGTCGTGACACGGTGTTGAAGGAGGAAGCGGACCTGCGGCGTCCCGGATGGCATGCCCGGTAGTGGGGTAGTAATGGCCGGAAGCCCGCGGCCGCCAGGCTAGCCGGCGGCGAAGGCATCCCCGAGAGGGCGGCGGCCGGCGGCCGAGCGAGGAGGGCGATTCGGAGGCCGCATCTTGATGGGCCGGACCGGGGCTTGTGAAGGCGGGCCATGGACCGCTGGAGAACTGCGCGAGATCTTTCTTTGGTTGGTGCGGGTGGACGAGTGCGGGCGTGCGGCCCGCCACGCCCTTGCACCACCGCCGTGCGTCTGCGTTTATCGCCCTGCCAGGAGTTCCTGCGATTCTTGCCGTTTCGGGAAGCGGGGGAGAGCTAACTGCGATGGTGCGATGGGCTTGTTGGGTTCTTGACAGCCCAGCCAGGGCCTTGGCCGTAGGTAGGAAGGGTGGTCGAGGAAGGCACGGCGATGAGCCATGTTGAGTTCTTCAAGCGGCGGTCGGTCAGGGCTTCGGGAAGGTGAGAGCAGCCCCACGTTGAAAGTGCATGCCGATGGAAGCGGCGCTCGTTGAGGCGCGGATGGCGTTGAGGGCAGCGTCACGATCGGTGGCGACCTCGCCGTCGCCTAGAGGCGTGGTCGGTGATGGGGGAATCATGCTGGGCGAAGTGGTGGAAGAGCAGCGTCGAGGTAGAAGCCTTGGCGCTTTCGCGATTCTTAGAAGCCCAGTGCTCGAGGCGAGCGAGCCAGAGCGGAGCGGCGATGGCGATGGCATGGTTGTCAGAACAATCTCCTCGAGATCGGGAGGCGCTGCCAGAGCCCGCGTCATGGCAGCCGGATCCATGCTGCTCCGAGTCGGGGTAGGTGTGGTCGATGGCGTCGGTGAGAACATGGCGGCCGGGCGAATTTCCCAAGAACGGGGAGCATCTGGTGGCGCCGTGGTGTAGTTGTTCTCCTCGTGTCGAGGGCGGCGGGGCGAGGCGTGGATGTTACGGGCAGCGGCGGCGGCTGGCGTGGAGGTTGATGATAGCGGCGACCTCGTCGTCGGGAGCGTCCGGGCGGTGAGGAGAACCACCGTCGGCCCGGTAGAGGCGGCGTCGTCTTACGGTGGGATGGCGGCCTCGGCCGCTTCCGTCTGGCGGCAGCGTGTCGTGGCCTTGAGCCCGGCGGCGGCATCGCGCTCTTGAGCCTTGGCCGCGACCTCTGCTTTCAGCGGCTGGCGCGGCCAGAAGCGGCCGGAATGTAGCCGCTTCTTTGGCGGCGGCGCTCCTCAGCGGCAGCCAGGCGCGCTCGGCCTCGTATACGCAGACACGCTTCGGCCCGCGATGGCGCTTGGTGCGTTCAACCTCGGCGGCCTCGGCATCGGCAGCGGAAGGCGGGTGGAAGCGGGCGAGGCATGAGGCGAGGAAGGATCGTGCGCTGGCCGAGGCGCGGGTTAAGGCGGCGAAGGAGAGAAAAACTAGGCGTCGATACCATGAAAGCAATCGTATGGCACTAAATTACTTGATGAGGCCAATAGGCGGTACATATATAATAGAGCGATCGGTGTGAACACGAGGCCAAGCGAGCGATCGGTGTGAACACGAGACCGAGCGAAACGATCGGTGTGAACATGAGGCCAAAAACAAGCGATCGGTGTGAACCACGAGGCGAAAGCGAGCGGTCGGTGTGAACACGATCCGGGTAGAATAGTCAGGTGTGAACCACGATATTGTCTAACATCATGGTCACTAAGCGGCGAAAGGCCTCGGTGAAAGCGAGAGGAGAAGCAGCGCAAACCGGGCTCGAGGAGCTTGCTTGAGCTCGTAGAGAAGCGGCGAATCGACACGCCATACTATCGAGGGCGAGAATATCTAGGGTGGTGCATGTAGACCTCACGCGGCTCGCCATTGAGGAAGGCATTCTTGATGTCTAGGCGAGAAATGGACCAGCGAGCGAGGCGAGCAGCGCCAGGGTCGAATAGTGGTCATGTGAGCAACGGCGCAAAAGTTTCGTCGTAGTCACGGCCATGCTTCTCTTGAAAACCACGGGACACAAGGCGAGTCTTGTAGTGCTCAAGAGAGCCATCGAACAACACGGCGGTGGTAGAACAAGATCCCAAGTCGGTGCGCTCGAGGCGTGATCTCCTCGACCATCGCTTCTTGCCACTCCACGATGGGCGGCCGAGCTCACGGTAAGCGTAGGCTCAACAAAAGCGGCCGCAAAGCGTAGTGATCGGGAGACGGACAATCAGCGATCACGAAGATCATGCAGGAGAAAGCCAGGTGGGTGAGCAAAGCGAGGTAGTGAGGGAGTAGAAGGCTCAAGCGGAGGAGACCAGTGGGCGGCAAGAGTAGTCTGTGGAAAGGAGATCTCAGCGAAGAGTTGGTAGGAACCTCAAGAAGGAGGTGAGAAACCGGAGGAGATGGGAGAGATGGTGGTGAAGGAGGGCGTGGTGGAGAGGCGGTGGGGGGCTGAGGCGAAGGAGTCGGTGGTAAGACAAGCTGGAGGAGGTGAAGTGTCATGAAAAGTCAAAAGGAAAAAGACTCAAAGGAGGCGGTGGTGGCGGAGGAACAAGGATAGTAAGGACAAGACTCATCAAAGTGACATCTCGAGAGATTCTCATTAGTTGGGCAACAAGATCATAACAGATAACCCTTATGCTCAAAGTTGCGAGCAAGAAAAACACACTTGACCAGTGAGTAGTTAGCTTGGTGAGCTCACGAGGTGGAAGAAGCATGTAGCGGACATAGCAAAACAACGAAGGTGAGGCTTTGTCTTGGGGTGGCAAACTAGTGATACACTCAAAGGGGTGCATCCCTTGAGGCGCGAAGAGAGCTGCTGCAGATTGATAAGAAAGCGTGGTAGAGACAACCACCCAACAATGAGGTGGAACATTTGAAGTAAGCGTGAGAGCAGTGTCTCAAGAAGATGGCGGTGCTTATGCTCGTGATACCATTCGAGCATGAGCACGGGATAAAATCTTGAGGAGTGCCTTGCTCGGCAAGAACACGATGTAGTGAAGTGGAGAGATATTCACCATGAGAATGCGCACGGAAAATACGAATGGTCGACTCAAGCGAAGTGTGAACCATGGTGGTAAATTGTTAGTAAATGGAAAGAATCATTGCGAGAAGACATAGGATAGAGCCAAATGTATCTCAAATAATCATCAATAAAGATCACATAATAGGTATGATCCCTTTTGAAGGAGGCGGTCCCCAAACATCGAGTGAATCAAATCAAAAGGGCCGAGATTTAGAATCACTAGAGGATAAGGGTTACGGTGATTGCTAAGCTTGCAACCCATACAGCGTAAGCGGTGTCACTAGAAACAAAACCGAGAACACCACTCCTACTAGTGAGGAAAGGCGAGAACAACCAATATGACCTAGCAGTGTGCCATTGGACAAAAGTGGTGGTGGAAGAAGCGGTGAAGCCAAGGCGGTGGTCTGCGGAAGGAAGATGTAGCCATCGAGCTCCCAAGGCGCGAGAATTATGGCGCTAGGATCGGTCCACCCCGGGATTCTCGTCGGCGATCCACGAACACAAAGTCGAATCAAGAGTGATCACGGCGGTCATGATCGGTGATCGACCGGTGACATAAGCGATAACAAGACAAGGAATATGAGATATAGTAGGAACACGAAAGGCGAAGTGGAAAGAGTGCCTCTTCCTACGAGGAAGAGATATGCCATCCGTAGTTTGAGCTGTGAGAGGAAGATCGGGTGGTCTCCGCGAGTAAGGCAGTGAAGTTGATTGTCGTGAAAGCGGCACGATATCCAAAATCTAAGGAGATGATATACCTCTCGGAGAGATGATGGTGCGAGACCGAGAGGCGTAGCGATGAAACACGGTGTTGGGACGAGAAGCGACAAAGCGTCGAAGAAGCGTGAACATCTCTGATGCGTCTGCTCCAAGGAACTCTAGCGTGAACTTGGTGGGAGGATCGATACCACTCGAAGTCACGGTCGCTCCGTGAGACTTACCTTCAGCGACTGATGTTGGACGGTGTGCCGGTGTTAGAATAGGACTCTAGAATAGATTTTGGTTTCCTTATCTGTAACTCCTTTGTAATCCTATATATATTGCCCATTGGGCTCTATTGAATATTGCACATTATTCATAACATGGTATCGAGCTAGGGCAAACCTAGCTCTTTCATTGCCACGCCGCGCTTGCGCCGTGGTTGCTAGGCCGCGCTCGGGATGCTTTCGCTCAAGATCGGATCGGATCGGTGCGCCGCTGCCTCGTCGCCCTCTGGCCGTATACAGTAGCCGATTCGCCGGGTCGCCGAGTGTTCGACTGCGTCGTCGCCTCGAGGTCCTCTGCGGCGATCTGCGAGAGCTGCCGTAGCCTCGTCGCCTCCGTATCGGTCGCCAATCGGCCGGTCCGCAGGTGCTCGACCTAGCCATTCTTGGTTGCTCGTGGATCTCTCTAGCCGTGCCTCCTGCCGCCTCTGTCATTGGATCTCCTGCCCTCGCCTCGGGATGCTTGCAGTCATCGGGTCTTCCGCCGTCGTCGGCGTCGGAGTTCGCCTTGTGCCATTGGGCGCTGGGGGAACCAGTTCGTTCCACTTTCTGGCGCTTGCATTTTAGGTGACGAGCGCTCTTACTGGTGAGAGTTAAAAAAGAAAAGCGTCGATCTAACCGTGTTGGCGAATCGGTCATCGCTGTTAGACCGTTGCCTTAGTCGCCGCGCCGTCGGTCACCATACAATGGCTTCTGTTCCAGAATCGCGATCCCATTCCGGAACAAAACTTAATGGGACGAACTACGATTGTGGTCCTCTCATGGAGATCACGCTCGATGGTCTCCGCCTCGGGGACATGTTACTAGTGCTCGATCTTGTCCGCCGTCACGGTTCGGGCCTTACTCTCCCGCCCTATCTCTACACTCTAGAAGAAGATGAGGCGCAAAGAAGGATGAAGGATGAGGCTTTTCTATTGCGCTTTTGGTATCTTGATGAGGCTTTTCAACGTCGACGACTCTATCCACCAAGATATTGTTGGTCTACGTGCCACGCTTGGGAGTACTTGCGGCGATTCGGCAGAGTAGCGATGCTCAGTTCTTTTCGCCTGACGAGGCCCATGTTCGAGCCTATCCCGCGGTCAACGCCGACGACTCTATCCAAAGAAGATATTGTTGGTCTACGGCCACCGTCGATCTCGGGAGTACTTGCGCGAGCGATTCCGGCAGAGTAGCGATGCTCGCTTCTTTTCGCCTGGGCGTGAATTAGAGATACTGCGTCGAGAGGACTCCTCCGCTTGACAATTTCTTCGAGCTCGCCGGTCTCCGGCGCCCGGTGGATGGTAGCTTCTCCGTCCTTCGCCTTTATGACTTCATCTGCCGTGACGAGCTCAATCTGCTTGGCCGTTAACCAGAGGCGATCCATCGAGGCTCTTTCGACGCTTCTTGCTGACGAGCTTCACCGCGGGTTAGTAGCACAGTTTGTTCCGGCTGTGCTTGCTACCTCTTCTTCTTTGACTACACCAACAGTTTCTACTTCGACTACAGTTCCTCCTCAGGTGTCTGTTTCTACTCCTGTTTTTGTAGCAACTGGGGTTCAGTGCAATTATTGCAAGAACTTTGGGCACGACTATCAGCGTTGTGCGGTGCGGAAAAAGCAGAACAAGGCACGTGGAGCTCCACGCTCCAATGGAGGGCAGGGAGGCCCTTCCTCCACTGGAGGACAGACCAGCACGTCGGGACCTTCTCAGCGAGGTGACTCTGTTGGCAGGCTTTGTCGAGCTCTACTTCAAAGCCTCTCACGGCTCGTGAGTTACGCGGTCTAGCTCAGACATCTCTTCCAGGTACCTCTTGGGTTCTTGATTCTGGTGCCTCTTTTCAAGACACCAGATTCCACATCTCTCACTTCAGTAGGACTGTTTTTCCCATCTCTGTTCAGACAGCTGACGGTACCTCTGTCCGTCAGCTGTCAGGGCACTATTTTGTCCACTGACTTTTCTGTTCCAACTGTTTACCATGTTCCCCAGCTTACCATGCAGCTTCTCTTGGTGGGTTAGCTCACCGATCTCGGATGTAGGGTTGGTTTTGACTCACACCTGTTTCATTTAGGATCGACAGACAGGGATGGTACTTGGAACTGGCCGGCGCCATAGGGATCATCAGGGCCTCTACATCCTTGATCGACACCATCTTCCGTCCACTTCAGTTGCTCCTGTCACCTCTACGTCTACATCCTCCACCACTGCTGCCACCACCTCTACGTCTTTGTGCAGTGGCATCATCGTTTAGGTCACTTGTGTGGTTCATGCCTTTCTTCATTAGTTCGTCAGGGTTTTGTCATGGTTGTAAGCTGGGCAAGCAGCTACAACTTCCTTATCATTCTAGTGAGTCCTTGTCTTCTCGTCCTTTTGACTTAGTTTATTCCGATGTATGGGGACCTGCACCTATTGTCTCTAAAGGCGGGCATAAATCTTATGTTATCTTTATTGATGATTATTCTCGTTTTACATGGATTTTCCCTATCTCTAATCGTGGTCAGTTTCTTGCGATCTATTGTAGTTTTGCAATGATGGTTCGTACTCAGTTTGATTCTATCATTCGTATTTTATTTGTGATTACGCGCTAGCGTGTCTCGTTACGGCGCTTTTTGATGATTCGAGGCGAGCACTCTTTACCAGTCTTCTTATCCTTGCTCATACTCAAAATGGGGTTGCTGAGCGCAAACATCGTCATCTGCTTGAGACTGCCTGCACTCTTCTTCGTGCCTCTCATGTTCCACCACAGTTCTGGGCTGAGGCTGTTTCTACGGCCGCATATCTCATCAATATGCAGCCTTCTACTGCTCTTAAGAGTGTCAGTCCTATAGAGCGTCTCTACTCTCGAGCCCCCCAGTACACCCACCTTCGTGTTTTTGGTTGTACTTGTTTTGTTCTACCGCAGCCTCGTGAGCGCACTAAACTATCGGCTCAGTCAGTCGAGTGTGTGTTTCTTGGTTATAGTTCTGAACATAAGGGTTATCGCTGCTGGGATCCTTCTGCTCGATGGATCAAGATTTCATGAGACGTTGTCTTTGACGAATCTCGACCTTTCTTCTATCGAGATTCGGCCTCTTCTCCTGTTTCCACTGTTGAGTCGTTTTCATGGTTATCTCTTTCAGACTCTTCACCCATTTCTCCACTATCACAGTCTTCCCCTGGCCTACCTCTAGCGGGTCCTTTTGTACCTTCACCTTCGGTGGTGTCTCCTACAGCACCGCCTCTAGTTCCCACAGTACCATCGTCTCGTTTCTCTGGTATTCACTATTCCAGCGTCCTCGTCCTTCACCAGTCTCCTCTTATGGTATCTTGCCGATACCCACATCTGATCCTCCTAATGATGCTCCTCCTTACATCCTTCGTGACCGGGCCTCCCTTTGACCTCCTGATCGTCTTGGATTTGCTCCAATAGCTCATGCTCTCTCTGTCACTGAGCATAGTTCTTATCGTGAGACTGCTCCTTATTCTGAGTGGCAGCTCGCTATGGCAGAAGAACTTGATGATCTTCGACGTACGGAGACTTGGGATATTGTACCGACTCCTGTGCATGCTCGTCCGATCATGTGCAAGTGAGTGTACAAGATTAAGAATCGGTCGCCCCTGTTGCCCATATGACCACTGTTCGCACTCTTGTTGCGGTTGCTTCTGTTCGCCGGTGGTCTATCTCTCAACTGGATGTTAAGAATGCTTTTCTTAATGGTGTTTTGCATGAGGAAGTCTACATGCAGCCACCATATGGGTATTCTGTTCCTAATGAGCATGTCTGTCGTCTTCGACGTGCTCTTTATGGCCTCAAACAGGCTCCTCGTGCTTGGTTTGCACGTTTTACCTCAGTGATTACTGCTATTGGTTTCACTGTCAGTTCCCACGATCCTGCTCTTTTTGTCCATGTCTCATCTCGAGGTAGGACACTGCTTCTTTTATATGTTGATGACATGCTCATCACTGGCGATGATTCCTCCTTCGTCATATATGTGAAGAAGCATCTCAGTGAGTAGTTTTTGATGACTGATCTTGTTTCTCTTACATACTTCCTTGGGATTGAGGTCTCTTTCATGCCTGAGGGCTACTATCTCTCCCAGTAAGGCGTATGTCCGGATCTTCTTGATCGTGCAGTCTCGACCGATACTCAGACTTCTTGAGACTCCCATGGAGCTATCCCTCCAGCTTTGTGTCACTGATAGCGATCTTCTTGAGGATCCTACTCAATATCGTCATCTTGTTGGGAGTTTGGTGTACCTTGTGAGCACTTATGCTGGTATTGCTTATGATGTTCATATCTTGAGTCAGTTCATGGCCTGTCCTACCCATATTCACTACAGTTATCTTCTTCGTGTTCTTCGTTACTTGCGTGGGACTATCTCTCGTAGTTTGTTTTTCCCTAGCTCCACCTCACTACAGCTTCAGGCGTACTCCGATGCGACCTGGGCTAGTGATCCTTCTGATCGTCGTTCTCTTTCTGCTTACTGTGTTTTTCTTGGCTCCTCCCTGATTGCCTAGAAGACTAAGAAGCAAACAGCAGTTTCCTGTTCGAGTGCAGAGGCCAAGTTGAGAGCTATGGCAGCAGAGATTACTTGGTTGAGGTGGCTACTTGCAGATTTTGGAGTACCTGTGGTGTGACCTACGACTCTTTTGTTTGACAGTACATGTGCTATCAGTATTGCACGGGACGTAGTGAAGCATGAGCTCACCAAGCATATTGGTGTGGTTGTTTCATACACTCGCTCACAGGTGCAGGAGGGAGTACTTGTTTTATAGTTTGTGCCATCAGAACTACAGGTTGTTGATTTCTTTACGAAACCACAGACTAGGGCATAACATTTGTATTTTCTCTCCAAACTCAGTGTGTGATCCACTATGAGTTTGAGGGGGATGTTAGAATAGGACTCTAGAATAGATTTTGGTTTCCTTATCTGTAACCCATTTGTAATCCATATATATATATTGCTCATTGGGTCCTATTGAATATTGCACATTATTCATAACACCTAACGGTCCACAAGAGTCGCAATGAAGGCCATGGAGCAAAGGCCAAGCGCCACAGGCGCAGGAGGCGCGAGGCATCGGTCTTTGGGGTGTGAACAACCAAGACCAAGAGGCTCAGAGAATCCTCACAGCGAAGACGAGCCTCCTCAGCCCGAATAGCAGTGAGAGCCTCCAATATGGAGGGAAGGGGTTGTCTCATCAGCAACTGAGAGCAAGCTACCTCATACTCCGGATAAAGGCCGGTGTGGAACTCACGGAGGCGACGAGTCTCCAAGTGAGCCTACTGATGTACACAGTAGGTGTAGGACCGGCAGACATCCGACCTCAAAGAGTCAAGCTAACGCCAAATCGTAGCCAACTGCTGGTAGAAGGCGTCCACGGTGGCGTCTTCTCGCCGAGAGAGTGCCCCAAGAAGCGAGAAAGGTACAAGGCCTTGCTTTGGCCAGAGTGGCGTGAAGACGATCCCACATATCCTTAGCCGTAGACAACCCAAGCACATCGGACGTGTGCTCGGGCTCAATGCTGGCCACCAAGATGGCGAATGCCTTAGCATCCCCATCATTCCAGACCTCATAGGCGTGGAGATGCGTCTGGTACTCCTCGAGCCTATTGTGTTTTCCTTGGTTCCTCTCTGGTTGCCTGGAAAACCAAGAAGCAGACTGTTGTTTCCCGTTTGAGTGCTGAGGCTAAGTTGCGAGCTATGACAGCGTTGACAGCTGAGATCACTTGGCTTTGGTAGTTACTTGAGGATTTCGGTGTTTCAGCTTTTGCACTGACTCTTCTCTTATCAGACAGCACTGGTGCGATCAGCATTGCTCGAGATCTAGTGAAACATAAGCCCATCAAGCACATTGGAGTGGATGCTTCATACATGGGATCGCAGCTTTAATATGTGCATTTAGAGTTTCAGTTGGCAAATTTCTTCACCAAAGCACAGACTAGAGTCCAGCACAGCTTCTAGCTCTCCAAACTCGGCGTTGTTGATCCACCATGAATTTGAGGGGGTATTAGATATGTCTCTTGTATAGGGTGTTTTTTTGCATATTTACCTACACTCGTAACACGTATATTTTGGCCTATTGAAATAGATCAAGGGTTCAATTCCAGCAATAGCTAATGTTTGAGTGGGTTTCTAGTAGTTCGGTTAACTTTTTTGATACCACTTACAGCAATGATACTGCAGCGCTAGATTTTGGGACCAATGCTTACAAGCTTCGCTTCCTTTTTTTCCTCATAATTGATGAAAACGAATTCCCTCCACCTTTTAGGTTTAGCATGGGTTATTTAGGATTTACTCTCATTATTGGTGTACATAATTTCACCAATCTCTATCAGTTGCATCATCCAAATATTTCAGAATCAATGAAAAATTGATTCTCTTGAGTGCTCTGGCAGCTTTTCTATCTCTGGAATTGATACTGTATAAAAATCCTTAATTTGTCTTACTTTTAGAAACATATTTTTTGCCTATCCTAGGGTTACATGCATGGAACACTCAGTTTTACTTGTCAATGTGGTATTTTAATACTTCATTTGTGTTATACTTTCATTTGATACCATCACGCTTGGACTGGCTGGTTGGAATCAGAAAAATATGATACTTTACTATTTCAGGGAAAAATGTCTGTTGGAACTATGGCATCTTTTATTGGTTACACATTCACACTGACCTTTGCTGTAAGTAGCAAATCTTGCTTATTGAGAAGTTTTTTTGTAGCTTCATTTGTTGTTTGTTGCATATTTTGTTATGTGACTGTACATTCATTTTAGGTACAAGGAGCTGTTAATACTCTTGGTGATCTACGTGGAACATTTGCTTCTGTAGAGAGGATAAATTCTATTCTGTCAGCAAAGGACATTGATGACTCACTTGCATATGGTTTAGCCAAAGAACTGGGCAGCAAAGAACTTGAAGATTCCATTGGCGGGGTGCATGAAAATGGCACTGTTAACAAACATTACATGTCAGCACTGAAATCATGTAGCAGCTGTGGTAACCTAGCCTGGTCTGGTGACATTCATCTGGAAGGTCTGTTTGTCACTATTAATATTTATTTAATACATGCAGAAGTTCTCTCCATGTTATTCAGATGCATATTATGTACATATTATCTGTTACCATCTCATATTTTCATTTTTTTGTCTGTATTATGTGTCAGTGTGGAGCTTATTGTTTCTAAGTTTAAGTTTCATGTATGAATGCCTTGGCAACTTAGTTTGTGTTTTGTAATAAGCTCGTCATATTTTCCTCAAGTTTCACCTTTTTGTGTAAAAGACAATTTAAGAGAGTATGTTTTCAGGTGACATATTCATGAATAATTGAGTGCATAGTCATGAACTATGAAATTTCCTGTGTTTGACTTTAATGAGCAGTTCAATAATTTTCCTTTTGAGTGTGTTTCCCGAAATGTCCAAAATTTATTTTACTGGCAGCACAAAACCCATACTTCATTAATATATAACATTCCTGAACCGCTGTCATGCTATTGTTGCTCATGTGTTTGTCGAAATGCCCAAAATTTTACTAGCAGCACAAACCCATACTACACCAATATATAACTTCCTTGGACCTCTGGCATGCAACTGATGCTCATGTATTTCTGCCAGATATCCACTTCTCTTACCCACTGAGATCTGATGTGGAGATCTTAAATGGGCTTGATCTTACAATTGAGCGTGGAAAAGTCACAGCACTTGTAGGGCCTAGTGGTGCTGGGAAAAGCACAGTGGTGCAACTTCTAGCGCGGTACTATGAGGTACTGTTATATACTTGTAGTAACACTACGATGGTTTTTCCTAACTGTAGCAACATATCAGTTTTGTTCCTTTCTTGCAGCCAACTCAAGGTCGCATCACTGTGGCAGGGGAGGATATTCGTGTATACGATAAAAGAGAATGGTCTCGAGTTGTATCTCTAGTGAATCAGGTATACTAATACAAAGTATCTTTCTTTTCATACCATGTATCATCCTGCTACATCTACATAGTAGTTCGTAGTAGTATGCAAGTTTCGGTTTCTCCGGTTGAGTAGCATTCGAAGTGCTGGATTTGAACGAAACATATTGTCCTGCAGTTATTAATTCTAATAAGTTTTTTTGTATGAAAATTCAGGATCCTGTCCTGTTTTCGGTGTCTGTCGGAGAAAACATTGCTTATGGTCTCCCGGATGATGTCGTCTCCAAGGATGAGATAATAAAAGCTGCTAAAGCTGCCAATGCTCATGAATTCATCATCTCTCTTTCACAGGTTTGGACAACTTTTCTCGTACATTTTAGCCTATCATTGATTCACACTAGTTTTAGTCCCTGATGCCTCAATGATATGCCAGTAATCCAAATTTGTCATTTATTTGCAATTTAGGGCTATGACACTCTTGTTGGTGAACGTGGCAGCCTGCTAAGTGGGGGGCAGAGACAAGTAATTTGCTATGTAAATATGTACTTTGATAAAGGAATTACATCATTGTTGCATTATTCTAATTACTGTACGCTTATTTTGTTGCTTTGCAGAGAATTGCAATTGCACGAGCTCTTCTGAAAAATGCTCCTATTCTAATACTTGATGAGGTATCTCTTTCTTACAAAAATTGAAGTTTTTGTACATTTTTCCCAAGGCAAGGAGGCCAATATTGGTAACTAGTTACTATTCAACTTGCCGTCTTCTATCCTGCATAGTTTTTGAACATTGGATCTAGATCGGGAGCATACTTTTTTCTTGTAAGAGAAAAAGTGAGCCCTATGAAGCGAATTTGCATAGCATATCTTAAGGCTGTGGTGATGCACTTCACTTAATTTTGCTTTCCAGTTTCCATTAAACAGATCAATTTGTGTTAGGAAAGGAGATAGTGCCATTAAAGTATAACCATGGTATGCCATTAGTGCTTCCCATCACTGTTTGGGTGGAACGAAGTCACTCCATGGGTGCGGCTGCCAAAGAACTGATATTGAGCTAGCCCGGCTAGTTTTGGGTCAACTGAGTTTTACACAAGCTAGATCATGTGCGAGCTTTGCAACTGTAAAAAATCACTCATAGATTGCATCAAACATACCGGAGGAGATTAGCAAAGGACAACCTTGTGGGTATTAATAATAAAATCATATACCATTATACCTATCAGATCATAACACAGGATGCTCCCAGAGAAAGATCACAACACAGGATTTTGGTAGCAAATAGTTGGAGTGAGATTTAGGAAAGGATGAAGATTCCTTGGGAAAAATACCTAGATCTGCTATTCGCTTGGTAATAGCATGCACTGGTGGGCCCTCTTTATCAATCACTGTTGTTGAATAGGTCAGGCTGCACATTACACATTAGCACACTTTTCCATTAGTTGTGTCAGGATGATGAGATGATTAGCTTTGTATTCATTCAAGAAACTTCTGCTATTTACAGGCTACCAGCGCACTGGACGCAACTAGTGAACGGCTTGTGCAGGAAGCTCTCAATCACTTGATGAAGGGAAGGACTTCTCTGGTGATCGCCCACAGGCTAAGCACCGTGCAAAATGCGCATCGAATTGCTGTTTGCTCAGACGGCAAGATAGCGGAACTTGGGACACACGGTGAACTGGTTGCCAAGGGAGGCCATTATGCATCGCTTGTTGGGACACAGAGGCTTGCATTCGAGTAAGACCTTCGATAACATTTTTGTTACACACGAGACGTTGTGGTATTACTCTCTCGTTTTCTCTCATTTTACATCATCATAGGTTATGTAGGTTGTAACCGATTTACGAAACTGTACATGAATTATGAAACACGCAACAAAGGTGACAGTCAAAATAAAGGATGGATGGACCTTCACATTGTTGGAATGAACTCTGGATAAATTCCATGGGGCAAATGGGCTATAATAAGTCATGTACAAGACACAAGCAAATAGCAGAAAACCCCTTATACAATGGACTAATACAAATATATACATATACTTCTAGCACCTACCCTAAAGTCAAGGTGGATTAACAATACTAAGTTTGAAGAGATAAAAGTTAATGGAAGCTTTAAAGGCACGTACGGAATAGTGGCAACATATTGTTGTACATGTGACCACATGTAGGAAGCATCAAGCCCAATTTGTTTGGTGAGTTCATGCTTCATTGGATCTCGAGCAATGTTAATCATATCAGTGTTATCAGTGTTGTTTGATAGTAATGTATAGTTGGTGCAGAAACCAGAACACCAAAATCCTCAAGGAGGCACTGTAGTCTTGAACTAGCTTCCATTTTTGTAAAATCATTTGTGTGTGGTCATGGAATGAAAAGCTAGGGTGGGACCCCAGGGATTTGAGGAGGCCTAGTCGGGGACCAGTGGTAATTACAGGTTAGCAGAGCATTAAGTGGATGGAGCAACTCGATGGTATAGGAGATGGGATATCCACTAGTACCTTATAAATAAAACCCAATTTATAAAACCTGTTGTAAAAATACGAAGTCGAAAGATGTTCTACTACTTGATCTAATTAAAACTTGGCTTTATGCAAATAAAAGAATTCTGAGCCTTCACTTGACTAGCCTTGCATCTATAATAAATTACATTTTGTGTTGGCTAGCGAGTACGGTTATGTACTCATGCTCGCTATTGACATTTTTTAGTCAAGAAGCACCAAAGAAGACTACAGGACGATTATGAGTATTGATCAAGACCAAAATCAAAAGGCTAAGAACTAGGCCGCGAGCCCACAGTCGATTGCCGGTGGGCATATCGTGAGGGTTCCATATATCATACTTTGATTCTTCTTCTGTTGCTGTTCTTTGAAAGTATTTGGGCTATCCGCCCATTCTGAAACCAAAAACCGTAAGGTATATTTACACTTTGTTTATTATTACGTAATAACTCTGTATTTTTCTGATATGTAATTGAACCAACAATGTAACTATGTGTGCTACCAACAGACACAGAGAATGACACAAATATACACAGTAGGTCCTAAGGTCAAAATTTGGGGTCTAACAGGCATGTGTGATCACCAGGCGTTGTGCACGATGCCGAGGAAATCGGGGTAGAGAACAGCGCGGAGGCGCGTTCGCGCAGTCAGAGCGAGCCACGGCGCGCGTGCTCGGGCAAGGTAGCGTAGGCGCGGCGGGCACGTGGAGGTGAAGAACTGCAGTGGGGGCCTATCGGTCAACGGCTAAAGGTAAGAGGCTCGGGTCGATCTGGTTAGGTGGCTGGGTCGGACCTTGTCGAAACCAAGTGGTTCTGGTCAAAATCGAGTGGGTGGTCGAAATCAAGTGGCTAATCGAAACCGAGTAGTTCTGGTCGAAAGGGTCTAGTCGAAACCGAGTCGAGTCAACTCGATTGGTTTGACCGAGTTGATTTCAAAAGGATGAGAGATTTGCGAATTTTTAGACATAATTTTAAAGCCCAAAAAATTCTAAAATTTTTATGGGAGTCTTTTGACAAAGTGTAGACCCTTGCGTAATTTTTCCAAAGTTTTTAGATAGATAAATTTTTCTATAGAAATATTTTAAGTCTCTGGTTTAGGTGTTTGACCAAGGATTAACTGGATTGAGTAGTCATTTTAAAATAGCAAAATAATTCTAGAAATTATGAAAAAATTTAGGTGAGTCAAATAGATGTTCCAAAACCTTGGAAAATTATTTCAAGTACTGTTCATTCTCCCGTTCTTAGAATTAATTCATTTTCAGATCTGCAATTGTAAGTTGGTTTGAATTTTGGTGAGGTCAGTTTGACTCCTAAAAATTTAGAAAAATTCATATCGATTCAATATGAATAATCTAGTATTTGAATAAATTAATTCCAAAAACTTTCATGCAAACAATTTTCTTGAATCAAAGGAAGCTTAAATTCCAGTTAAAAGTTTCGAAATCTGAGGGAACTTTAATACAAACAACAAAAGTTTAAAATTATTTTAAAAATTACACACATGATCAATAAGATGCTCAGCTAAACCAACTTAAGGATTTTAGAGACGTTACACCACAGCACGGACGAAGCGCGCAATGAAAGCACGGGCAAGCGGCAAAGGCTTACTGGTTGAAGGTAGGTGTTGCTTGCCGGTCGTCCATGCTGCCAAAAATGCCAATTAGGCTTAAAACTTCTCCATGCTTTTTACCTATTTTTGCGTATGAGTTGGAAAAAAGTTGGCAACATTATTTGTGTAAAATTTGTTCAGTATACTAAATCAACATAGAATATTGTAACGTTTCTACCATTTGTTTTAAGATAGAAGCCACATTCTAGACATCGAGATGGAAATAGAAAGATTTTACTTCAAGCATTCTAAAACATCTATTTTGAAGTACAGGTCAATGGTAATGCACAACCTAATTTAGGGAGCTTAGAATTTACAAACAATAGTATAAACAAAGGGAATTTGGAAATCACAGTTCAGTGTAGGTGGCCACCTGTGTTTTTCTCTCGTTCTCTTCATCGGATTCGGGGCTGGCCATGAATAATGTTGCTAAGGCTGGCTGACATGTGAACCCAAAATCGCACAGACCCATGCTCTAACATATTTTACTACGGTCACGCCTAATAAGAGAGGGAAAAGAGAGGCCAGTCCGACTATGAAATCAGACCCACACTTTGCTGACTTTTAATCTCGATCCATTTATAACCCTAGTACATTCGATCGATAAATAATAATTGATATATATACTTAAAAGTGGAGTTCTTATTGAAAGTTTTGAGTTCCAACGAAACATGCCCAACAAAAAGTTTTGTAAACATAAATTTAAAGATGGCTTGCCAAAGAGGAGAATTTTAATTTTTTTCCATCTAAACCTAAAACCACTGCCCTAAAAGTACTAAGACACCCTTAACTTGAACAATGATATATATATATATATATATATATATATATATATATATATATATATATATATATATATGTTTTGTTTGAAGTTATATATTATCTATAGGAATTTACCAAATTGTGTAAATAAATTTTTATGTGGCTTCAAAAGGTAGCACTAGCTGACATAGAAAAAGCATGTAGACAAAAGTTTATATGATAATTAAACGATGGATATTGTTGCAATACTACCTAAAAATAGGATGGTTTGACCACCTTCAAATACCAGTCAAGTAATTAAATCGATGGTAGTCCCACGCGAAACGTGAGAAGAAGAAAAAAACATCTGAACCATCGAACAATTAGCCCAAAGAATTTCAAAAAAGTTTAGGTTGCAGCAAAGCAACCAAATTAGCAGGGATGGGGGCCATAGCCCCTTAGCATTTCGGAAGAAAAAAATGAATAGCATATATGCAGTCCACAGTTAGC
Organism: Hsuehochloa calcarea; assembly: GCA_036346395.1. Lineage (NCBI taxonomy): Eukaryota > Viridiplantae > Streptophyta > Magnoliopsida > Poales > Poaceae > Hsuehochloa > Hsuehochloa calcarea. The sequence goes on along the minus strand of CM070605.1, from coordinate 2,455,520 downwards.
CCAATTTATGTTGGATTAATTGGGTTTGGACCTTTTTAATTTAGCAATTAATCAAATGAAATTCCTAAGCCTACATGGAAAAATTGATTAGTCCCATATGGAAAATTGAATGAGAGTTACACCAATTTAAAAGGTGGAAAGTGATAACCCCCTTGTGCAATTGGAGAGAGCCTGTACACGCGCGCGCTCGCTCGCTCGCCTCGCGGTGCGGTGCGGTGCGGTGCGGTGCATGCGCACGCAGGCGCGTTTTTCTTTATCTATTCGAAAATCGGATCGCAGTAAATATCATTAACGAATAGTGGCGATTCGCCGCAGTGCGTGTCTGTGCAGCGTGTTCGGGTGCGGCGCGCTTTTTCTTTATCTATTCGAAAATCGGATCGCAGTAAATATCATTAACGAATAGCACAGAAAGGCTCTCTACTCCATAAAAAGAGGGATACAGAATACTCTGAAAGGTTCGGTTGTTTTTGTTGCTGCTCTCTGCAATCTCCGGTTCAGAACCTTGCGCGCAGAAGGTTCTGGGCGAGTAGGCCTCCGAAACTCCGTCCGGTTGAGTACCTGCTCGGGTAGACGGGCGATCAAGTTTTTGGGGAGCGCATTAGCGCGACTGCTCATTCTGTGACTTCGTCTTCATCCTGGTGGTGAACTGCTCGCGATACTGCACGGCGAACATCTTCCTGCATCACGCCTCGTCCTGCATCACGCCTCGATCGACTACATCGAATAGGCCATCATGTCGACTGATGGTAACGGCGCATCCGGTGTCACAGACACTGGCCCCGCCCGAGGGTATACCCTGATAACTTATCTGATATTTTTATTTCTGTGCGCTATGAATATGTTAATAGGATCTGTTGTTATCCTGTTCATTAGCGAATATGAATACATCATTGTTGAATCACTCATGCTCTTGTTTGTCATGTTTTATATGCTTAACTTCTGGATTAAAATATGCCGAAAATTGACTAGATCTTCAACAATTTAGTTAGGTTATATTCATCTAGAAGACACATTACTGCTGCCAGCTACTAGTTACGATACTATTTAGCGAGATAGCGATTTCAATTGTGTGGTGGCGAAGCACAGAAGCAGTAGACGAGGCGTTGAACACTCGTGCGTCGTGGGTTTGCCGCGGTCGGGCCCAACAGCGGCGACAGATGCACAACCGACGGCCGGAGTGCCAAGTCTGTGCGCCACGCAGGACGTGCAGCCAATAGTGAGCAGTTTGGTTGTGAATTTACTTTGATTTTTGATCTCTCTTTAGATTTTGCTTAAACTCCGTCACAGCAAATTAGTTAGTCATTAGTCTTCAGATTATGACATCATTGCATGTGCCACGTGTTTCCCATGATGAGTTGTAATACGGATATTGTTCCAATGCTACCCAAACAAATCATGTAGGGAGGATGCAAGTAAATCATGAAAGTTTTTATCACAGAGTAAAACTTGTTTTACCAAACAAAAAAGAAGAAGATCCTTCTATATAAGTTCACCTTCTAGGTCCTATATTATATCGATTTTAGGGGCTATGACTTGTAGAAAGTGTCTAGACCTGGAAAACCCGGACAAAAAATCTCCTGTTCCAGAAAGTATCGAATAGATTATTTGCATACTATCTGTAATTTTATGTCTAGGATGTTCTAACTTCTAAGTAACTTATTTTAGAATGGTCTTATTATAGTTTAATTGAAATATTATAGCACCTACGAGTATGGAAATTAATAAACATACAATAACAAAAAACCAAATATGATTAAACAATATATTAGTTTCAAGAAATAGTAAAAACTTTTAAGTTGCTAGTAAGAAACCATGCACGATTCCACAACATAATCTTACCACAATAAAAAGTACTTCGAAACGTCTCCAAGAAATAACTTTTAAATTGAAATAGATCTTGAAACTTATACAAGTTTTTTATTAAAAAAAAAATTAAACCTTCATGTCAAAGATTTTAGCTGTTTCCGTTACAACTTTTTAGACTGTTTTGGTAAATTTGTCTCACTATATCTATACCTATTGTAAGCACTTATATTCGTATAAACAAGCATTTGCATATCTAAGACGAAACAAGACCCTTTCAATCTCAAAAGTTTTTACACTGCCTAATGCAAGATTGGTATGGTAATAAAAATCTCAACCTACACATATTCTCCTGCTACCTCCAAAAGTAGAAACTTTGTTTCTTCCAAATCCTACCCAGTCCCGAGTTTTTGACTCACATGGCACTATTAACAGTGCTAATAGTAATTTTGGCCCTCTCCTGACGTCAATACCAAAAATAGCACCCTCCACGGTGCCTCAGAGGCCGAACTCTCCACCACGCACCAGGTGTGAAATTCGGGCCCCTGAGGCACGGATCAGGCCGAATGCGCACGACAAAGGGCAATGTCGTGCCCTAGAGGCACGGAGGAGGCCATGTCGTGGATTGGTGGCACAGCGAAGGCAAAAAAAAATACATTAAAAAATTTGTTTTTGACACTATTTGAAATATTATATATTTTTTTACCTCACACTCGTAGCTTCAAATGTATTATAACATGTACCAGAAAAAATTCATATTTTTCACATAAAATCACAACACACCGCCACGACGATGTATTATCGCCCATCACCGCACAGTGATTTGTGTGTACTCGCCTAAGATTCAGTAACATCCCAAACTTAGGTTTGTATTTCAAATATATAATAATGAGAAGGATTTAAAACTTTTTGATGCATCATGTTGTCATTTGATTTTTCTAAAAAAATCAAAGGTTTTGTGCATTTTGAAAAGCTAATGCATAAATTACTAGAAACATAATCCTTTAAGACTTTTAAAACAAATCTAGTGAAAAATACTTGGAATTATTTTTTCTAGGTTCTAGATCATCTTAGTGACTCCTATGAAAAATTTCATAATTTCTAGATTATATTTTCTATTTTAAATTGGCCAGTCAAACCCCTAAATCAGATAAATAAAAGAATTTTTACAGAAAAAACACTTCTTGAAAAACTCTGGAAATTTTATACAAGGTTTTTCTTAGAGCCAGTAGCCTCCTATAAAAATTTTAGAATTTTTGGAGTTGTGGAACTCTATCTAAAAATTACTCTAAGACTCAGTCTATTTTTTAAAACCTTGCTTGCAATGTTCCTCGGGCTAGACCGTTGCAACCGGTTCGAGCCACCTTTACCGACTTGACTTGATCGAGCCAGTTAACCAAACAGACCCCACCACCTTCCTTCAGCCGCCGACATGTGGGGCCCCATCGCCAGCCCTTCGTCTCCACATCGCAGCGCCCTCCTCGCCAGCTCGCTGCGCAAGCCATGGCATCGTCGTCACCCGCGTCAGCGCCAACTGCCCTGCACCCTGGTTTTGACGAGCACCAGTGGTTTCGCCCACTGTCTAGCGCTTGCCCATTCCTCCATCGCCTCACCATCACTTCCCTGTCGCTCGCTCTGTCCATGCCAATGCACCGTGCACCGAGCTCAGCTCACCTCGGTCGCCCTTGCGTTTCTCCGCCACAACCTCTATAAGAATCCTAGAGCTCTTTCTTTGCTTCCTTTTCGACACCCAGAGAAATCCTCTCCCTCCTTTCCCTCTCTTCCTGAGCAAAACACCCGAGGAGAGCAAGTCGCCATTGATGGCTGAGACACCACCTCTCCATCGCCTCCATTCCCGTGGAGCTCTCTCCTTCCTTTTCGCGTCATATCATGTTCTAGGGCCCAAGTACTCTTTCCCCTAACTTGATTGCACCATTCCTCCTCAGGGTTCGCCGGAATTGTAGTTTTCCTCGACTTCGGCCGCAAACTCCACCTTTGTCTCTAACTCTGACGTTGTGAGTCAAAACTCAAATCCCTTGCTATGTCACCATCTATGAGTATCACTCAAGCTTTCCCTACCTCTCTTTCCCCTCCATTTTACTCAGGTCGGGCCCTCTCGGTGAAGCTTCACGTGTCGCCGCAGTTCTTTGACGTCGGCTCAACACCGACCTCCTCTGTTCCACCGCGTCACTCTAGTGAGGTCCCTGCACCCGTCTGGTACTAAGGCATGCTTTAGATTGCTCAAAACACCCTCGGGTTGTCATGTGCCACTTCGACCGAACGGCACCGCCGCCTTAGCTTGTCGCGCCGTTGCTCCAGTCCAGCTCCAGCGATGCTCCGACTGCCCTTGGGTTCGCCGGGATGCCAGGAACGCCTTTTGGCCCTTGGGCAGCACCGACATGGACTAGCTCGCCGGCAACTCGCCGACAAAGCTCACGACCGGGAGCGCTCTGCTCTGTCCGAACGCAGGGCGGCACTGTAACATCGTTATTAGGAGCTAATCTATGTCATTAGGACATCATTAATGCAAAGCATTGATTAGCCGCCAGTTTAGTGTTGTAATGTTTCGCCGACATGTGGGACTGGGCGTTAATTGCACAGTGAGCCCCCCTCTTTGGTCCATGGACCCTTGTACTGTTTTGTGAACTAGTGGTCTATGCACTATTCGTATGAGCCGAGTGTATATGGCACGTGGGTCCCACCGGGAGAAATAGATTTTCTTTAGGGTTTTAATTGGTAAAAGAAAAGAAAATCACGAATTCCACTGGTCAGTGACTATAGCTAGGTAAGCCTCAGTATTAAAAGTATTAAATGCTTTTATAAATTCTGAAATAGATTATTTGTGTACTAAAAATTGCTTAAACTTCAAAATTACTTAAGTAATTCATTTTAACTCCAAATTTGATGATTCAAATTTTCTTGGCTTCCTATTTAAATGTAATTTTATCTAAAATTGGGTTGAACCATGCTTATTCTCTAAAAAATATTGTTAGCAAAATTACTTTCGGTTTAGTATTATTGTTGTACTAAAAATGCTCTTAAACTTCAAAAATACATAAGTAATTATCTGTAACTCCAAATGGGTCTTAATTAATTTTGTGGGGTTCCTCTATTAGTCTAATTTAATTAAGAATAGGTTCTGAGTATGTCTTTATCAGTGAAAAAATTGGTTTTCAAATTATTTGCTCACTAATGTCATAACTTTGAAAATGCGTAGAACATTCATTTTAACTCCAAATAAAGTGAATAAAATTTTTTTGTTCTTAGAATGTTATATTCTATCTACCATTAAATTGTCATAATCACAAACTCTCTGTAAAATTGCGCATAAATAGTAACCAAAACTTGTATTTTTTTTATTTTTGTTTTCCGGCAAAATTGTTTAGGCTATAACTTTTGCATGTGGAATCCAAATAAAAAAAATTATTGCTAAATTCATATAAAATTATGCTCAACCTTCTCTATAAATTTCATGATTTTAGGATGAATTAGTTTTTTTTAGTTTATTCGGTGTTATTCGTTCTTATTTGTTCTTTTCGATTCTTTCACTAGGTTTTGACGATTCTATCGCATACCTAGAGTGGCGCTCAAGAAGTTGAATATATCCAGCAAGGCAAGCAACCCCTCTTTGATCATATTGCACCTATTAGTTTCGATACAATTATCTTGATTGTAAATGTATGTATGCATGTGTTATTTTTATGTTAATTTTCGTTAGTAGTTAATCCGAATAGATGCATGAGCTGTAGGTAAAATTTTACCATTGCTACTGAGCCTAGGTTAGATTATTGATAATGATTTGGAGTCCGATGGATGGGCTCTAGTCATGTATATGTATAGTATACGAGTCGGTATGCTTAGCAATGCTTAGAACAGTAGTATGGGGATCATCACTTCGGCGATGGTCATTATATTATTACTTTAAATACTTGGGTCAGGGTACTCATGTATGTAATTGTATTTGGAAAAACTAAAACTGAAAATAAAAAGATTTAGACTTGGGCACATCGTTGATGGTGTGGTTATCGGGTGTGTGGATGGTGTCTAAGTCAACAAGGACCGAATTATTTGTGTCACTGATCCAAGAACTTTTGCATGCATCCACATGAGGGTGATATGGGGCATCTCTTGACTTAGTACTTTGGCGTGTGTTAGCTCCGAGTCGTAGAAGGTTATGTGTGCTGTGTTGAAAATATTCTGTGTGTGTTGGGTGTGCAGGAGTGAGTTCCTATCTAGATTCTCCACACCGAGGAGTATCGGTAATTGTCCTAGGCTTTACCCCGAGGGGGTAGTTGACCGAAGCTTTACTGGTGACTCTGACACAACGTATGGTTTCCATCCATGCGGGTGACTTGTAGTTAATACATTATATTGGAAAACGTCTCGTAGGACTTAGCTCTGTCGGCACCTTCGAAAGTGTGCTCTATTGCATAGCAAAGGAGCGGTCTGATATGTGGGTAAAGTTGTACACCCCTGCAGGGTATAATCTATTTGAATAGCCTCGTCCTAGGTTATGGTCACGCTTGGTTAGATCGTGCAAGAATTAGACTACAGTATTTTCAATAAAACTTAAAATCGGATGGTACGAATGGGTAATTCGTGCTATGTTATGGTGGCTATTGGGAAGTCACCTCTAGGATGTTAATTATATTTATAAATGTTGTCTCACTGTTATATAAACATTTAAAAACAGATTTGCTAAATTTCTTTATAATATATTATTATATTGCAAAGAAAACTATTTTATGCTGAAAACTGGTTAGTGTAGTAGTCTTTCCTTTGATACATGAATGCATCTATATATTCTTTTGCTTATAAGACTTGCGAGTATAACTTTGTACTCAACCCGCTTGCTGCAATTTCAGAGGAGGTTGATCCCAAAAGGATCAACTATTGTGACACCGACTTCGTGCAGGACGACTAGCTCGGCAGGTTTCCAGTCGGTTGCCTTGTAGGTAAGGGGCAGCCAGTTGGCTTTTGTTTATCGCCATCTTATGGATTTTGCTTCCGCTGCAACTTTAGTTTTTTATCTTGTCATTTGGCCAGTCGGCCCTATTTGTGTAATATGAACTTTGAATGACTTATGTGTTGTAAGTTATGAAGACTTGGTATTTGTAATAACTTGTGTACGAAATTGACGTTTTAAATTTTGCAAAGATGTATGTGTACAACTCCTGAGAGGTATGCAATACATCGAGAACAGGATATTGGATTTGTAATACTAGGACCAATCGAATGGTTAAGTATTACAAGTTAAATACGTTAGGTTCTCACAGTATCACCGGTCGTGGCGGCGGGCAGTAGACACCGTCACTACCATCGGCAAGAGTACATCATCACACAGTCACGCGCACCGTGATTTCATGTGAAAAAAATTCAAAGAAAATACATTTGAAGCTGCGAGTGTGAGATAAAAAAATTTAGAGAATTGTTTTTGCTAAAGCGTTAAATAGTGTCAAATAGTATAAAAAACAAAATTTTAATGCATTTTTTTGCTTTTATCGTGCCACCAATCCACAGCATGGCCTCCTCCGTGCCTAAAGGCACGTCATTGGCCTCTGTCATGCCCCTGAGGGCCGGACGCAGCCTGATCCATGCCCTAGGAGTCCAGATCTCACACGTGATGCGCGGTGGGGAGTCCGGCCCCTAGGACACGGTAGAGGATGCCATTTTTTTTGTATTGACATCGGGAAAAGATCAAAATTGCTATTAACGTTGTCAATAATATCATATGACCTAAGGGTATGGATCTCACATGTGGCGCGTGGTGGGGAGTCTGGCTCTTGGGACACGGTAGAGGATGTTATTTTCTGTATTAACATCAAAAAATATTAAAATTACTATTATCACCGTCAATAAATCATATGACCTAAAAACTCACCCATTCTGATACCAAGGCCAGAAAGGCCTTCATCAATGCCAAATCCAACGGGCAATACTTATACCCAAAGGGTGCACATAACAATTTGAGCTCTCCCAACACCCACAACTCATAACACCTCTCCCCCCCATCTTTTTCCCAAATTGCACGCCCCTCTCCTCCTCCTTCCTTCTCCACCCCCGTCAAAGAGAGCTCCGTGTCACCGGCCTTTCCCTTCCCCTCCGATCCAATCCCAAAGATACCTTTTCTCGCGCCGTCCTTTCCTAGGCATGGACGCGGAGGGGGAGGCCAAGAAGGATACGAACCCGTCGAGCGGCGGCGGCGAGAACCCCCTGGAGGCGGCGGAGGAAACGATGCAGGAGGCCGGAGGGCAAGAAGCCGGCCAAGAGCCGGAGGAGGAGGATTGGGAGAAGGCAGATCGAGAGGGGAAGGACGGCGATGCGGGGAAAGAAGAGGGGAAGGAAGAGAACGCCTGTAAAGATCTGGTCGTGGTCGAGGATCCAGAGGAAGGTACTTCCTTGTCTTTCAGATTCTTGGTCGCATGCAAGAACTTAGGTGTATTCTGTCCATGGGTAGTCATGCAAGAAAGGTTTCTATGCTGTTATTGTTGGTAGTGTTCAGCTGTGAGATGCGTGGATATTGTAGATGTTCTATAACGTCTTTGCCTAGGAATAGTTGCAGGACAAACAGAATAGCAGGTTTCGGTTGTTGCTAACTTGTACTCACCAATTAATTGTGCAAATGCTTTGTTTCGTTCTTCAAGACGGAAATTATTTGTTCAGCTTCTCCACACTGTGTGTGGTTAGTTTGCTACATAGTTAAGAGCTTTTTTTTTCTTGCTAGTTATAAGGGGATTTTAGGCACGTCTTTTTTTTAAAAAAAAAAAAAAAAATCTGGTTGTATGCATAGTTTTGTTCTGTTGCTAAGGAGGCATGCCAGGCACAAAGATTGAAAAGACTCCTGTGCAAATCTGTTTATTTTCTTGTAGTCATTCAAAGGTTCAAGCAAATGTTTTGTTTGTTTGGTTCTTACCCCCTTACTAGGTCTGTTTGACTCGTAATCCTGAAAGTACCGTAGGGGTTTCTTCCTTTTTATTTTCCCCTTTCCCCTTTGTTGTTATGCTAGTTTCCTTAATACTTATTGACAATGCAATAAACATGAGATTTGGGGTGTATTGTTGCTTTGCTGTCTTTGTTTTGTCAGTATTTACACGGTCAAGCTGTGCTTGCTGTTCAGTAGACTTAGACCTAAGTACTCGTGTGCATCTATGAATTTCAGGGCTTATATTTATTTCCATGAACATAGTTCTTAGCTGAGCGCCGTTGAAAAGTTTGTATTTGTTTGGTTGGCAGCCGCTGCAACAGCAGCACTTCAGGAAGAAATGAAAGCGCTTGTGGCATCAGTCCCTGTTGATGCAGGGGCAGCGTTCACTGCAATGCAGCTGCAGGAGCTAGAGCAGCAGTCTCGGGTCTACCAGTATATGGCTGCCCGTGTTCCTGTGCCTACGCATCTTGTCTTCCCCATCTGGAAGAGTGTTACCGGTGCATCCTCTGAAGGAGCCCAGAAGTACCCTACTTGTATGCCCTTCTAACCTGTGCCATCATCTATATGTTACTCATGTGAAAATCTGTTGCATCTTTTTGTATATTTCGCCAAGCATGTCAAAAAATATATTTCATGCTAGTTGTTTGCATTATGTAGGGCAGCACAATTAACTCAATGTTTTCTTAAGTTCATAGTTTTATAGCAAAGCAGAACTTCCTACAAAATGCAATTTGATGCATCTAGTAATATTAAGGGAATGATGAAAAGACCTCATTGCACCAAACTTCTGCAACATCATGTTAGTGCATAAAAATTGGAAATTCTTCCATGTGTATTGTTTCAAGTTATTTGAGGCATTCTAACTTGTTTGTAATGCTGGACTGAGCAGTGATGGGGTTGGCAACACTCTGCTTGGACTTTGGTAAGAACCCAGAACCGGAACCAGGGAGGTGCCGACGAACAGATGGCAAAAAGTGGCGGTGCTGGAGAAATGCTATCCCAAATGAGAAATACTGTGAACGCCATATGCACCGCGGTCGCAAGCGTCCTGTACAGCTTGTTGTTGAGGATGATGACCCTGATTCTGCATCAGGGTCAAAATCTGCATCTGGCAAGGCCACCGAAGGTGGCAAGAAGACTGATGACAAGAGCTCAAGTAGCAAGAAGCTTGCAGTGGCAGCACCAGCTGCTGTGGAGTCTACATGATTGATGCAGCATTTAGGGGCTGCAAAAAGAGCACAACTGTGCTGGAAATTAGAATTCGCCTCTTATTGTAATCCTCGGAAGACAGTAGTCTGGTCTAGCTATAACCTAATTAAGCAAGAAAAATCTCTGTGGAAACAAGCCACAAAAACTCTCGTTTAGCAGTCACTGAAATTTTCAGTTTAGGTGTATAGTTTGATTTAGCTTTGCCGTGCCTTCGGCCTTCCGGTGATGCAGCATGATTGGATAAATCCTCCCTGACTGACAATATCGCATTGTGACTCTGAGAAGCCGATGGAAGAATCCGCGAGGCTAGATACTAAGCTATTTGATGTGTATCTTTTATGGCCTGCACAATTGTGTGATTTGTCTGTTGCATAACAAATGGAAGATCCATAATTTTATCCACTATGGAGATTCAGTTACCTACCTGAATGTCTGAAACACATGATGTTCTTGGTTATAGTATCACAACAATCTGGGGTGTAATGTGAAAGAGATTGAATGCTTCTGAGGTTTGATGGTGTATACTCTCTGAATGTGGAGATGGATATTTCTATTAGAGATTTCAGGTTGGATTGGGTACTTTCAGTGTTTAATGTGCGTGCTTCGGTAGTATGTAAAACATCCAACACTGGAACACAGTCTGGATACCAAACCAATCAGGGTAGCAAATCCTTTGGATTTCAGTTTGCAGGGTTGAACGGGGGGCGATTCCAGTAGGGAGCTTCATAGGCTTCAGTCCACCCTCTGCAGGCGCCGGAACCCCCCAACCCCAAACAAACTCCAGCCATCCGACGGCCATGGCTGAGTGCCCTCAAGTTCGTTTTGCAAGAGGAAGGAAAAGGATACATGGGTCTTTTCCGAAGGCCACAGGGCCCAACTCTCTCACATCCATCCCACATTCGCGTGTCCCCACCTTTGCAACTCATTCCTCATTCCAAAATTGAAAATTCCAATCGGGAGGAAAGCACCCATCGAGGATCGAAAGAGTTGGGTGGCACCTCTGGTAGCCGAAGGAGGCGGGGGTCGGGCGAGTCGGAGGAGGATGAGCGATGAGCGCTTGAGCCGGTAAATGGAGGAGGCGGGGGAGGCCGGGAGCCGCCGAGTCTCGAGCGCCGAGTAGGAGCCGGCCAGGCAAAGGGGGGGGAGTGGCCGAGACCGAGGAGGGAGCCCAGAGGCTGGGGGAGGTTGGGACCCAGGAGCCACCAACGCCGAGGCAGCGAGGTCTGAGGGGGCGGGAGAGCGAGGTAGCCGGCCCAGAGCCCGTCTGTCGAGGAGGAGGCGGTCCCGAGGACAAGGAGCAGCAGAGGATGGGAGGAGACAGGGCAAGGAGAGGTCCGGGAAGCCTTTGAGGGTCTAGGCGAGCGGGCCTCTGCTCTTGGCTTGTGGTCAAATTTGTAGGAGATAAAGCTTTAGAGGAGGAACCGAGGAGCCGAGGAGCGAGGTGGTCTCTTTGAAGCAAGTGTTGATCTAATTGTTGTGTATTCATTGGTTTAAACTCATTACTCAATTAGCAATTTGTTTGTGTATTAGAATATAATATGGTACCGTGGTATATACTCAATTAGAAATTTATTCATAGGTTTGCAATAATGGGGAAACGAACTTTGCGCTTGAATGTTCATAATCATTTTACTACAATTTGCTATTGTATCACTAATTTTACTAATTTTGATGCCTAGGTCGTTGTCATCGGAACCATATTTTATATGTTTTGGAGATGCACTTTCCATTAGCGATGTACCTTTGTGGATTTCATGGGAATATGTTACGATCTTAGGATGATGTGACAATTGGCAATGGCGTTATGATTTGTAGTTTCACGTGTTTTCGACAAAGCTACAGTATTCTCGATGGGGCGGTTCGACCGGTCCTTGCATGGCGGTCCGACCGGTCCCAAATCGGTCGGACCGGCCATGTGGGGCGGTCGGACCGGCGGTGACCTAAAAGTGTTCAAAACGAGCTGGGCCAAAAATAGGTGTTGTAGGCAAGTGAGGGGATCCCAATGCACTTGGTCTCATAATTTTTGGAGTCTCCAGTAAGAAGTTCTATTGGTTTAAAGTTTCGAAGGTTTCGAATTTGAGGCTTGAATTTCGCTAAGTCCCATAGGCGGTCCGACGGCTCACGTGGAGCGGTCCGACCGCCAAGCGGCGTCCGACCGCTCACCCGGAGCGGTCGGACCGGTTTCTACTTGAACGCCGCCAACCGTGGCGATGTTGATTTGTTAGGTCAAAGTCATTGGTATCGTGGCATATGATTTGCATGATGCATGTTTTGACTAACATGGGTCAAGTTGTGAAGAACTTGTTCCCGAATTCGTGTTTGCTTGTCTGTGGTTGTGCAGGTTGCTTGGTGGTCAACGACGGTCAACGGCGAGGAGGATCGGGACTAGACTCGGAGAGTTGAGGTCCAGAACGATTGACGATGCCGGGTGAGGTCAACGACTCAAGTGTGACACAAGATGGACAATGGTGACCTATTGGCAAATCCATGACGCATGGTGAAGCGGTTTAGGTCAAAAGTTAAAGAAGGTGCTTCGCGAAGCGTGCGTGTGTGACCCGCTTGTTAGTGGGCCTTAACGGAGCCCAAGAGAGTCAAACCCTAAGAGTTTTAGGCCTCCACTATAAATAGGAGGAGATGGTGGCTGCACTCTCTCTCGCCGCTTTTTATGTTTCAAAACCCTAATTGTCTTTAGGGGAGTTGAGGTGGAGGCTAGGGCTCTTGATGGTTTGTGGTGAATTTCGTGATCTTGGATTGACCACTGATCCATGATGGCGTGGGTGTAATCCAGCGACGATCACGTTCTTAATCTATGCAAGGTTTGCTTGAGATAAGTCTCTTTTCGTTCTTGCTTTCAATTTGGTGATTTTAGGGCTTTCTTTGACCCGCGAGTTTATGATTGATTCTTTCACGTGAATTAGCTTGTCGTGATATGTGTGAATCTATCTAGCATCATCTTGATCATCAATCACTCACGAACAAGCTTTAGGATCAAGTTTTCGTTCTTGCCCTGCTTTAGACATTCGTTAATCAATTGGCAATTGCTCAAGATCGCTCCAAGAATTATCATAATATTCGATTGAATAGGTCCTCAATAGCATATAGAAGGTGTGTGCAAAGTTTCATAAAGATTAGAGTTGAGAATCAAAAGTTTCACCTAATTGCAACTTCGCCATCGGGCCGATTTTATCGTTGCAGATCGGTTCGAGTCGGCGGTCGATCGCTTCGTCATCACCGGTCGACCGATTTTGGAGCGGTCCGACCGCCAACTAACGCCGGTCGATCGCCCGGCAATCGGTCTGACCGATTGGGTCCAATGGTCGACCGCCTGCGTCTTGTGAGTCTTTGCAATCTTAGTTGATTTTGTAGCATTGCTTAGGGTTTAATTGGATTCAATACTAGTCTTCCACAGATCGGTATATTGATCTTCATAGCTTTCTCATAGCTACCGGAGTGAAATTGTTTTGAGTTCATAATATGTGAAAAAGTGAGCGTGCTCCTATTCACCCCCTCTAGTCGCCTTTACGGTCCAACAAGTGGTATCGAGCCCTGTTAGTTCAATCTTGATCTTAACCGGTCACCGAACTTTGGCGATGGATAAGTTTTCTACTAAACCGCATATATTCGATGGGCACGACTATGCCTATTGGAAGAATCGTATGCGCGTTTTCTTGAGAGCGAGGACAAGCTATTTGGGATGTTGTTAGAGCCTCACGGTTATTCCCGAAATTGCTACACCGCTTCGCAATTCTTTTGGCTAACAACAATAAGGCTAAGAATCTTTTATATGGTGCACTTGGTAGACAAGAATATGATAGAATTTGCAATCTTTCAATCACAGCATGAAATTTGGAACACTCTCAAACATATCATGAGGGTTCGTCCCAAATCAAAAAGGTGCGCCAAACAGCTTTACAAGCGTGAATACAATAAATTCGAGATGCGTCTAGAGAGAGCATCGATGACATTTTCATCGCTTTAATAAAGTAATTAATCAAATGAAAGTCGTTGATATTGAATATTCTCAATCTGAAAATGCCACCCATCTCTTGGTGCAATCAACACCAAGGAGTGGGAGATGAAGGCTATTGCTATAGAGGAAAATGTTGATCTTTCAAGTCTTACTTTAGAATTGCTTTATAGTAAACTCAAGACTCATGAAATTAAAAGAGTTGATCATCCCAAGAAAGATAATTTAGCTTTGGTAGCGATCCTCTCAAAAGGCTTTTGATGACTCTTTTGAATCTTCTTCTCGATTTTCATTTGCTTGTTTATATGCTATTCATGAAGAGGAGCTTGAAAGTATTCTCAAACAGAGTTAGCTCTTCTAGCTAAAAAATTCACACGGGCCTACAATAATGTGAGAAACAAAAGAGAGGTGGTCCGTGACATGCTATGAATGTGGTGAGCTCAATCATATCCGCAAATTGCCCCAAGTCGAAAGGTAAGAGCAATCATAAGGAAGGAAAGCCAGCTTGGAAGAAGCATCCTTTCAACAAATCAAGGTATGAGGCTAATAAGCTTGTGAAGGCTGCTCACCGGGTCCTTGCCGCTTTTGAGGATCAATCCTTGAGCGATGTGGATACCGGGAGTGAGGAGGACAAGGAGGAGGAGATCCTCAAGGCAAAAGAAAGGGAAGGCCAAAGACTTCACCGGCATGTGCTTCATGGTCGACACACCGACAACATTGATGATGATGAGGTATCTTTTTCTTATGATGAGCTTTCTGCTAAATATGATTCTATAGTTGAGCAATTGCTTAGTCAAGATGAAGCACTAGAATTTGTCATGACAAAAAAAAATAAGAAATTAGAGTCAAAAATTAGCAAACTGAAAATAGAGCTTAAAAATGCTAAGACTCTTGAACCCGATGAATGTTTATCTTGTCATGCTATGCATTCAGAAATTACCAAGTTACAATCTGCTCATAATGTTTCTGTACAACAACTTGAGAATGCTAGATCTGACCTAAATGAAATTAAAAATGCTCCTTGTGAAAAATGTTTAGAATCTAGTAAATTGATTGCTTTTGATGTATTTGATTCTAGCCCTTGCACTTCATGTTTAGAAAAAGAACGTGAAATCAAAGATATCTTAGAAGCTGCTAGAGTCAAATATGCTAAGCTTAAGGACAATATTGAAAATACTACTTGTGCTTCTTGTTCCACTCTTAAGCTTGAAATTGCTTTGTATAAGGAAAAATCTATGAATAAAACTTGTGATGCTTTTGTTAACTTGAGGAAAGAAAATGCTTACCTTCATGATACATTAGAGAAATTTTCTAAAGGTAAGAAACAATTAAACATGATTCTTGACAAGTCTAAAACTCCTTATAAGAAGCAAGGTTTAGGATTCAATTCTTTTCAAGACAATTCAAACCCAAAAGTCATTCAAGTGTTGGAAAAGGTTTAATTGAATTCAAAACCCAACTGCAAAAACATCTTTTAAATCTGCAGCTTTGCCCAACCTTGTATTAATTCAAATGGTGCTTCTTCTAGTGGTACCAAGTACCATTGCACTTATTGCAAAAAGGTGGACATTTGATTGAATTCATTGGTGTAGGTTGAAAATGATAGGAAAAATTTTGATAGAATTTCATTCATGCAACCTAGAGCTTCTATGAGACATGGTAACATTGAAAAGAATAAACCCGGATTAGGATTTTTCTCTCATGCAAATCATTATGTTTCTAAATATCCTAATTCTAATGTTTATCGATCAAGGTCGATCATTGGTGGTCACCGGTCGACCGCTTTGGTCGCGGCTCGATCACCACCAACGCGGTCGACCGCCATGGACAGCTCAAGTCTCATTTTAATTTAAACATTGCTCATAACCGAATGTTAGATGAAATCAAAGATAGTACTTCGGTTTGTATACTCCTTGCGACGCGTGTGTCTCAAGATCGATTCCTAAATCATGTTTATCTAACCCCAAGATTGAGACACATCGTTCTTTGTTCCTTGATTTTCGTGGATTATCGCGGAAAGGGAAGAACACGTGGTTCGTTGACTCGGATGTTCACGCCATATGACCGAACTCAAAATGGTTCACCTCTTTCACGCGAGCAACAGTGATGACTTCATCACCTTTGGAGATGATACACAAGGGCGAATTGAAGGAACAGGATCAATTAGGGTGAACAACAAATTCATTCTAAAGGATGTCGCTCTTGTGGACAAGCTTAGGTATAATCTCCTTTCGCTTTCTCGACTTCTTGATGATGGCTATGAGACGGTTTTAAGAAAAATGCTTGTCGTGTGCTTGATTCTACCGATGAGCTTGTGTTTGGAATCTCTAGAGTTGGTAGAATTTTTGAGCCGATTTTTCGTAATCTCTTGCTTTGGATCTCTTAAATGTTTGCTTACATCTTCTTCTCGATTTACGGCTTTGGCATCGACGTTTGGGGCACATTGGTTTTGATCATCCGACACGAGTTAGCAACCTTGATCTCATGAGAGGTTTGCCCAAACTCAAAGTCATCAAAGATGTCAGATATGCGCTCAGAGGCATGGCAAACAAGTTGCCGCCACACCCTTCTCAGGACTATGGTTATGACCGACGGACCGTGACAGTTGCTTCATATGGATACCGTTGGTCCCGCTAGAGTCCCACGACGGTGGAAAATGGTATATTCTTGTTATAGTTGATGATCTTTCTAGATATACTTGGGTGTTCTTTCTTACTTCAAAGGATGAAGCTTTTGGTTATTTTCATGACCTTGTTCTTCGCTTGGCTTCGAGCTTCCCGGTGCTTTGAGAGCGATTCGCAGTGATAATGGCACCGAGTTCAAAAATGCTTCTTTTGCTTCTTTTGTGCCGAGCATGGTATTGAGCATCGCTTCTCCTCTCCACACGCCCTCAACAAAATGGCGTGGTGGAAAGGAAGAATAGGACCTTGGTCGAAATGGCTAGGACAATGCTAGATGAGTATAGCACACCGAGGAGATTTTGGGCGAAGCTATTGCTATCGCTTGCCATATTGCAAATCGTGTCTTTTGAGACCTTCTTTAGGCAAGACTCCTTATGAGCTTGCTTTGGTAGAAAACCCTCTGTTTCACATTTTCGAGTTTTTGGATCAAAATGTTTTATTCTTAAGACAGTAACTTAGATAAATTTGAATCAAGAACTTTTGATGGGTTATTTCGGGTTATCCCGCTCATTCGAGGGGTTTTCGGTTTTTAATATCGAGACTAACATTATTCAGAGACTTGTAATGTCACTTTTGATGAGACTAGCCTCGAGCTAGATCTATTGCTACGATGATTTACAGTGTGAGAGCATTTTTGTGGAGGAAGATGAGGACGGCTAATATCATTCCTTCATCTGCTGCTACTGAGGCGCCCATACTGATACAAGAACCTGCTACGTCTACTTCACCTTCAGTTGAGGCTCCTGCTGCATCGTCATCATCAGCAGTACCTGCGGAGGTCGAAGAAACGTTATCTCACCCGGGCGCTCCACTTCGCATTCAGAGACAAAGATCCTCCTGAATGATAATAGGTAATCTACATGAGCGAGTCACTCGCTCCAGGTATAATGATCCAAATCTCTACTCTCATTCGGCTTTTGTTGCTTCTTTTGAACCCCGCGATATATCACATGCTTTATCTGATTCTAGCTAGGTAAATGCCATGCATGAGGAGTTAGAGAATTTTGAAAGAAATAAAGTTTGGAACCTAGTAGAACCTCCTAGTGGTCATAATGTTATAGGAACCCGTTGGGTGTTTAAGAATAAACAAGGTGAGGATGGTTCTGTGGTTAGAAATAAGGCCAGATTGGTAGCTCAGGGTTTCAGCCAAGTTGAGGGGTTAGATTTTGATGAGACATTTACTCCTGTTGCTAGACTAGAAGCCATTCGCATTCTGCTTGCATTTGCTGGATCAAAAGGTTTTAAATTATATCAGATGGATGTTAAAAGTGCCTTTTTAAATGGTTTCATAGATGAGGAAGTGTATGTTAAGCAACCCCCTGGTTTTGAGGATCCTAAATATCCAAATCGTGTTTTCAAGCTATCTAAAGCATTGTATGGTCTTAAACAAGCCCCTAGAGCCTGGTATGATAGACTTAAGACCTTCTTGCTTAAAAATAATTTTGAAATGGGTAAAGTGGATAAAACTCTATTCATTCTTAGACGTGACAATGACTTCTTGCTTGCTCAAATTTACGTGGATGATATTATTTTTGGTGGTTCCTCTAATGCTCTTGTTTCCAGCTTTTCTGACACTATGTCCAGGGAATTTGAGATGAGTATGATGGGAGAGCATAATTACTTTTGGGACTTCAAATCAAGCAATGCAAGGAAGGAACTTTCATCCATCGACGAAGTACACTAAAGATCTTCTCAAACGCTTCAACATGGGTGATCGCAAGCCAATTTCCACTCCCATGGCAATTTCGATCGCTTTGGATCCAGATGAAGAAGGAGAAGTCGTGGATCAACGCGAGTACCGCAGCATGATCGGCCCCCTTCTGTATTTGACGGCCTCGAGACCAGACATTCACTTCACCGTATGCCTTTGTGCAAGATTTCAGCGCCTCCGAGAACTTTCCATCGCCAAGCCGTTAGCGCATATTCGTATTTACACTCTACCCTCTTATATGGCATTTGGTATTCCCGCTCTTCACTTTGTCCATTAGAGGTTTTTCGATTCGATTTTGCGGTCGTCGGTTAGATAGGAAGAGTACCTCGTGCACTGTCACTTCCTAGGCACTTCTCTTGTATCTTGGTCTTCTAGAAGCGGTCTTACATTGCACAATCCATCTTTGAAGCGGAGTATGTAGTCACGCTAGTTGTCAGAGCTGATTTTGTGGATGACGCCCACGTTGAAAGATTATGGGTTAAACTTTGCTAGTGTTCCTCTTTTACGTGATAACACTTCGCTATTAATATTGCTAAAAACCCGTGCAACATTCTAGGACTAAGCACATAGACATTCGCTATCACTTCCTTAAAGATCATGTTGAAAAAGGTGATATTGTGATGCACTTCGAGAGTCCAAGCTCAATTGGCGATATTCTTACCAAGCCTTTAGATCAAACCGATTTTCCTCCTTAAGAAGCGAGTTAGGGTAATTTATCCTTATGGGTTGGTTTGAGGGGAGTTTGATCTTTTCTTATCTTTCCTTGTTCTTTTGATCTTTTATTGTTCTTTTTCGAACTTAGTGATCTTTTCAACTTTTTAGGTTTTAGGCTTTTAATTGCATCTCATTGTGTCATATTGCATTCATATGAAAATACAACAAGTGGTTACAACAAGTGGTATGAAAAATCCAAAAGATGCATTGTAATATAAGATTTTCTCGCTTATCTTTTAAAATGATGAAGCTTTGCCTATTACCCTTTAGAGCTTTTGTATTTCAATTCTTGCTCAATGTCATGTCTAGTTCTTTGACTTGCTAGAATTATCATGCTTTTACATGTGTAGCTAAGTCTTTGCTATATGAGCTAGAATCTTTTAAACAACTCAAACTAAGAAATTACAATTTGTGGATGTTTTAGCGAGTTGCGCAATTAGTGCTCCTCTTGTGACATTGGCCTGTGTAATTGCTTTGTTAGCTCTTTGATCTAAAATTGACCATTACTTGAGCTTTTGTGTTCTTGAGATTCTAAAGCGCTCATGTGAAAATGAAAATCAAGATTGTCTTATGCTTAAATTGTGCCAAACTATTCTTACGAGACCTTGTCAAATGACATGAACTTGGAGATAGTTTGATGAACCAGACGATCTCATGGGGATTGCTTGTCGAAATGACATGAACCTCAAGATTTGTCGCCTTGTAGAAGCTTAGAAAGAGTTTGTGGATGGCTCCTAGTCCAGATCTTCTTTACTAAGATATACCTTTAATCAAACTTTTGGTCAAGCTTAGGATGAGTTTGTGGATGGCTCCTAGTCCAGATCTTGTCACTAAGTTAGATCATTAGTCAACTTCAATATTCAATGCAAATGAGAAAAATGTTGACAAATGGGCGTTTACAAAATATTGAGCAAAATGATTCAATACGGGACTTGATTGACTCTTAATGTGGTCTTTGTTAGATTTTTGATCTCACTTTGACATTTTGACATGGCCAATTTCACTTTAGGATCCTGTTGATGAACTTGTTTGAATTTGAAGCGTTGCTTAAATTGATCAAATCTATCGCTTTACTTTTGAGCCTTTGTGCTTAGCTTTGATATATATGTCTTACCATGATCTTGCTAGCGCTATCAGGCTTGATATGCTGTTTGTGCAATATTAGAGATACTAGCTTGTTCTTTTGGGTAATCTCCAAAGCTTCTTGTAATCAAAAATTGAAAAATACAAAAATTGAAGCCACTCCATTGCACTTCATGCATATTCCTCTTTATGCTTCTTTTGTTTCTGCTTCTTCCTTTATTCCATATTTATTATCTCTGGATGAGAGGAAGGCGTGATTCCTTGATGAATCCATTGTCAAAGGGGGAGAAGATGTGTTAAATGAGAAGAAAAGATGTGTTAATAAGAAGATATTTCTTTATTGGGGGAGAAGTTTATACAAAGGGGGAGAAACTGAAAATTAATAAGAAGATATTTCTTTATTGGGGGAGAAGTTTATACAAAGGGGGAGAAACTGAAAATTTGAAATTTGAGGATCATAGTGAGGGGGAGTTCTTGAGTTGCATTCTTATTGTCTTATTGAATATTCTGAACTTGAATTGCATTCTTTTATCCTCACAATGATCATAGGTCAATTGAACAATTGTTCTTTCATATGGACCTTATGTGAGAATTTTGACCCTTTTCTGGAAATCAAAGTTTTTATGCTTTCTTTTGCCTTGTCTCACATGCCTATACTATTCTGATGCCAGCTTGGTCATGTTCATTGCTTTTTCTTGCTTATGGACCAAGTTGTGCCTTTGTGCGAAAACTGCGAGTAAACTCGTTTTCAAACCTCTTACTTACATTTTCTGGATAATTGCCAATGTGTTCATCAAGGGGGAGATTGTGGATTTCATGGGAATATGTTACAGATCTTAGGATGATGTGACAATTGGCAATGGCGTTTACGGTTTGTAGTTTCACGTGTTTTCGACAAAGCTACGTGTATTCGATGGGCGGTCCGACCGGTCCTTGCACTCGGCGGTCCGATCGGTCCCAATCGGTCCGACCGCCAGGCGGTCCGACCGGTCCTTACGCGGTCCGACCGTCCCAAATCGGTCGGACCGGCCATGTGGGGCTCGGACGGCCATGTGGGCGGCTCGGACCGCGGTGACCTAAAAGTGTTCAAAACGAGCTGGGCCAAAAATAAGTGTTGTAGGCAAGTGAGGGGATCCCTATGCACTTAGTCTCATAATTTTTGGAGTCTCCAGTAAGAAGTTCTATTGGTTTAAAGTTTCCAGAAGGTTTCGGAATTTGAGGGCTTGAATTTCGGCTAAGTCCCACGGGGCGGTCCGACCGGCTCATAGGGAGCGGTCCGACCGGCCAAGGGGCGGTCCGACCGGCTCACCTGGAGCGGTCAGACAGGTTTCTACTTGAACGTCGGCCAACTTCGTGGCGATGTTGATTTGTTAGGTCAAAGTCATTGGTATCGTGGCATATGATTTGCATGATGCATGTTTTGACTAACATGGGTCAAGTTGTGAAGAACTTGTTCCCGAATTCGTGTTTGCTTGTCTGTGGTTGTGCAGGTTGCTTGGTGGTCAACGACGGTCAACGGCGAGGAGGATCGGGACTAGACTCGGAGAGTTGAGGTCCAGAACGATTGACGATGCCGGGTGAGGTCAACGACTCAAGTGTGACACAAGATGGACAATGATGACCTATTGGCAAATCCATGACGCATGGTGAAGCGGTTTAGGTCAAAAGTTAAAGACGGCGCTTCGCGAAGCGTGCGTGTGTGACCCGTTTGTTAGTGGGCCTTAACGGGAGCCCAAGAGAGTCAAACCCTAAGAGTTTTAGGCCTCCACTATAAATAGGAGGAGATGGTGGCTGCACCTCTCTCTTGCTCGCCTTTTTATGTTTCAAAACCCTAATTGTCTTTAGGAGAGTTGAGGTGGAGGCTAGGGCTCTTGATGGTTTGTGGTGAATTTCGTGATCTTGGATTGACCACTGATCCATGATGGCGTGGGTGTAATCCAGCGACGATCACGTTCTTAATCTATGCAAGGTTTGCTTGAGATAAGTCTCTTTTCGTTCTTGCTTTCAATTTGGTGATTTTAGGGCTTTCTTTGATCCGCGAGTTTATGATTGATTCTTTCACGTGAATTAGCTTGCTGTGATATGTGTGAATCTATCTAGCATCATCTTGATCATCAATCACTCACGAACAAGCTTTAGGATCAAGTTTTCGTTCTTGCCCGCTTTTAGACCTTCATTAATCAATTGGCAATTGCTCAAGATCGCTCCAAGAATTATCATAATATTCGATTGGAATAGGTCCTCAATAGCATATAGAAGGTGTGTGCAAAGTTTCATAAAGATTAGAGTTGAGAATCAAAAGTTTCACCTAATTGCAACTTCGTCATCGGTGATTTTCTTATTGCAGATCGGTTCGAGTCGGCGGTCGGATCGCCCCGTCATCACCGGTCGACCGATTTTGAGCGGTCCGACCGCCAAGATAACGCCGGTCGGATCGCTCGGCAATCGGTCGACCGATTGGGTCCAATGATCGACCGCCTGCCGTCTTTGTGAGTCTTTGCAATCTTAGTTGATTTTGTAGCATTGCTTAGGGGTTTAATTGGATTCAATACTAGTCTTCCATTTGACTTGGTATATTGATCTTCATAGCTTTCTCATAGCTACTGGAGTGAAATTGTATTGAGTTCATAATTTGTGAAAAAGTGAGCGTGCTCCTATTCACCCCCCCCCCCCTCTAGTCGCCTTTACGGTCCAACAACCTTCATTGTATTTCAGTCTTTTTGCTTTACTTTTATTCATGTATGAATTTAATTGCACAAGAATACAAAATTATTCTTATCTCAAATTAGTTTAGTCATTCGAGGTTTTAAACTCATCCTTCATTTTCATCCTAGTTTCACCGCTATGGTTGAATACTTTGAACTACTTTATCGTTCTCCACGAAGCATAAATATTTCTTTTTTTTTCCTCTTGGATTATGCTCAATGCTTTGTGGTTGCACCGCAATTGGAAGATTCAAAAGTTTCAACATTCGTTTGTACCATATGAACAGTTTTAGTGCTTCAGGTACTGTATCGATTGAGTACACTGCTGGCATGTCAGTACATTCAGTGATAGCATCCTTTTGACCTCTGTGATTGCGAAAGTGAAACCTCTAAATCTACTATGTTTTGGAGGTGATATAGAATTAATGGAAGCGGAAGCGAAACCTCTAAATCTACTACAATGATGCCTGATTACGAAATTAATTGACCCTTACATTGGGTGAATTACACCTTCTAACGTTGAGCTTGGGGATTCAAATTAAACCGCAGGGGGTGACCTCATGCATATATACATATACGGTTCGAATCGCACATCGCTCCCTTCTATGGCCGAACGCTTCTTGCTTCAACGGATATCATATTGGATTATAGGATTATCCCTCGCGTTTCGACTTCCCTCTTTCCATGACCCAAATGAGGGCACCGTTCGTAGTGCCATAGAGGTGAGTTTTTGTCTCATTTATCATGTTTCTAAACCAAAATAGCCTCCAAAAAAATACAAAAATGGCGTCCCTGCTACACGAAAACACCACGGTAGGAACCTGCCACGTCTCCACAGAGCGGTAGGGGGCGTGCCATGCCACCACGAAGTGACAGGTCCCGTGCCCACACCACCTGCCACTCCGTGAGGGCGCGGCAAGCAAGCTGCCGCCGATGGGAGTTTGCCACGTGGCCTGTTGTACACTTGGGGCGTGGTAGGGCTCCTACCGTGTCTTTTGAGATCGTTACGGGTACTATTTTTGTCAATTCGTTCGCAGAGGGGGCTGTTTTGCTATTTCATCACAGAACAATGTTATTTTAGCCAAAGATTTCCGTAGAGGTGTATGCCTTGTGCATTACGATGTTAGAAACTCAAGCCTCTGAGTTGTTGTCACCCAAGCTTCCAACGCTGACACAACTTATGTCTGAAACATGTAAGTTTGGGCTCCAGCCTTCCTTGAGGTACAACCATCATCGGTTTTAATGTTGTAATCCACGACTTGTACCTATATCTTTAGTACAAGTAGTGGTGTCAATCGGATCTGGATTATCTGCTTTATCCGACATCCTTATCCGGACTAACGATTCGTATTCGATATGTTGAGACTCAAAGAGTGTCAATTAGATCTTGATTATCTGTTTTATCTGTCATCCGTATCCGGACTATTTGATTCTATTTGATCCATTGACACCCCTAAGTACCGGCATGCCATGCAGCGGTCACGGGCAACAGTCTTTTAAAGTACAAGGATAACACACGTCACATGCATACCCCCCCACACACACACACCACACACACACACACACACACACGCATACATGTAGCATCCCGTTTTTCATAGCCTTTTCAAAGCTTTAAAAATAAAAAATAATAAACATTCGCATTTTATTGATTTAATTAAAGCTTAATTTGAAATTTTAGAAAATAAAAAGCATTTTCAAAGGTTAAAATAAAATTCAATTAAATCTAAAATTATTTTATTTGATCTATTCAAGTTCCAATGGATTTTATGAAATTTCTTGAATGTTTCAAATTTATTTTATTTTCTAGATTTTCTCCTTTTTCTTTTCTCTTTCTCTTTCTCTTTCATGTTTTTCTTCCTTCTCATCTGGCAGCTTGCCCATGCCGCCAGTCAAACCCATGCCGTCGTTCCCCTCGCCCGCATCGCCATCGTAGCCTATGCCCTGCCACCGCTGCCCATGACACCTATTAGCGTGCCACCTTCACGCCCATGCCCCCACGCCCATCCCCTAGCACATCGCCTTCGTACCGCCCGGCGAGCCCATGCTCTACGCCAAGCGCACCGCATGACCTTCCCCATCCCGTGCCGCTCCCTCCCTTTTCTTCTTATATAAAAGGCGCACATCCCTCTCCTCTTCCTCCCCTTCCCCTCCACTCTTCCCTCCCCACCCCCCCCCCCCCCCCCCCAGACCAAAGCCACCGTGAGCTCCCTTTTTCTTCACCGCCTCCGCCCGTACGACACCTCCTCCCCCTACCTCCCTCTCTGACCATCTTCTTGTTGTGCCAACAGCGTCACGGAGTGCGCCTCGACCTCCTCTCTCAAACCAATAAGCCCCCGTCCCAAGAGCATCACCATTTTTGCCGGATTTTGAAGCTTTCCGCCGTCATTCCCGGCGCCGTCGACCCCTCCTCGTCGCCTTCGACCCCACCACCGGCATCTTCGCACTGTGTTCTATGCGGTGCTTCCCTTGCCTTCGTCGTACCGCTGCCACCTCCGTGTGCCGCTCACCACGTCGCTGTCTCGCTCCGTCTCTGACGTCGCCGTCGCCACCATCGAGTAGAGGACCTCGCTTGGGTTCCATTTTGGTGCTACCACCGCCGCCACCCTCCCTCACGGCCATTGAACTGAACCGAGCCGCCAGAGCGACTCTGCTTTCCTATGTTCAATGCTCTCTGTGCATTGATTTTCTTTCTTTTGCCTCAGAGCCACTTCCTTGTGGGGCCCTTCTCATACATACCTCCTTCTATCTCTCTCCTTCTCTCTCACTTGCAAATGGGCCCTACTGTGTCATGCACTGAAGCCCTTCCTCTCTCTCTCGTCTCCCTCGCCAATGGACCCCTTGAGTCATCCTCTCCTTTGCTTTGCTCATGAACAAAAATCACAACATCCCGGATATTATTCCATTCCTTTTCTTTTTCCTATCATTTCATGTGATTGAAAAAACTTCCAGACGTTCATTTTCCCTCATACGAACTCCGATTCCATTTTCATTTCTAAATTCCTCTAAATTAAGTACCTTTATTTTAGTTCTAATTTGGTAAGTTTTGAATTTTATTTGGAATTATTATACTTATTTAGCTCTTTTCGTGTGTATAGGTGTCTGTGTTCCCGAAGAATTCCTGGATCCGTCGACCGAAGTATCTCAAACCTTCAACGAAGGCAAGTCGTAGTCCTTTGATCATATCGAACCCATCTTTATAAAAAAATATATTATTTTATATCAACATTCATTGCTAGTTTTATAATAATTATTTTCAAAAATAGTTAAAAGTCCTAGTTGTCATAACCAGGGATTGAAATCTCGCTACCGGATGAAATCCGGCCTGAAGCGATAACGAATCCCGTACATTCTGCGGCGATTCTGAAATTTCAAAAACCGGGCTGAATTCAAATTTTGAATTTTTGAATTCCACATTTTACCGTGCTTAGAATCGAGCAACCGGGGAAAACCTAAAAAAGCGGAATTTGGGGAAAATGGTAATTATGAAATTTAAATTTAGAATAATGCAAATATTAATGGGAAAATGTTTCAAGATGTACATAAAAAGTCATCCTTGGTTGCTTCACTCTCCAGAGCAGTCCTCTCGTCCAAGTATTCTAAAGAATGTAACACAATAAAAAACATAAGCTAATGATAATGAACGATAGCTTGACTAGCATACAAAAACAATAATGAGAAGTAATTCATACCAATACATTGTCGAAACGCGAAGGTTGTGCAATGTAGTCGTTGTTATCATAGAGTATAAGTCCTTCGAATTGTGCTAGGTGAGCCTTGTATTGATCCCAAGTGTGTGTTTAGTGTGCATATTGTAACCAATGATTGTAAAGTTGTTGGTAATATGTGGGTTCGACCCATCGTAAACGCTTCGCATTGGTATTGAAGGACACAAGGCCGTAATGGAGACTAGGATCGGAAGAGACGTCCGACAAATGAGAATCATCTCCAGAAGGCAATAGATTGACATCTCGACGTCCATAAGTCCGAGTGGATCTTGAGCTAGCATGCGATTCATAGGAAGAAGAGTCATGTGGCTGAGATTGATCTTTTTGGCGACCCTTACCCCTCGTGTAGGTCTTATGATATTGTTTTGAAGCATGACAACCGTGGTCTTCATCCTGAGTAGCATGCGTGAAGTTTTGCTCGCATGTGAATTCCAATGGTTGGTCTTGCCCTGCATCATGAGCAGTCCCACCATCAGCACCATCATCGGACGACGGAGAGCTACTATCACCAGACTCTTGGTACTGGACTTCATCAGATGGCGGACTTTCTGTTTCTTCGTCGCTTGCCACAATATCCTCCTCAATGGCCTTTTTCTTCTTCTGTCAGGCACTTGTTTCCCTGTTTGTGTAAGTGAGGCAAAGTCTTGACCAATTTTTCGATTGGTTGGCTACAATATTTCCTTTTCCCAAGATGACTCTTGCCAATATTTTCTTTGCCCACCGCTTCAATGGTTCATCATCTAGTGCTTTATTCAATTCCTTTGGGGATAGCATCAACTACAAGTGTAGATGGCATGGGGGGCTCACCTTCCTCGTCTAGTAGGGGCTCTGATTGTATCATGGAGCTATCAAGCCACTCGTGGATTGGGTTCTCTCTATCGTACAGAGTGGCATTGATTAGATCGCTAAAAGGATCTACATCCCTATCTTCATTTCTAGTCTCATGCTCTTGCAAGCGAAGCCTCAGATTGTAGTGGACATACACGAGTTTATGTAGTTTCTTGTATCCAAGACGGTTCCTCAATTGTGTATGTACCAATGCAAATGTGCTCTAATTTCGTTCACATCCACTGGACGAAACACATTGCGAGACAATCCGCAAGGCATATTTTGTTAATGTCGGTGTCTGCGCTCCAAACGTCATCCACCATGTAGCTACAAGTAACATAAAATTTGTGTTAAACTAATAGTGATGGGTCATTTTCCATGTATATGTATGTTCATAACAACCTACCTGCAGAATGACGATTAGCACTCATGTGAGCCTCATTGGAAGCAAATAAACCTCGT
The DNA here is from genome assembly GCA_036346395.1 of Hsuehochloa calcarea. Lineage (NCBI taxonomy): Eukaryota > Viridiplantae > Streptophyta > Magnoliopsida > Poales > Poaceae > Hsuehochloa > Hsuehochloa calcarea. Next base: position 2,427,704 of record CM070605.1, on the reverse strand, counting down.
CGATTACGGTATTGTTCTAGCTCGCCTAGAGCACCTGACCGAGTCCTCGGGTGTATCGGCTAGTCTTTGAATCGCCATTGTCGAGAAGCGGCGAGGGTGGATTCTTCCCCACATTATAGAAGCGGGTCTGCGGGTTCAGCAACGATGCTGTGCAAACAAACACACTTAGAGAGTTAGAAAAAAAATACAACAAATATGTGATATTTATTTGGATTTAGGAAACTATGAACTTGCCTGGAACTATGTACGTGTGGTCCTTCATCATTGCAATTCTCCTATTAACAATCTTTATGACACGACAATAAGTGGCATCATCTTCTTCGATGCGTCTTGAAGTTCAAATTGAGTTCGATGCGTCTTTTCAACCATTCACGCCATCATTGAAGTTTACGTTGGTCGACATATCTGAGTAGTCGGTAAATTGGTTCTACCAATTTTATGACCCAATCCATCTTGGACCACCATTGTCTACTTGTAAAGCGAGAATACATATATTCTCCTTCCTCATTGTGCTCAAATGGTTGGAGCTCCATACATCTGACACCATCCACTTCGTGAACTTTGCTTTTCTATCCCTAAAACTTTTCAAGAAAATGAATGTGGTTCCAAACCTTGTGGCGTTTGGACGAACTATCTCCCCTCCAATTTGTTGGCGCATGTCATTATGGAGGCGATCGTGGTTGTATAGGCAACCGACAAATCCTCTTAGCCGCCTTGACAAGCGCATCAACCTCCTCGAATCGACCAATATCCTTCAACATGAGGTTGACGGTGTGCGCTGCACATGGCTGCCAGACTAAAGTTGGGTACTCTTCAATTACCAGTTAGCATGCTTTCTTATAGTTCGCACCATTGTCAGTCACAATCTGCATGACATGTTTAACTCCAACTTCTTCCACAACTCTACGAATCTCACGATACAAAAAGTCAGCATTTTGTATGTCACGATTGCATTCAACGACTTATGGAAAACATTCTTCCATTGCAAGACAACATAAAGTTAATAATACTCATTTGTGTAGGCCCACCAAGAATCACACATAATAGAGACCCCATATATATCCCATCTTCTTTGAACTGTGATACGTACTCCTTGACCTCTTGTTCGTTGGCATCAAGATATGTCCCATCGATTTCATGCCCTCTTGGTGACGGAACCCCTTAGCCAAGTTCTTGTGTCTCTTTGATGGCGGCACGAAAATAAGGACACTCAGCCTTAACTCCAGCAATGTCATTACTATGGAACCACTTTGACCAAATTTTCTCAAGTTTTGACTTTGCTTCTCCATGTGTTGTATCAATGCGGGGTTGGGCGGTGCCATTGCGCAAAAAATATCGTGATCAACTCTCATGGATCGTGACACGCCAAACATCCTTGAAAAGCATTGCTTCTGTACCACTACCTCTACCACTTCCACTTCCCTTTCCACTCCCACTTCCGTACCACTTCCACTACCACCACCATGTTCAAGCGTCGCACCTCGCTCTAGCTTTTGTTGCATCCGATGTAACTCTATCGACTCGACGAGCCCATTCCATTTGCATTTCCTCGTTATCATCAAATGCATCTTCATATGATGGACCACGAGCTCTGAGCTCTCTTGCGGCTTCCTCCATTCGCAATCGTTCATCTTGAAGAGATTTCTTTCTTGCCTTCGCTTCTTCAAGACTTGCCAAGATGAGCCTTCTGACTTCACGGAACCCCATGGCAAGCAACAACATCCCGTGTCTCCCAAAGATGTTGTTTTAGGCGGTGACACCTCACTTTGATTTTGTTAGATTGCAATATCTGCACTTCCAACCAAAGACCTCCTAGTCTCTCTCCATGGTCCCAAACATTGATGGATTTAGAAGTCATCACCTACAATAATCCGACGGGATGAAAATTGTTAGTCATGGATCATATTGACAAGTGATTTCATCTTAGTATATGGATATATGCTATGCAAAGTTCTTGAAGGCATATATGTTGTTTTGTGAATGGATAGCATTCGTAGTCTTGCATACACCGATACACAACATGCATGGACTTACACATTGATTCACAATTTCACACAAAGATGCAAGGATAGCATTCGTGGTCTTGCATACACTCATACACACAACATGCTATAGCCTTTCACATGACCACTAGTGATCCAAATGTGCAACCCTCCACAAATGCTAACCACTAGTAATCCAAATGTGCAACCCTCCACAAATGCATTCAAGATGGTTTTCTACACTACAATCTCTACTTAGTCCTTACTCCCTACAAACAATGAACTCAAAAACTCGACAAGTAGAAAAACTTTCGGACTGCTTTGCTTGCGCTTGTCTTTGCTCTCACCTTCCTTGTGCTTGCTCTTGTGCTTACTTGTGATGTGCTGCCTTGGTGCTTGCTTGAGCTAATGGAGAATGAGAGGAAGAGAAGCTACTGGAAATGGAGAATGAGAGGGAGGGAAGAGGCCAAGAGGGAGGCAATAAGTGAGCAAATAAACAAATGATAGTGGGTGGGGTCAATTACTAGCAATAAGTGAGCAAAAAGGGATGAGGGGGCTACTGCCCACATGGGAGAAAGCAGCAGAATCAAAAGGAGACAAAAAAAAAAATTCGGCCGGTTTTTCCGATCCCGCTCGGGACCGGTAAACCGGTAACCGGCCGGTTTTTTGAACTATGGTCATAACAGTAGAACACCCCGACTCGTACAGCAGAGCAGGAGATGCCATGAATATTGGTTCTACCGTCATCCAACAATGCACATTTGTTCTACTTAGAAACACCATCATGAATCAAAACAAACAGAATGTTTGCACTTGAGAAAGTAGCAGCTTACGAATTTACATTGCACGGACCTTGGTTCAATACACTGATAAAGTTGTAGTTGGAAGTTCTCTCTCTACAGAAAACAAAAGGAGAAAAAAAAGGTAAGTGTTTCCTGTTCTCTATGTTCTTTACAGTTGGTGCAGCACCCTCTCTCAGATGAATGCAGTCGGGTAGTAGACGCTAGAAACCATATTAGTAGCGACTGTATATAGTACACCTGAAGGGAAACTAACATCAAGAGTTGATCCGGAGCACGGATCTCCTGTGCTCAACACAGCTCATCCTCTGCTTGGAGTTTTTGAAGCGCTTTCTTTGCATAAATAGTTATTGCGGCAGTAGAAACTGCAGCCACTGAAAAACCAATTCCATTGTAGATTATCTGCTCCATTGACAAGAAAGACCCTTGGGTAGTTGCTACAGCCAAACTTTGAAGAAGTTTCCCACTGTTATCCCAAAATTGATAAAGTTAATTCCTCCCTATCACACTAGATAATGAGTAGAGGGCATGTGATGTACAGAACATGATATATAGATTCTGGAGCTGCTAAAAATCATTAGCGTTACTTTGCTTTCACATATAATGCTTCAAATACAAATCTAATTTATCCATCAAACCAGAAAACCGAGAATCCAGGTGGAAAATCAGGCTCCGTAGGCTCAAACAATGGATTGTGCTGCCTTAAAGACTAGAAATAGATGGCTTGCCTGAAAGATTAGAACTAAATGAAAGATGGTTTGCCGTACTGCTGCTGGGTGCAGGTCGAGCTTCTATGCTCTTCTTAACAAAGGTGGGCAAAACTCCCAAAGCAGATTTTGTCTTAATGGAAGCTCATACATGATGTCTAAACTAGTGAGTATATACTTAGATTTGAAACAGAAAGGAATAACACCTGTATCATGATTCCAGTTTCATGCATGCCGCTGCATCTAAGCTTCAAATAAAATATTCTTAATGTTCAAAAGCATGTCCTAAACAAGGGCATTCCAGAGATAGAACATGCAGCAAATTGTCAAACCAAAGATATCCCATCTCACTGAACAATTACTGACAATGGCATAAAAATAAAATAAATGACTGCATGAAAAAAATGTTATTATGTAAAAAAAGCAATATTGTCAATATTTTAATTTGCATGCTGTAAATTGTTTGCAATATATTCAAGTTGTATGCTCTAATCACACCAGTACACCTGAATGACTATCAGGCATGCTCGATGCAAAAGCAGGAATAACTGAATAAGACAGTATGAAAATTTTTGATGATTCATAGCATCAAAAGAGAGGAAAAAAGGAGTCATGCAAGAGATACAAAACCTGTATATAGCAAGGAAGGTTTCATGTAAGGTTCCAGCCATTGAACCAGCTATATATGGACCATATTTGACAATTGTAGCCACAGAAGCATAGTTAAAAACTATGTATGGAAACGGAGAAATCCTTAGTAAAGCCACTGCCCTAAATTGATGGAACCAATCTCCTTCACCAGCCAGTCTGACAAAAGCTGCTTTCTTCGGCCACTTTTCCAACCATCTCTGCAGGACAACCATCAATCACAAGCTTAGAAAACAAGAAACTCGCTAGTTGGTTTTATTTACTATTTGGAAGAAACATGAGCAGGAAGAGATGGCAGTAAAAGAGACTCACGTGTATTCTACAATGAAACATAGACCCTATAAAAAATGGCAATGACATGCCTACGCTCATCGCTGCTGTAATTATCAAAAAGCCATAGAAATATCCAAAGGTCATCCCCGCAATCCACATGAAGGGAGAAGAAGGCAGCAATACACTTGGGAAAAAAGCGATTGCGCCGAAACATATTAGAGCAATAACTGGTCTGCTAAAAGTTGTTGACTCCCAGTAAATGATTGGCACAACCACCTGTCAATGACAGCAACATGAAAACAAGGTCAGCAAGAAACCAAGAGCAAACTTTCAGCATATCTCTGCATCAAAAGCAATAGAAATATAAGTAACAAGTCTATTCAAGAGGGCTACAAAATTGTTTTTGAGGAGCCTGGTCCTGGAGCTGAGCAAGCATGGGCTCTCAATATGCTGAAAGGTGAGAATGTCTTGTGGCAAGTAGCTCTGCTCGTACTTTCTTGATCTTATGAAGGAGATCATGATGCAACTAGGAGCCAAACAGTCTATGCAACTATGTGAAAATTGATACTTTTCAGGTTGATTTAGCAAGAGATGTTAAAGTTGGACAGGCAGTTTAGCATTGTGCTTATGATCAGCAACTTCTGGGAAAAATGCTGCCAACATAGTTTGCTTTCAAGTAACACCAACAAGGGTCCAAATGCCGGCACAAGCTGTACTTATATGTGATCGTTGCATGTGCTGCTGTGCATATGCTGTTTGTCTGACCTGACCTTATGTTGTAAACTTTTGGAAGAGGTTCGCTAATTTGATTAGAGGTTATGGATAGAGTTGTAAACATATTTTCTCTATGCTGTTTAGAACAACTCAAACTTCTTGATAACAAAAGCATCAAGAACCAACAGCGCTGTCAGATTATTCCTATCAACTCACCTTTCAGCGAAAGCACCTACACCAACAGAGCACCAGGCGTGAGACCCCACTTATTGGCCCATGCCTATGTCACAGCCACAGCCATGGCTGGCATTAAGTGAAAAACTTAACAAAATTCCCTGATTCAACAGACATCCCCATTCAATCCAACCATCTCTAAAACTGATTTCATTAAGGGATATCATAATATTCCATTCTGCTATGAGTTGAGATCCTTAAACACATATAATAAAAAAAACAGCCAGCTATATCACCAACGGCACCAACCTTGTCATCCAGCCAACGTATAATGGCAAAATTAAATTGAACGTCTAATGTATTCCTCATGAACTAGCCCAGAACAGAGCTATGGAAACAAACCAGCAAAAAAAAAAATCAATTCAACTACTAGTAGGAACAGATTTGCCAACAGAGTTTGCTTTCAAGTAACACCAATAAGCGGGTCCAGGGCCCAAACGCCAGCACAGCTGTACTTCTTATGGGTGTCTATTCTATGCATGGTTATTAAAGCGTCGCCTAAACGTTGCTTAAGCAGTAAGGCGGTCAGGGGTCACGCCACGACCTCGCCTAGCCTAGCCTGCCTATGGCGGCCACCTTACGGCCAAGGCGTCACCATGGCATCGCTTAGGCGGAGTTTGGTGTCAGGGACAGCTGAGGCGAACACCATATGCAGGGCTTGAGCGGGAGATCCAAAAGCTTACCCTAGGAAAACGGGGTCACACGAACCCTAGCGCTGCCAGGCCTGCCACTGTCCTCAACTTCTCTGGCGCACAGCGGCATTGCCCTCGCCCTCGTGACCTGCCTGGCCGCTTCCTTTGCTCTGCTGTACGCGTGGCGTCGCCCTCGCCCTCTACTGCGCGTGGCAGCGGCGGCCTCGCCCCCTCCAGATCCAAGCATGCTCTCTCTTCTCCCTCCCAGCCTCCCCCTCTCTCCTTCTCCCCACCATCCTCTTCTCTGCTCCCTCCCGTTCTCCCCCTCTCGGGCTCCCCACTCTCCTCCCCGCACAATCCTTTGCTCTGCTCTCTCTCATACAGAGCAGAGGATGGAGGGGAGAAGGAGATAGAGCGTAGCAGAGGATGGCGTGGGGAGGAGAGAGGAGGAGGCCAGAAAGGAGAAGTGGGGAGCCTGGGAGGGAGAAGGGCAGAGAGAGTAGAGCAGAGGATGGGGCAGGGAGGAGAGAGAGGGAGGCCGGGAGGGAGAAGAGGAGGAGGTCTGCCCTGCGTGAGCCTCTGCTCTTGATGCTTGCCACTGTTAAATGATGCTACATGCGACTGCTGATAATGTTGAATCCTGATATTTATGCTCTCTTCCTAAATGGCAAATGCAAGTATTGCATCCTCCGAGGCCGTGTATGATCCAAACACCGATCGAAGTAGAAGGCAAAGTCTAATGATTCAAGGAGCATTTTGCGGATGGGTTTGGAGATGTTAAAAAATGTGCCAGGACTACAACAACAATCATGAAAGATGCGAGAGACTTTGTGGAAGTAAAAGAGGGCAGACCACTCTTCCTAGATGATGATGATGATGGAGGAGGAGAAGATGATGTGAGTGTGTAGCAACCGACAAGGAGTCCCAAGCCTTTGCTGTGCAACCAACTTCTAGGACAGCCGACATATGAGTGACAACAATCGAAGACGGTCATGGAGAGAACATAGATGCTACTACCAGTTTTGATGAGCTCGAGATGGATGACTTTTGAGAGATGAGAGAGTTGCACTTATGTTATTGTTGTTAACTTATGTTATGCCATTAGACTCTAAGCTTGTGGACTTATGTTATCCATTAGACTCTAAGTGTGTGGACTTATTTTATTGTTGTGGACTTATGTTGGTTATGTCATTGTTGTTACGTTGCTCGTTATTCATGTAATCGTATATTTGATTCTCATTTTTTTCACTTCATTATTGTCCCATTTTTATGTAGCTTGTTGCTTGGGAGAAGATACGAGAGGAGAGATTATCAACAAGATATGTTACTCAATTCATATTTACTCAATTAATTCGAATTTGAATTATTGTAATGTATTGTAACAAGCTACGTGTTGGAACTTGCAAGAGGGGATGGGTGTTACATGGGCTTAAGAACCAGCAACATCAAGGTATGCATGTGCTACTAATTGCTGATTTATTTTGCTGCCATACTAGGTTAGAATGTGTGTATGGCGTCGCCGTCGCCTTGCCGCACGGCTTAAGCGCTTTGACGGTAAGAAAGTAGTGAGTCGCCTCGCCTTATCGCTTTAATAACCATGATTCCATGTGCTGTTGTTGGTATGCTTTTGGAAGAGGTGGATTGATTTAATCAAAGGTTACAAAGAAAATTGTAAACATGTTTTTCCGCGCTGTTGAGATTAACAGTTAAGCATCTCGATGACCAAAATATCAGGAACCAATTGCCTTGCGAGACTATTCCTACCCGTCCAACCTTTAGTGAAAGCACCTACACATCACCAAAGCACCAAGCGTGCAGACCCCACATATTGGGTCACTACACGGGGCCTGCATATCAACAACAAGCATTGGCTGGTATTAGCTGGAAACCTTCGTTCATTAGCAAAGCATTTTTTTTCCAATATTGCACATGGACGCAATACTTAATCCGCTCATTGAACAGCGACATCCCCATTTCATCCAGCCATCTCCATAATTTTTGAGAAAATCTATCGACACTCCATATTCTGCTATTAATTCGGATCCTGGAGCATACTATAATATATAGAACTAACGGGCCAATCCAAACACCAACCACAATAACATATCCCTCAAGTATATATAGTGGGAAAAATAAATTAAGCATCTAACTTATTCCTTTTCAAGTAGCCACGAAAGGGGGCCATGACAATAAACCAGGGAAAATATTTGTATCCAATTATACAATTCAAAGGATTGAACAGCACAAAACAAAAATATCAACAAATATGATAGAATACCAATAGGAAACACATGATATAGGAAATATGCAAAATTTCTAACGCCAATCGCGTCGCAGGCAACGATTCTACAGCAACAGCATGAGCAAGATACAAGAAAGAACGAAAGATGTAGCATCCGTGACGAATTTCCACGTAATCCGGGTCGCAAGAAACCCCTCAGACGGGGAGGAGCACGAAGAGGGCGCACCTTTTTAATGACGAGGGGCCCCAAGAACACGACGGCGGCCGCGGCGGCGCCGGCGAGGAAGATCCCGAGCACGGCGACCTTCGCCCACCACCGGATCGCGCGGCACCGCAGAACCTTCGGGCACTCCGCCTTCACCGCCTCCTTGACCACCTCAACCTCCTCCGGGATCCTCACATACTCGCCGCCTCCGCCCGCGGCGCCGCCATTGGCGGCCCCCGTCATCCCCACCGGCCGGACGCGATCAGGCGACGATGCCCCAAGAACACCCCCCGGATTTATTGGCCGAATAAGCCGCCTAATTGGTCGGCACCCGGGAGAATCCGGCTCGAGCTGGGCGGATTCCGGGGTGCTCGGTGCGATTGGGGAGCGCTAGCGTTTGATTTCGAGGAGTCCCGAGAAATTTAAGAGGAAGAGGAAAGACGCAACGGCATCGGAGCGGACACGGAGAGAGAGGAATACTTTCTTGTGTTGATATTTTAATGGAGGTTTCGGTGGGAAAATTGGGAAAAGAAAGGAGGAGAGTTGTGGAATGACGTATTTGCCCTTGTGTTGTTGTATTTGCACTCGTATGCGGGTTTTTTTTATATAGAATCGCCACGTGCAAAATGGAAATCCCATTGGTTTTTGTAGTTCGTGGGGATCGATTAACCAACCCCATCACCATAATTTCTTCGTACCAACAGCTTTTTAGCATGATGTTGGTATGTTTCTATCTTCCGTAGTAAAGCAATATTTATGTATAAGATATATATAAAATCTTAAAAATACTATTTTGCATTATTTCATTGGCATCTACCGATGAGCGGAAGCAACGGACAGAACTCGTACTATGATCTAGTCGGATGAGTAGAAGCAACGGACAGAACTCGTACTATGATCTAGTCGATAAGTGGCTATAACAGTGAGTGAATCTGGACAAATCACGGAGAATAAACTAACAGAGCCAAAATAAAGGGCTTTTTTTGGATAAATTTCTAGTACGTTGTTATTATAGCTTTTTCTATGAGATCATGGTTTCTATCTTCTATGGTAAAATACAACTCTGTCTTATTGCTAACAACCTTTAATCTTTATGAACCGAAGCAATGGCATAACGGCACCGATAACCCCTTTCAACACTTTGGCTAAACCCTAAAGAAAATAGAATGACATCATCTACCTCTCTACCGTTTACTTGAAGATCCGCGGCCAACGACGCTGGGTGAACTCGGACAAACGAGAGGACAAAGCAAAGCAAAAGCAAAAAAAAAGGGGGGGGGGCTTTTACGTAATTTGCATGTAACAAAGGATTATCATATCAGCCAATAAATGATGGCGGTTGTTCCTGGAGTGTAGTTATAGGTGGATGACATGCGGGCCCGGTAAATGTGGTCCCCGTTTCGCCAGTGTCCCGCGAGGTGTGCTCCTCGGGTGCACACAGCGGATGCTTCTCTGTCAGGGGTGGAGTCGAAAAGTAGATTCGTTTCACCCGTGCACGCAGAAAAAAGGTCAAAACAAAAAAGAAAAGAAGAGGAAGGTGGTGAGAGAGCGAGACCTGCTGCTAAACTTGCATCCGATTGTCACGGCGAAGTCCGCACGACATCGCAGCTGTGGGTAGTGGTGGGTATTGAGTCGTACTGTGTTGGTACGGTTTAGACTCATCGTGCTTTGAATCGTGTTGTGTCGTGCTCAATTTCACCTCGTCTCGTTGTTTTTAGCTTAAGCTCGAATCTCATGTCAAACTCCACCAAGGGAGCATTTAATCAGGTAGTATTCTTCTTTGAAATCTATCAAACTCCATTTTGGTGTTGGGTTTGGAACAGGAATTTGGAACCAAATTATGGGTACAAACCAGAGATGTGTTTGAAATTATGGAGTTTTTTGGCCGACCAGGTAGCCATTACATAGCGCCGAATAGGCTATCTTGGCCGACTAACCCATGATCTCTCATGCGTGGCGTCACGTGTTCAGTGCGCGCTATGATAAGGTTGAAAGTAATGGTGATAGTAATTTTACTATAGTACGTATCATCGTTTTTATATATTATTATAATTATTTCATATGTGCATGGCTGGATGTGTCAGTAAACCACAACTAGAGTCCAGTAAATTTTTTTGTAACATAGCAGTAAAATTATGTGAAGGTTACGGTAAATCTCTTTTAGCGATGCAGCAAAAAAAATTAGTAAAAGAATGAAGAAGTTTTTTTTTGCAAGACTTATATCATTATGTTGCCCTCGTTGTCACCAAATTACCGATAAAAACCGTTTGTGAACCGGAGTTTCCAATCAAAAGTTATTGCAAAAATAAGAAAAAAAAACATTCATGTACAAAACAAGTAATCGATTGTTTGCTAGTTGGTTGTCTGTACTAGTTGGCTAAGATGATAATAAAGTCATGTCAAGGTTGCAATAAATCTTTTTTTGCAATAGAGCAGTAAAGTCACGTAGAGATTTTAGTAAATCTTTTTTTGTAACAGAGCAGTAAAGTCATTTAGAGGTTGCAGTAAATTTTTTTGTAGCAGAGCAGCAAATTCATGTGGAGACTCTAGTAAATCTTTTTTAACGATGCAGTAAATCTTCTTTTGTAAACGCACAGAGACGTTTGTATTTGCGAAAATTATATCATTCTTTTACCCTCGTTGACTTTTAACACCGATTGGCAAGTAGAAACCTTGTTGAAAGGCCTTTCCGACCAGCATTCTATAGGAAGCATGAGTTCCACAGATACCCCCATGAATGTCGCGAAGAAGGTTTAATCCTTCTCTCTGCGATATGCATCGCATAAGTACCCCTTGAGTGCCTCGTTTATAGAGGACTGCTTCGACCAAAGTATACATTTTGGCCTTTCGGGATAAGCGATCTGCCTAGAGATCATCATCGAGTATTATACCCTTCTGAAGATACTCGTAGATGGGATTCCTCCATATATCCTTGTATTCTAGAGAGTCTGTCTCAATAGGAGGTGTATTTGGTGCTTCGACCAGAGATGACTTTTGGAGCTATTCTAAGAAGACTCATATTAGTACTTGTGATAGGGAAGAAGCCATACGAGCAAGCTGGTTTGTGAGGAAATTATCCTTTCGAGTGATAAATTGTACCTCGAAATCGAAAAAATGCTTTTCAAGCCATCGAACTTTCGACAAGTACCAAGACATGGTCGGGTTAGAGCACCGGTAATGTCCAGACCCAAAAATACAATTCTGAACCCTATGTGTATTCTGCACTAGTCTAGAATCATACTAGTGTACATAGTATCAACATAAATAAATATCAATCCACACAAGACAAAATAATAGAATAAACGAGTAATTTGAATAACAAATAAAGGTTTTGACCTTATGGTCGAGTTTACACTTATTAAGCCTCACAAGCTAGCAATAAATAAATAAGCAGCGAAACAAATAAATTTCAGCAGAATCCCATCAACCGACTGGGATCATGACCTAGTGATCAGCACCTTCGAAGAACTCCTCCTCGAAGACATGCAAAGATTCCTCCACTTCTGTTGATTGTTTATAGCAAGCATGAGTACACAACCGTACTCGCAACTTAGATTACATAATGCAATTTATAGATGATGGTTTATTCCAAAGGAATGACTTCTGTGGTTATTTTTCATAAAGCAACATTTGCAATTGAATACGAATAATAGATTGAAAAATATGTTTAAAACAAATAAACAATAGTAGTCTGACAGTTGTTTTCATAAAGACACAAAGCCTAATCAATTTATTTCACATGGCCATATGACTTAGATCACACGACTCCCTTCCCAAATATTTTATGAAAATCTAACCCTCGTGTGAAATTCCCAAGCATGTCCATGACCGCGGACGTGGCTATTCGAATAGAATGATTAATACTCTACGGAGATTGTACACTTTACCCACACACGATATAACCAGTTTAGCTTGCACTAATCATAACAAAACCTTTCAGAAACTTCATCTCAAGCATTAACACTCCTGATGCGTTTTACTGCCAGTACTAACCCACTGAGAAAGTTAATCCAATGCACACTGTTGTACAGGGAAGCGGCGAATCGTCCCACGATGTGAGTCGCCATTAAGACAGAAACACACCTCCACCCATCACTGAGATCCTAACCTATAACCTGAGTTGTCAATGTCAAGACTCCATAACTTACTAAGTTAGGCCCGTCCCGTCAGATATGTGGTTGTACTGAAAGCCTAGTTCAATGGCGCACAAAGTTAAGTCCTTAATTGACCAAGGCAATACTTCTAATTTCTAACTATGCCACAAAGATTATCATTCTCATTCACAAAGCTCCACCGTATCACTTAGTATCCACCACTTAACTCAGTCCAAATACTTTCCCACCCCGTTGGTTAAGTGCAACACATGCTGTCACAAACTAATTACACATAGCACATAGTTTTACACAAAATTCCAAGTCACTTAGTCAAATTTATAATTGCAACTCGAATGATAAGTGTGACTTGTAGCATGACTAAACAATACTATTCGTCAAACCAACCCATGTTGGTACTATCATAATACCAACTAATATTGAACCAACTTAGGGTGACAAAAGATCATGGCAATACAATAGACAAAGTAGGTATAATCAAATGGGTGAATAGCTAAATCCAAAGCTTTTAAATAAGTACTTAAGGTAGAATGCAGTATATTGAATCAAAGTAGTTTTGAAAACCTGGTTCAACATGATTAAAGGTATAACTTGCCTTGAAATAAATCCAGGTACTGGTCTTGGCCTCAGTGAACTTCTTCTTCTTCAAAATTCCCTGAACTATCAACGTCTACTCGCAAACGAAACAAATAAGCATAATAAATGAAAACAGAGAGGAAAACTAACTCCAAAAATTAAATAAAAATCTCGAAAAGATAGAGCTCGAATTTCAATGAATTTAAGAATTTGAATGGGCTCAAACGGAGTTCGGATGAAGAAGATATGGCTTCTACAAGTTCAAAATCTAAAAAAATACACAAAAAGGAATTCAAGTACTATTCACCGAGCGCTGTACATCAAGTACTGTACACTGAGCGCTATACATCGAGTACTATACATTGAGTACTGTACAACGCTTTCGACTACGCGTACTCGAAAGGAGTTTCGACCGCCTGGTCGGAAGGTTTCGACTGCATGGTTGTAGGAGACTACGTTTACATGGTCATAGATAGATTATGACTATCTGGTCGTAGAAGGTTATGACTACCTGGTCGTAGAGAGATTACGACTATCTGGTCATAGAAAGGTCCTACGGTTCAAGGGTTCACGGAACAAAGATTTGGCTTGTGGACCCCACATGGTATAGACACAGAGTATGGTGGACTGGGTTTACAACAGTTCGAATCTGATTTAGAGTTGCGGGGTGCTGACGCGGTTGATTGAGTAGACACGTGGACAGTTCGAGTAGATATGGCGGTGAGGTGGTAGACAAGTGTGCCCACGAGTAGATGTGGCACGACACATATGCTCACGAGAAGATGTGGCTGACATTTGTGCTCACGAGTTGATGTGGCCGATGAGGTGACACGACACGTCGACAAGACAACGGTGAGGCTCTGGTTAATCCAGCAATGGCAAACGGCGGCGCTTCATCGGCGGCAGATGCGTGCACGGGGTAGAATAGGTTATTGCACACATACCGGTACAGTTATTGGCACAGAAGGTCGCCGGAGTTGGCCGAAGATAGCTCTGGTGACAGTGAAGACGACGGCGTGGCCGACGACGACGAGGTGACAAAGACAACGACGAAATCTGAAGAAACGAGTGGCGGCGGCGGCGGAAACCCTAAAACTTCCAATGCCATAGCGCTAAAGATCGAGGGGTACGGTGGCTTGGGTTTCGGTACCAGGGCAAGAAAGTGAACCCAGGTGTCCTATTTATAGGCCTCGGGCATATCAGATTCAGAAATCCCCAAACGTGTTTGATACGAACACGATGCAATCTCAGGGATAGCGAGGGATACGGGATACGATTTTAACTGAAACGGGTGCGGGAGAGATAGATATAAGATCCTATGCATTTTCTAGATAGGTCTTAGCTGGAGATATCCTGTGGTCGTACGTGACATCGAGCTTCGACAATGACAGAAGCGGTAGAAGACGAGGACTCCACGATTTCGGCCGTTCACCACCCAGTTGGTGCCTCAGTACTTTGGTCGATCAAAACCTCCGAGCACTTGCAAAAGCTTCTACAGCTATGCAGCAAGTCCTCCATTACACTCATCGTAATTCTGAAGACGAGGTATCTGTCAAGACAGACAAGGGTAAGAATCAATTTAAAACAACGGGGAGAGAAGATTCAACAATAGTTGAGTCAAGAGAGACATAGGAGAAGTTAAGCAGTTCAATTAACCTTGTAAGTTAATTTTTGCTTCAGAAAATAGTTTGGACACTCTATGATGGCCGATCTAACTAAGGTAAGACCTACAGTCAGTATGACTCTGATACCACCTCTATCAGGACCCAAAAATACAATTCTGGACCCTTTATGTATTCTGCACTAGCCAGGATCACGCTAGTGCACACAGTGTTAACATAGATGAATATCGATCTACACAAGACGAAGCAATATAATAAATGAGTAATTTGAATAACAAATAAGGGTTTTGACCTTATGATCGAGTTTACACTTATTAAGCCTCACATGCTGGCAATAAATAAATAAGCAGCGGAACAAATAAATTTCAGCAGAATCCCATCAATTCACCACAGGCAACCGACTAGTGTCATGATCTAGCGATCAACAGCTTCGTAGAACTCCTCCCCGAAGATATGTGAAGATTCCTCCACTTCTGTTGATTGTTTATAGCAAGTATGAGTACACAACCGTACTCTCAAGTCATTCCGGAGTTGGCCAGAATCGGTGACGAAGCAGCGGAGCAGATGTGTTTATTGTCGGGGACAAACACCGGTGACGTATCGTGGTCATGAAGGGGTGCTGGAGATAGCTCTGGTGACAGTGAAGATGACAGCGTGGTTGATGACGACTAAAAAATTTGAAGAAACGAGCGGCGGCGGAAGGTTGCCGGAGTTGGCCGGAATCGATAACGAAGCGGCGGAGCAGATGCGACTATTGTCAGCGACAAACACCGGTGATGTCTTGTGGTCGTGAAGGGGTGCTGGAGATAGCTCTAGTGATGGCGAAGACGACGGCGTGGTCGACGACGACGACGGTGAAATATGAAGAAACGAGTGGCGGCGGTGGAAACTCTAAAACTTCCAATGCGACAGCGCTAAAGCTCGAAGGGTGCGACGGCTTGGGTTTCGGATCAGGGAAAGTAGCTGAACCTAGGTGTTCTATTTATAGGCCTCGGGTGTACCGGATTCAGAAATCCCAAAATTGAGTCTGAATTGAACACGATGTAATCTCGGGGATAGCGAGGGATACGTGATATGATTTTAACTAAAACGGATGCAAGAGAGATAGAGATAAGGTCCTACGTGTTTTCTAGATAGGGTTTAGCTGGAGATATCTCATGGTCGTACGTGGCATCGAGCTCCGACAATGGCCGAAGCGGTCGAAGGCGACGACTCCACGAGGAAGACGGGAAAGGGCTACGACCGCTTGACAGGCGGGGCTCACCTGGCAGAGGGACAAGGAAGTGGCGTGCGGTGCACGAGTGGCCTGGTGCGGGAGAAAAGGCCGAGAAGGAATGGGCTCCGGCCCGACACCGTTCTGAGATTTTAAATAGATTTTCCTTTTAAAAAAATTATTGAAAATGGAAATAGCAAATGAACTCGAATAATTTCTAGAAAAATCTAGAAAATATATACAAGCTCATAGAACCCAAATAAAATAATTTTGATAATTATTGAGATTATAATTAATCATATTAAATTATTTTGATACTGAAAGTACATGTTAAGCTTTATTAAAATTCAAATAACATCCAAAGATTGAATTTTCCAACTACTAACTATTTAAAAAAATTTAAAGATCAGAAAATTTGGATGTTACAGGTACACTTTTCCGACCTGATGCACGACTAGTTGAGAGTCTCCTCTCACGAGTAGTCGTTGAATCCCAAGCGCTTTCGCTGCTCGTATACCAGCCAACAAACCTTCGTATTCTGCCGCGTTGTTAGTGGTAGTAAAGTCGAATTGAATGGCATACTTTAAGATCTCTCCTCTATGAGATTTCAGGACCACCCTAGCCCCCGAGCCACTTAACGTAAGTGACCCCTCAAAGTACATCGTCCACTGCTCGTGGGTATCATACTGGGGATCCTGAAGAGGTTTAGGATTTGTCTTTTCAGCAAAAAGTCTGCCAAGATCTGGGATTTAATGGCCGTTCGAGACACAAAATGGAGGTCGATCTCCCCAAGTTCTACTGACCATTTTACCATGCGTTCAGCTGCTTCACTGTTCTGGATGACCACTCCTAAGGGAAACTCAGATGGCACAACTATCTTGTACGCTTGGAAATGATATCGTAGTTTCCTTGAAGACATGAGAAGGGCATATAGAAGTTTTTGGACCTGTGGGTAGCGCTCCTTAGGCCCGTGTAAAACTCCACTTACGTAGTAAACTAGTTGTTGGACGTTTTCACGTTCTACAACCAGTACTGTGCTCATTACCTGTGGTGTGGCAGCTAGATAAATTAAGAGTGTCTCTACTTGTTTCAGACAAACCAAAAGAGGAGTACTCATAAGATACCTTTTGACATCTTCAAAGGCAGCGTTTGCCTCTTTTGACCACTCGAAACCCCCATGCTTCCTTAGAAGTTTGAGGAAATGATGTCTTTTTCTCCCAGTCGTGCGATGAAATGACTTAAAGCCGTCATGCACCTTATGAGTTTTTGGACTTCTTTCCTCGTAGTTGGTGGGTGCATTTGCACAATGGCCTTTATCTTTTTGGGATTTGCTTCGATTCCTCGTACAGAGACAAGGAATCCAACCAATTTTCCTGAAGAGACTCCAAACATACACTTCTCAGCATTGAGTTTCAAGCGGTGTTTTTTGAGGTTGTCGAATGTTTCTTGCAACTCTAAAATATGATTAAGTTGCTTGATGTTTTTTACAACTAGATCGTCGACATAGGCTTCCAAATTTTAGCCTAGTTGAGGTGAAAAAATCAATTGCATCAAGCGTTGAAAAGAAGTGCCAGTATTTTTTTAGACCAAATAGCATTTTGACATAGTAAAATATTCCAAATGATGTAATAAATATTGTTTTTTTCTTCATCTTATAGACACATATTAATCGGATGGTAACCAGAATATGCATTTAGAAAACTTAATACTTCACAACCAGCAGTAGAATCAACCAACTGATCGATACGAGGTAAAGGAAAATCATCTTTTGGACAAGCTTTATTGAGATCAGTAAAGTCCCTGTAAACCAACACTATAGGTGGTCGACTTCTCTTATAAAGTTTGCTTTTAGTAGCTTGTCCAATTCTGTTCTGATAGTATCTCGTCGATCAGGTGAACATCCTCATAATTTTTGTTTTACGGGTTTCTTATCAGGTCGTTAAGCTAACTTGTGCTTGATCACCTCCCTGGGGACTCCGGGCATGTCGGATGCTTGCCACGTGAAGTCATCTGTGTTAGCTCGGAGGAAAGTAATGAGGGCATCTTCCTATTTGGGGTCAGTAGTATCCCTAATGCGAATAGTCTTCGAGGGCTCCTCTGGATCCAGAGGAACCTCTTTGACTTGGTCGTTCAGCTTTGGTGCAGTTTTCGACTTTGACTGTTGGTCGAAGGGTACTCCTTACTTTCTTCTCGAGTTGATATTTGGCCAATCATCTCGAGGGATCGACGGTCACATATATGTGCAATCTTTTTATCACAGTGAATTGTGATTACTCCTTTGGGACCTAGCATCTTAAGACATTGATACCCATAATGAGCAGCCATTAAGAATTTTGCCAAAGTTGGTCATCCAGATATGACGTTATATGTCGTATCAAAATTGACCACATCAAAAGAGATTTTCTCTGTCCTAAAATTGCTTGGAGAACCAAATGTTAAAGGAAGAGAAACTTGACTAATAGGTTTGGCCGAAGACCCCGGTACAATCTGGTGAAAAGAGTCTTGTACCGGTCTTACCTTGGTCCTAGGTACTTGCATCTCATCCAAGGCACTCATAAACAAGATGTTCAACGAGCTTCTACCATCAACTAATACCCGATTTACTTTGAAGTTGTGGATGGTGGACTCGACCACAACCAGAAACCGACCTGGTCGAGTAGAAGGGATCGCACAGTCACCCTTCTTGAAAGAGATGGTGACTTCCGACCACTTCGACAATTAATTGACAAGAGGAGGGTCAATGGAGTTTACCTCGCGTTCGGTAGCCTTAAGCTGTCGTTTTGACTCGTATGCCAATGATCCCCGATAGATATGGTCGATGGTATGCTACGGATCCTGGAATGGCATCTCCTCCTCGTCGTCCGACTGCTTACGACCACTCATTTGCCCTATCTGCTCGAGAGTAGGAAGTGGTCCTTTGCCGGTGTAATAGTCCTCGAGTTTTCGTTGGAAAACCCGGCAGTTGCGAAGGTCATGTCCTTCCTTTTTGTGAAAAGAGCACCACCTAGGCTTGTCGTTCTTCCGCTCAGGGCACTTACCTTTGCCTCGGTCATAGTACGATTTTGTGGATATCGTGGGGATATGTGCATGATCTTAGGATGATGAGTCAATTGGCAATGGCATTGTTGGTTTGCAAAATCTCGCGTTTTCGGGTTTACTTCAATGCTGTCAGGTCTCTGGCGGTCCGACCGGCCAGTGGAGCAGTCCGACCGGCAATGCTTGCCGGTCCGACCGCCCACAGGTTTTGGTGGGTTTTGAAGCTGAGCAAAAAATAGGATGTGTAGGCAAGTGAGGGGAGTCTCCTGGATGTGGTCGCATAATTTTTGGAGCTCCCAGTCGAAAGTTCTATTCATTTGAAAATTGCAGAAGGTTTCGGATTTTCGAGATGAAAAAATGGCTAAGTCCTTTCGGGCGGTCCGACCGCCGTTATGGAATGGGTCGGACCGGCCTGAAATCGGCCGGACCGGCCGTATGCGGCGGTCAGACCGCCAATCACTTGGAGTGTAGCCTTTTTGGCATTGTTGTGTCTGGAATGTGTTTAATGGATGAATTTCAATGCTTTATTGTTGTATATTGCATTGTTGAACTAACGTGGGTCAAGTTGTGAAGAACTTGTTTCCAGAGACGATTTCTTTGTCTATTGCTGTGCAGGTGGCTTGCAGGTCAACGACGTCAACGGTGAGGTGGATCGGGACTACGCTTGGAGAGCTGACGTCCAGAACGATCATGGATGCGGGGTGAGGTCGTGTGAGTCAAGCATGGTGCAGAATGGGCAAGATGGATCGAACGGGCAGTTCGTTGCAGCTGTTGGATCAGGCGGTGCGGAAGTCGGTGCAAGTCCCTTGGAGGTTCCGATGGGATTCGGATGGGAGAGACTTGCCGACATGATGAGAGCCGCTGATCAACCTACACGTGGTGAAGCAGGCGATTGCTTCAACAGATGTATGTGTGTGTATCCCATTGTGTGTGGGCCTTAATGGGAGCCCATGAGTGAAACCCTAGGCCTCTCCTATAAATAGAAAGGGGGGAGATATAAAACCCCTTGAAGCACTTAAGCCCTCATTTGCAAAATCCATTTTTAGGGTTAGGGTTAGGAGAGAAGAGGAGAGGAGAGGAGATTTGAGTGTGCTCTTGGTTTGAGCTCTTGTCCTCCTTGAGGGAGTGGCTTTGTAAGCAACTTGTTGAATCAATCAATCTATTGATGCTTGCTTAAGGGTGAAGTCTCTTTTGTGTTCCTCTCTCTTTTGATGATTTTGGTGCTTCCTTGATCCAAGTGTTTATGCTTGGTCTATTGACCGATTTTAGCTTGCTTTGATGTGTGGGAATACACCTAGAATCATCTAGATCATCAATCCCTCACAAGCAAGTCTTGGATCAAGATTTTCATATTTCTAGGTTTTGGAACACTTCTTTGGTAAAACCTAAAGAGATCGATTCTTTGAAGTGGATCTGGACGATCGGCCCTAGAAATAGGTCTTAGATATCCTTAGGGAGGTGTGCTCCAAATTTGGTCAAGTTTCATTGGTTGAATCAAAAGTTGGACCAATTTTCGTTTTGGATTTGAGCATTGTGCATAGCCTCTAGACTAAATCGGTCCTACCGATTTAGAAACGGCGGTCAGACCGTCAGCCTTCGGACCGCCCGTTAACAGCCGGTCGAACCGATTCCCAGCGGTCGGACCGCTAGTGTCCAGACCAGCCCAGTGAGATCAATTCTCCATATTTGTGTATTGTTGTTAAAGGGGGTAATTGAATTCAGCACAAGACTTCCTTTGTGCGTTTACTGATCTTCTTAGCTTTCATAGCTAGAGGAGAAAAGTACGTGTTGAATTTGATTAAGGCGAAAAATTGAGAAAGCGCATATTCACCCCCCTCTAGTCGCCTTTACGGTCCTACAGATTTGGAACTTCGTGGCTCCTTATCGCTTACGGCCAAGACTTCCTTGGAACTATTGGTTTGAGACTTTTGGCCTTTAGACTTGTTCTTGGATTTCATGGCCTTTTATCGTTCTTTTTGCTACTTTTGCCTACTTCTTGAGTATTTTTGTCATCCCAGTTGATGGTTTTGTTCCACCCGACTACTTCAGTGGCAGTCGCATATCGATCGGCTATCTCGAAGAGCTCAGCGACAGCCAGGGGATTCAAAGCTATGTCTTCCATAATCCTTCTGCTAAGGACTCCTTGCTTAAAGGCTCTGATAACAAATGAGTCAGAAATCTCATGTCGAATTACTGAACGGTCAAACGCTGATGAATCGGCGTAAGGTCTCATGGTCGTTTTGTCTCATCCTATGCAGGTCGTCCTATTTTTCAGGGTGATTGTAGGTGCCCTGGAAATTTACAAGTAGAAGGTCGCATAGGTGTTGCCATGAATAGATTGACTCGAGTGGCTGGTTTAGCAGCCACGGTCGAGTAGACCCTTCGAGCACAGTTGGAAGGTAATTTTCCATGACATGCTCTCCTCCTCCTGCTACTCGGATAGCGGTCGTGTAGATCTAAAGGAATTCGATGGAATTTTGAGATCCATCAACTTCTCCATGTTCACTGGTCAAAACTAAGGCGGCCAACGAACTGCTCGGAGGTCGGGTGAGAATGTCAGACATCCGGTAATGATTTCTTGACGCCTTCTTTATGGAAAAGAAGGGTTGATATTACCTAGTGATCGTATACGACGATACCCAGTCGTGGGTGGACCCGACCTATAGTAGGTCTTAGCCTTACGAGGGAAATACTCCTCGTATTCCATCCGTCGTTGCAGATTTCTGGGTCAGAGTGGTGAATAATCACCTCCCCAGAGAGCTTGTCGATCGTCATATGTTCGAAGAACTCTTCTCCGACTGGAGTTAAGGTTAGGGGAATGGCATAACATGTTGTCGCGCCGATCTCCATGAGGCGAGTTGTTCGAATGACAGGTGGTCGACAGAGTCGTACCACTACGACTTCCAGAATGATGTCGGGGAAGATGCTAAAGTCTTGCCATCGTGCTTCGAAGCATTCATGTGATCTCTTCGGCAAAGAGGTCATACCTTGGCGCTCGTGCAAGTTCTTGAATTGGGTTCTCGAGCATATCATTTATGTGGTGGAGTTCCTGAGCTTCCTTTGACTGTTATTGAATGCGCCCACGCAAATTTCTCTGAGCCGCCATTATTCTGGAACCTTGAGATTGTCTCAATGGAGTGCGATCATTTTAAGGATTTCTCCCATGCTCATCAGAGTGTTGATCCCATTTATTGCTGGAGGCCTGCTCACCATCCCCACGAGGGGTCACAGGGTATGATTAGCGGGAGCATCCTCAGGCCTGCCTTTAGGAGACAGATCATGATCTGAGGGGAGGGCGAAGACCTCCTGTGTATGATCGCCACTTGCGCTAGAGGCATCCTGGCTTGATGAGTAGTCAAATGACAGCGTCTGGCAACTTGGAGTAAACCCCTCCAAGAAGGGGAACTCCGAGTTATAACCGTCTGTGTCCGGAGGTAAGCTCTGCGAACGTGTGGTCGAACTCGTAGGAATAGGGGGCTCCCCCATTTCTTCTGCGGGGGTAATTGCAGAGTTACGAACACCAGATGCTGATGGAGTCCCAGAATGATGGCTTCCAGGACTTGCTGTGCCAAGTCGGATGGCCTCAGGTGGACTCGAACATTTCAAGGGGGAACCCTCGCTATGCTCAGTGACTGCCTGGGTGCAGTCCCAATTGTGGTCGGGTAGACCCTTGTCCTCCGAGTAATCTGGTCTCTCATTTGGACGTAATGTTGTAGGGGATAAGGATCCCTCCTCAACTCCATCGGTGGCATGGTCTCCTGAATCTGGCGAATGATCTCTGGAGGCGGCAATACCATCAGATGAGATGATACTCGGCTCGTAGTCGAAGCCAGCATCCATGTCGATGTCTGCGTAGTTTGCCAAGTCGAACCAATTGTCCATGTTCCACTCTCCTGCCATGGAAGCATTAAGAAAAAAAAGAATTTGTTGACAAGGAATCACCGAAAGATCTCCACGGTCGGCGCCAACTGTCGGTGATCTAGAACCAATCTTATGTATGATTGTTTGATTCGGTGAGTCTCCTAAAATTGACCACACAGAGAGAATGACATAGGGATTTTTATACAAGTTCAGGCCTTCTGCTGCAAGAACAACAACCATACTCCTGTGTGTATTGTATTGAATATGCGTGTTTACAATCAAGAGGAAGACTAATACCTTCTGCCCCTGATCCCCCTGTCCCCTCTACCTTTTGATTACACCCTTTATATAGTGCTCGAAGAGAGCAACGGTTTCTCCAGTCCAAAGGGAGCCTCGATACTTTAGCTAATGAAGCGGATACTAGAGATTATGGCTGGAGTAGCAACGTCCCCACGTCGCCAGGTGATTATCATTGGGACAGAGAGATTAATCATGTAGATATTCTAGAGAATAATAGTGTAATTAACTACCCTATATCATAAAACATGGTGTAGAAGACTGCCTGATCGACTAGGCCTACACGTTTATAGGCTCCATTGACTAAAGACTGGTCGTAGAAGAGCTTACGACCCGGTAGTGGTTGTAGTAAAACTTACGACCACAGATTGATCGTAAGAGGACTTATGATTAGGGGATCATCGTAAAAAAGATTACGACTAGGGACTAGTCGTAGAGGAACTTACGACCAGGGGGTGGTCATAGAAAAGCTTACGATCTTCTCCTTTATAGATAAGGGGTATACTTACGAGAAGTGTGAAGATATTGTTATCTATAATAAAATTATAGATAAATAAATAAAATAATGATTATTAGATACTCATCAGATATATTGGTAGACCAGGAAGTGCCACACAGAATGTCATGGCGATATGTGATTTTGACATGTGCTTCACATACACATCTATTGGACAACCTAGAGCTATGCACGATGCTAGTGTGCTTTATCATGTATTGGATGTAGACAGGGAAGTCTTTCCACATCCTCCACATGGCAATTTTCTTTGTTTAGTATAATTTACAAATTTATTTACTTGCAATGCTCATGCATTGGATGTTGATAGACATGATTTTTTCGTCTTATGTTGTAGGTAAATATTATCTTGTCGATGCTGGTTATCTGAGCAGGCCTAGGTACTTAGCGCCATACAAGGGGCAAAGATATCATGTTCCAGAATTTCAGAGATGTGCTGCTCCTAGTAGTGAAAAAGAGAAATTCAACCAATTGCACTCGAGTGGTCGCAACGTAATTGAGAGGTCCTTGGTGTATAGAAGATGAAATGGAGAATTCTTCTTAAGATGCCAAGCTTTCACATGTCCAAGCAAAAGTTGATTGTTGCAGCTACCATGGAAATCCACAACTTCATACGTGAACATGCTTCACTGGACATGCATTTTCGTAGGTTCGATAGAGATCCTAATTATTTGTCCACAATACCATCAAGATATGCAAAATATGCCATTTCTCAGGATGCATCGGATGTGTCAACATCGCAAACGAGTGCTACATCGATGGATGGTTTTTGTGATGACCTTGCAAGTGTAATTGTTTAATCAGGATGATGGATACACTACTTGTGATATGTTGTGGTCTTTTGTTGTGACTCATTTATCAATTCAATACGTGTATGTAATAGCATTTAATTATAGTTTGAACACTTATACGATATGAATGTAATATCTCCAGCTTGTGACTGCATTGCATTGCATTACAAAGGTATTCACTTAAACATTGCATTATTTGTACAAAGTCAATGGTTGTGCATCACTTTGTTATTTGCCAACAGTTGTAATCCATCATGAAGAGTAAATGCAATGCTACCTGGCATTGTGTACAAATACAACGTATAAACATTCATATGATCTCAACAAATTTGGGGGGGGGGATTCTATAATTTGTGTACAAATACATAGGAGTAAGACATAAATACAATTGTTGTATTACAACCAAGGGTAACATGGTCTATTTGCCTCTAATCCTCTCTCGTATGGTTTTTGGAGCCAACCTACCAGCCAAACACTTTCTTGAGATAGCTCCAGATTATCAGAGAAGTGGATTATCAGATAATCAGAAGTAGAATCTGAAAAATAAGAATATGAAACTCTACCAAATAGGTCCTATAAGACAACCTTATCGATATGACCACTCGACCCCGTTCGTTCAAACGAAAAAAAACACTCCCGCATGTCCTCCCGTGGTACCAAACAATAGAAAAAAAGGCGGGCGATCCCATACATCGCACTAAACGCGCTCCCCAAATAACCGATCATAAGGTCTGCCCCCACCTTTTTCCTCCCCATGTTTGCCCAGTCATTATCGCTTTTTCAATCCCCCTGCCGCCACCCCCCAGCTATCCCTTCTGAAGACTCCCTTCGACAATGACTATTGGACGTCCACCCCGCAGGCTCGGAGGAACCCAGCTCGACGGTGCTCGTTCTCCATCACCAGTGTCTGTCAGATCTTCCTTGAGCGCATGCAGTCCCCCCCATTTCTCTACTTAGATGGCTACGCCGTCGGTAAACGTTGTACCCCTAGTTGTAAGCCCGCAACAACCGGATCCTCTTCTCCATGCCTCGGTCCTCACGCCACCCCCCCCGCTGTTTCATTGAGCAAGATGAGGACACCCGACACCAATCGGATGTATACCCATGTATGTGTGTTTTGCGTGCGTTTTCACTAGTCTTTTCGTGCATCTTTTACTACCAGTATGTCATCCATTTACTATATTTTGCACTCTTCAAATATTTTATTATTATATATAGAGTCATTTACTTGTTTTTTGTTGTATATATTGCTGTGTTAACTGTGTTTTACTAAGTCAGGACGAGGATGTCCCCGACCATATGGTGCCCCATGTCTGCATGAAGTTCGATAATGAGGATGTTGCTTACTGTGTCTTTGCGGCTCGACGTGCATGTTTTACTGCATATTCGAACTCTCTTACTGTAATATAATGTGGTATTACTACTTCATTTTACTGTGTTGATCATAATCTATTATTGTCTTTTGAAAAAATCGGTTACAGCTGTTTTTTATTTTGCGGATAAAAGAACGCAACGATCAGCGGGTCATCTTCGTTCTACTGATATATGGTAGCTATTTTACTGTATGATGTTAGTAATGTTACCAATGTAGATTTTTTATATTAAATTACTGCATTCATAAAAAAGCTTTACTTTTAAACCGTACACACTGCCGCTCCATCTCCCCGATGCATTTCTTTGTCTCCACCTCAGACGGCTTATAAATATAACATATCATGAGCTTGCATAGTGTTGATTACGCATGATGCCCCCAAATCCTTCACCCATAGTAAAACTCCAAAAAAGTGTTGAACACAAACAAAAAGCAACAAAAATATCTCAAAACACTTCTTCTGCTCCCTTGCAAACGATATTTCTAACCTACATATCGGTCGTATACGATCAACTATCTGGGTGGGGCCTGATCGAGGCTGCGGACCTAGATTATGTCTGTGACCTCCTCCATGCTCCGCCCCCTTGTCTACTAGAGAGGGAGGTTGTAATCATCCGCACACTGTGTATCCTGCTCAGTCGGACCAATGTCCTTGTGTCCGACGTCCGGCGAACCAACCTCATCTTGGAGATCGTGCTCGCAAGCTACATGGATCATGTCAAGGCATCCATCCAGAGGCTCGAGGACTACATTGATAGGCAAAACGAAAGAATCAACGATGCTGAGACCGCCGAAGAGACGAACACCCTCATCTGGACTATCGTCGACAGACTTCCTTCGGTTGCTCAGCGCTAAGCTCGGCTCGTCACCACGAAGCAGCAAGTGGAGGTGTATCTCCACGTATTCCCAGATCCAGCCCCCAGCGAAATCCACGAGCGGGCTTACGAACGACTAAGGGTTGCGATAGGGTCCTGCCTTGGCCACTAGGGCCTCATATTATTATTTTTCATTTTTCCCTTCTTTTGTTATTATTGAGCAATTAAAAAAAGAGAGAAGAAAATGCGTCTGACTACGCTATTTGGTCGAAGTATATTTAAGAATTTTTATCTCCTGTTGTTTACTGTTATGTACATATAACATTACTTCCATAATTCATTTATTTTACTGGCTAAACACAAAGGGGGGTACGATAACATTGAAAACACGATAAAAAATACAGAATTACTACTTTATAAATTATCGTTTTTACCTCTTCCTGTATACACTTTTACTATCACACTAACTTGCGTTGTAGTGCCCGCTCAACATTTACTATAAGAATGATATGTGATAGCTCTTTTACTAGAAAATGCGCAAGCAATTACTAAAATTCTAACTTGTTTGGAATTACTTCATGCGTAGCATGTTGTACTACATTGGGGCCTATATTTTCCTATACTACACGGTACCAATGCGTCTCTTCATCTCCAAAAGAAAAAACATGTGGTGCTGCTCGGACTGCCCGATGCGTCTATTCGTCTCCCCCACTATGACTTATAAGGATGGACAACCGCTAACCAAGAAACACACAAAGGCCCTGTATTATTTTCCACACAAACAAGTAAACAAAAATACCTTCGAGCTCTTCTTCATCTCAACTGCCCACAGTAGTTCTGGCCTACCTCGCCCTTGTATGCGATCACCACTCTGGTCGGACCCTTAGCGATGTTGTTGACCATTATGCAGTCCGCGACCTCCTCCAATCTCCACCCCCTATCTCCATGATATCATGTCTCCGATCATCCGCAGACTGCACCTCCTCCTCAGGCAAACCAATGGCTTGGTCTCCGACATTCGGTGGGAAAACCTTGTGCTCAAGGTCACGCTCACCAACTACGTGGATCACGTTAAAAAGTCGATCTGGATGTACGATGGATACATCGACGAGCTGAGTGCGAGGGTCAACGATACCGATAGCGTGGAAGAGGCTAAAGATATCCTCTGGCACATGGTCGATGAGTACCCTGAATACCAACAGCTCCATGCTCGACTCCCCGCTGCGAAGGATTAGGTGGAGTCGTTCCTCCGCATATACCCTGATCCCATTCCCGCTGAAGCCAACAAGCAAGCTTACGGACGCTTGAGGACTGCGTTAGGGTCCAACATTGGCCATTAGGGCCTTCCTTCTTTTGATATTAGATCATGCCATGTACATAAAAACAAAAGCGATCGGTCACACTATTTGGCCGAATCACCAATATATATGTAAAAAAAGATGTCATCTTTATCAGTTACTGCTTTGTACGTATAATTTTGCTGCATTGTGTTGCTTAAATTTACTGTTCTAACATAAAAAAACAAAATACTCACTGTGATTTGACAGTAAATACATAACAAATTTATTGTCTTACCCGTCGTGTTTTACTATCAAAACGTATGAGCACAAAAAGTCACATGACATAATAAAGGCAGTAAAACACGTAACAACTTTAATGTCTTACCGTTATGTTTTACTGCAAAGATACGAGCTCGAAAAAAGTCGTGTGCCACAAAAATAGGCACTAAAATGATTCACAAATTACTGTCACGTATCATATTATTTACTATCAAATTTGAATGTCGCACGGAGTGCGGATGTTTCTGGCCTGCCTAGCCGACCGTGTGGGGGTTGCTTGCACGTGTTGTCACACCAGGCCTGGGTCACACGTGGTGGGTTGGCTAGGCATAGAATAACTATTCTACGCTCGGCTATAGAATTGTGTGTGTGTGTGTAAACGTCCGCACCCATGCGACACTCGTTTTGGCGATAATTAAAATGAGACATGACAGTAATTCATGGATCATTTTTACTGCCTATTTTGCGGCATGCGACTTTTTTGAGATCGTATGTTTGAATACAAAAATATAACAAATAAGATAATAAAGTTATAATGTGTTTTACTACCGAATCACATACGTTTTTTTTATCGGGTCACCACATACGATTAATAAAATTAATGCTTAGCGAGTTTTTTCATACGTAGTAAACTAAAAGCACACTGCCGTAAATTTATGTTATAGATAGAGTAATTCCAAACAAAATGGAGGTCAATTTTTTCATGTGTATCTTGTAGTAAAAGAGCTCTCACATAGCATCTTAGAGCAATGTTCAATGGGTTGTACAGCGAAGTTAGTTTGACAGTAAAAGCGCATACATGAAACGGTAAAATAGAGAGTACAAAACAGTAAATGTGTTTTTTATTTATCCATTTATATTTTAGATTGTAAAATGAAGCAAACATTACAGTAATTGTAATCATACATAACAGCAACAAGTGAAGATGAAACTTTTGAAATATATTTTCAGAGGTTTGACCAAATAGCATGGTCAGTCGCATTTTTTTACATGGAATGATAATAAGAAAAGAAGGGGGGAGGGGGGGAAGGGAAATAGAAAGGGGCCCCTAGTGGCCAAGGCAGGACCATATCGTAGCCCTCGGGTGTTAGTAAGCCCGCTCATGGACTTTGGTGTGGGCTAGATCAAGGAATATGTGGAGAAACATCTCCACCTGCTCCTTCGCGGCAGCGAGTCAAGCTTCGCGCTGATCGCGTGAAGGAAGCGTGTGGATGATAGTCCAAATAAGATGGATCCTCTCTCACGATCTCGGTGAGGTTGATTTTTGAGTTTTGCCTGACGATGTAGTCATCGAGTCTCTGGATCGACGCTTTGACACGATCCACGTAGCTCGAGAGCACGGTCTCCAGGATGATATTGGTTCGCTAGACATCGGACACAAGGATATTAGTTTGCCTGAGCAGGAGATGCAGTGTGTGGATGATGGCAGCTACCCTCTCCGGTACACGGAGGAGGTTGTGGACATAATCATGGTAACTAGTCTCGATCAGGCTCCGCCCATATAACTGCTCATATATGAGTAATAGGTAAGATAGAACCATCGTTTGCAAGGGAGTGGAAGAAGAGTTTGAAGTTATTTTTCTCCTTTTTTGTGTTTGTGTTTTTTAGTTTGAGTGTGTGTTTTAGAGTTTTTTTAGTGGGGGGAAAGCTCAGGTTTGTGTGAAATTCAACATATGCAAGCTGATGTACATATTTATAAGTCGTTTGGGGGAGATAAAGAGACGCATTGGGAGACGGAGTGGCAGTGTTACGTTTTAAAAGTAAAGTCTTTTCACACACACGATAATTCTAAACAAAAACAAATGTTAGTAATGTTATTGCCAGTATACAGTAACACATCTACAACATATCAGTACACAAAAGACGACACCACTGATCGTTGCATTCTTTCTCCGAGCAAATAAAAAAGTATCAGCTACGCGGAAGACAGTAGTAGACTACTATGAACACAGTAATACGACATGATATTATAGTAAGATACTTTGTATAGAACAGTAAAAAAATGAAACGTAAGCCGAATAGCGCGCTCTATTTCCAGTTGGCAGATGTAACACAGTATCACACATAAGACAATGTAGTAAATGTGTTACTATAAGGAAGTAAAAAAAACATGGCTATTCAGTATGTATCGCTTCCATCCGCCCCTGCGCTGAGACTGTCTTCAGCATCGTCCTCTTCTGATTTGTAGTCATGAATCAACTAGCGGCGTGTACTGAACCTTCCTCTCCCTCACCCTCTACTTACCCTCCCCCCCCGCCCCTGCCACGGCTACCCCCTCGCCCTCTAGATGAGTTTTAGGGTAGCGTTGGCAGGTAGTACTGTTGTGACCAGCTTTCAGGCTGCATATGCTGCATACCCTCATCATCTTCTTCCCCACTGGTGCAGAACTTATCTCTGGTTCGTTATTGGCTCGCTTGCGACCTTTGGTCTGTGATAGAGGAGGCGCTGATGGATTTATCGTATCATCGTTAGCTTCATCGGGCTCAGCTGTCTCTTCAACCACCGGACCAATGTCGTTGGGTACGGTATCAAGCTGCATCTGAAGCACCGTGAGGACCTCCATGACTCTATCGTACGCAAGCCTCGATCTACACCCTGATCTCACCACGCCCATTGCCTCTATCAGTAAGGTGGTGTGTTAGTACATCTCAGTCGTCCCATCAGGCCGAACCTACAAGAGATCGCTAGGGGTGCCGGGGGGAGCGATAATTATCGGACGAACGTGGGGAGGGGAAGTGCGGTAGACTTTATGATCGGTTACACGAGGAACGCATTTAGTGGGATGCATGGGATCGCACGCCCTTTTTTATTGTTGGCGCGACATGCAAGAGAGTTTTTTTGTTCGAACGAACAGTGATCGAGTGGTCATATCAACAAGTTTGTCGTATAGTAAAACTCATTTTGGCATCAAGTAAAATGCGTCAATAGGATCAGTAATTAGATACATATCTATGGCAGTAACAATTAATGTCACTTACAATAATACAGATGTGAAATAATAGTAAACGAGCGAGAGGACAGTAAACACTAGGTGAGTCGGCAGTAAAAATAGGTCGAGTACACATGTGTCTACCGGTGGTTTTTTACCATCGTACCAGTGTCCTCCAGGAGTAACTTAACTATTAATTAATATCTGATACACGGTGTACCAGAGATTTTGGTTTTACCATCGATTGCGAGGGGTAACAGTTTTTTATGCCGATTTAGGTGATGCGCGATCTTTTTTCTATTACCGTCGATTCCACCTCTAATCGCTTTGATATTGGTTGCACTATCGGATTTGGCGATATCGAGACTTTTACCGTTGATCGCAACGCACACGCGTGTGTTTGACCACCGATCACATGAGGGAACTGCGCCGCGCGTAGCGCATAGTGCGGCCCAAGTGCAGAATAGCTATTCAACGCACGAATACTTATTCTACGCCTAGACAGGCCACCGCGTGCGACCCAAGCCTGGTGTGACGTGCGCGCGCAATCCCCATACGTTTGGCCCATCAAATACAGTTGGCGGACCAAAAACGTCCGTACTTGCGCGGGAAACTCGATTTGACAATAATTGTTAGTTGTCGTAATAATAATTTGTGTATCCCTTTTACTGCATGTTTTTCAGGATTGCGATATTCCGCGCTCGTATCACCGTTAGTAAAACATAACGACATACACAGTTATCGGTTTTCTGTTTTTACCACTGCTGTTTGCTATCTCTTTTTTTAGAGTAAAAAGTTTGTGTTAGGACAGTAAAACATAACTATATGTAAGGTAATTATGTTAGTTTTTTTATCGAGTAGTTCCAATGAAGTAAATGGGCATTCGTAGAACAGTAAAAGTGAACATATCCACAAGTAATATATATGGTTTTTTTTCCCACCGGTAGTTGATGTTGTCGTAACGTTACACCGAGAATGTATATCGTGAAGGTAGTAATATAAAACATGTAATTCAGTAACACATGTTCAACACAGACAGTAAATACAAGTTCAAATCAAATATTTCATTTTGTATTTATATATGGCCAAACAGTGTGGCCAGTCACTTCTTACAAAGATTAAAAAAAGAAACCTAAATAATCAAGTTTGCTATCTGCGTCTTCAAAACTTTGTAGGCGACGTCATCATCATCGGAGGGTTCAGGATCAGCGTAGATAGCTCAAAACACGTTCACCCGTTGATGCGCTCGTTCGAGAGTCACCCAAAGACGCTCTGAGTGAAGAATCAAGTCGAATTGCATCCATATGTTCTCTTCTCATGCTTGAGGAGTCTCGACTTGGTAGACTCGGTCGGCCGCCATCTCTATGTAGCAGTTGAAGCGATATTAATCCTCTTGGATACGTGCAACGTCATTCTTGAGGACTACATCGATGGTGAGGTTAGCTCGTTGGAAGCTGGAGATCACCCGAAAGACGCAGCGGAGGAGGACGTCCAGATGTCAGAACGTCACTGTCATGTGCCCCGGCATATCCTCCAGTGGAGGAGAGAGGACTGTAACATCCCAAATCTGGAATTGAGTTTCAAGTGTAAGAAAATCAGGAGGAATTAAAACTTTTCTTGCATCTTGAAACCCCTTGTCATTTTTGTAATTCTTTTAAAAGAATTGTGGAAGATCAAATTCAAATCCTCATTCGACGCTAATCAAAAACCTCCTTGTCATAGACCTTGTGCCAAACCCTTGGAGATATTTCTCCTGAGTTCTAGGGAGGCTTGGCAACACCTCTGAATTATCTCATGACTTTTAGAAATTATTTGATGATTCTTGGAGGCGAGTCAAAGCTTGGTCAAACCCTAGCTTCCCTCTTCCGAATTTACGGAGGAAAATTCATACATTAGAATCTCTGGAAATTTCATATGAGGTTCCTCCGGTCACGGCAAACTCGGTTAAAATTTTATAATTTTTGGAGCTTGCTTGCTACCTTAAATAATTCCTCAAAAATCGATTATTCAAATCCAAACCCTAAGCGGTTTGCACTGTTAAAGAGGTTGAATCGGACTCGGGCTCGAGCCACTGACTCGGTCGATCCACTAGCCGCGCCAACTTCGGTCGTTCGGGCTAGGGTCGTGGCCGTTGGATCGGTATCGAGCGGTCTTCGACCACCGAACGCTAGAGTCGTTGTAAACCACCCGATCTAAGCGGCCGTTGGATCGGTATCGAACGACCTTTGACCGGTCAAGCGGCGGGGTCATTTCAATCGCTCGATCTAGCCCGGTAGTTCGATTCCAATCCGACGACCAACGAGTCGTCCCTTCCCGTCGTCGCGCGCGTGAGCTCGCCATGGCGTCTGCGAGGAGAAAAGCGATGGCGTGCAGATCCACTCTATGTCCACCTTTAAGCGGCTAGCTCGAGCTCATTAAATGCTGTCGCGCCATCCTCGAGGGCCATGACTCAACCGCTCCCATCGCTCTCAAGTGCTCTCATGGCGGTGTTGACCCGACCGAAAAATCCGGCCGCTGCTCTCCGCCATCGCCTATTTAAACCCCATTGCTTCGCCCTTAGCTTCCTTTAGCACTACGCAACTCCGGCTAGCACTCACCCTCTTGCTTGAGCTGCAGGTCCCTCGCACTCTCTTGGTGACATTGTTGAGTGTGGAGCTTGGTGGAGCGGTGCGGCGGGGTTTTCTTCTTCAAGTCTTCGCCCCTCGCTCCCCTTTACTATTTGGAGCTTAACTCTCACGCGTTTGGTTCTCTCTGTGCCTGTGTCGCCGTGGCCTAGCGAGAACCTTACCACCGCTGTTCGGATACTCGTCACGGAGCCACTCGTGGGTCTCTGGTCGTTCTTGACCAGTACTTTCGCATTGCCCTATAGGAAAGTAAGTGTGTT
Source organism: Hsuehochloa calcarea (assembly GCA_036346395.1). NCBI lineage: Eukaryota > Viridiplantae > Streptophyta > Magnoliopsida > Poales > Poaceae > Hsuehochloa > Hsuehochloa calcarea. The sequence goes on along the minus strand of CM070605.1, from coordinate 2,393,686 downwards.
TTCGTTGTCCTTTGGCATTGCCCGTTCGGCGAGTTTCCGAGTCATACCTCTCGTCCGCACTCCGTGGTCGTACCGCTGGGGTCGGAGAAGCCGCCGAACTGCAAAGAGAGTGCGGAGGCGCCTCGTGGTCGGACTTTCGACCAGTCGGTATGGCTTGGTCATTTCGACCAGATGCAGTGTTATGTTGGGTAAATTGAAGTCTCGTAGTTCCCAGAAGTGCCCTTATGCTTATAAGGGAGAGGCCTACCGAGTGATTGTAAGTTCTCCTACAATCACCCCCATAGTCGTAAGTCTCACTACGGCTATGGTGTGGTCATACGTTCTTCTACGATTTGTATCTAGTCGTAAGACTTGCTACGACTACGTCGTGGTCGTAAGTGCTTCTACCACTAGTACCTAGTCGCAAGTCTGTCTACGACTAGTACCCCGTAGATATCTGGTCGTAAACCCTTCCACGACCACTATCTGGTCGTAAATCCTTCTACGGCTATGGTCCAGTCGTAGGTTCTGCTACGACCACTACCTGGTCGTAAGACCTTCTTTCGGTCGTAGTTTTGGCATTAAGAATCCAAATCAATTGGTTCTTGTTGCTAAATTCTTTATAAATCGAGACCTTGCTTGATGAAGGTTTTGAAATTTTGGAAAAAGTTTGATGTTGAGTCCTTGCATTTTATTCGTTCTTATCGGTTGCTTTTCGCTTTCTCGTTAGGATCCGAAGAGCACATTGACAACATAAGTGATCCCCAGCTACATTTTGTCCCGCAGCAAACAGGCAAGCAGTTTGATCATGTCAATCCCATTATTTTTCAAGTCTAATATATTGATTTTAACTTGTATGTATGTATTGCTATTTTGTTGTTAAATTATGGTTAGCATCCTATAGTTGCATAATCTGTAGGACTTGTGTATTCTCTACTACCATGAGCCTAGGTTATTTGCTATGATTTGAGTTCGATGGATGAGCTCTTGACATTTAGTAGAATACGAATTGAAATTGCTTAGAAATGCTTAGTTCCGGTAGTACTGGGCGATCATCGATTTTTAGTCGATGATCTTGATCACACATTTAAGTATTATGTCGATCTGACCAAAGACTTGTGCTTTGTTATTTTGTAAAGTCAAAATCTGAAAATGAAAAACTGATTTGGACTTGGGCAAGTGGTCGGATGGTGGGTTATTGGGTTTGTGGATGTCTTGCCTAAGTCAACAAGGACCGAACATTTTGTGTCACACTCTCCAAGCATTTTTGCGTACTAACCATGTGAGAGGGATATGGGACCTCTCTTGACTTAGTACTTTGGCGTGGGTTATCTTCGAGTCGCAGGAGGGGGTTGTGTGTGTTGTGTGAAACATGATATGTGGTCGTGTTCTTGTGTGGGTGTGCGGTGGTGGAGATTCCTGTAGGCTCTCCACCTCGAGGAGCGTCGTAGTTGTCAAGGCTTTACCCGAAGGGTAGTTGACCGAGGCTTTACGATGACTCCGGCACAACGTATGGGTTTCTATCCATACAGGCGGCTCGTGAATAATTCACAATATTGGAAGCGTCTCGTAAGACTTAGCCGTCTTAGGCATACCTTCTAAGTGTGCTTAATAGCTTGGCAAAAGGCGATCGCGTGTGGGGAAATTGGTACACCTGCGCAGGATAAAACTATTCGAATAGCCTCGTCCTAGGTGATGGACACGCTTGGTTAGGTTTTGCAAGAGTTAGACTTCAACATTTTAAACTAAAATTTGACATAGGTGGTATGAATGGGTAATTCATGCTATTGTTGTGGTGACCAGCGGTCGTGGTCACTTCGGGATTGTTCTTTGTTCCTATCTCTTGTTATATTGTTGTCTTTTGCGATTATTTGATCGTTAAAACCGATTTGAATAACATTGCCTTCAATCTATTACATTATTGCAAATGGAAAATTGCTTTATGCTAAAACCAAAACATCTGACCTCCACTTCTATGAGCTTGCATGTAGCTTATGTACGTGTTTGTTACACCATCTGTAAGTCTTGCGAGTACATTCAAAGTACTCACGGCTTTCACATTTGCTTTTGTTCTTGGGGAAGGAGGTGAGCCCCAAGGGCCTCACTTCTGTGAGATGTGCTTCGGGTTTGGCGACTAGCTTGGCGGTCCGGTCGGTTGCCTTATGGGTTATAGGCACACTGGTCGGCTCTTTTGTTTATAGCCATCTTATGGCACTTTTGCTTCCGCTGTTAAATTTCCTTATGTATATGTCTTTTGGCCGGTCGGCCTCTCTTTTGTAATAACTATCTTCTATTTATGTTATCTTCTGGATTGTTGTTTTTGCTTTGGTTCTATGTGAATGAATGGAATCGATGCATGAACTTTGTAAAGAGGTGTGTATACTGCATTTCTGGAAAGTATACATGTCTCGAGTCTCGGATTATCTGCTTTGTGATGTTAGGACCGAATGGATGGTTAAGCATTACAAGCCGGATAAACCGGGGTCTCACAAGGACACTATTAGCATAGTATCCTTCCTCAGCATCCGCCAGCGTACGACCGGAGATGTGCTCGTACAAAATGGCTAGGTAGGCCATTAATGCTGGTGACAGGGAAGAAGAATGGGGAGCCATTTTTTCAATTTCTATTCATATGTGTTGGGAGTGAAGAGAGTATGGTGATGTGGGGATTCATCTTCGGTGGCGGATGGTCATTTTTATAAAACAAAGAGACACATCTGAAAGCATCTAGGCCCCTAAAAATTGTATTTTGGTAATTAATGACATTATGTGAATATGGGACTAACATGTTTGTTGAAGTGTTTACAAGGCATAGTCCCAAAATGACAAAGTGAATCCAAGGAGCTGCATGTCAAAGAATGTTGAAAAGATGGAGTTGATCTCAAAGACAAGGTATAAATAGACTAGGACCCTTTTGATTTTACTAGGTCTTGGAGTATGGAGGAAGACCGGATTATAGGATAAATGTCGTACTATTAAGGGGGAGCTTGTCTAGTAGCTTGAAAGCATCTCATTATGCCTTTGGATCAACTTAGGATCATGCATGTTCTTTTGGTTTGGTTTAAAAAGAAAATCTTTTTTTCCAGAACACAATCGGAAGTTCCGCAATTGTATGAGCGGAAGTTCGATTAATCGATGTTCAAAAAGCTGCGGTTGAATTTTTCCAGAGCATCCTTTTCGGGACTTAGCCGATTTTTCAAGTCGGAAGTTCCGCAGTGAAATGAGCGGAAGTTCCGATTAATCGGATGCTCCGAAAAACTGCGGTTGAATTTTTCCAGAGAGCCTCCTTTTCGGGACTTAGCCGATTTCTCAAGTGCGGAAGTTCCGCAATGAAATGAGCGGAAGTTCCGATTAATCGGTTGCTCCGAATTATGCGCGGTCGGTTTTTTCCAGAGAGCACCCGTTTTGGGACTTAGCCGTTTTCACGAGTGCGGTAGTTCCATTGTGTAAGCGGATCTTCCGATTAATCGGAAGAACCGAAATCCTTATGGCGGAAGTTCCGCACATAAATCCAACGGCTAGTTCAGAGCATTTAATGCTCACTGTAATGACCGTTACAGTGCACTCGAGTGAAGTGCGGTAGTTCCGCACCTTGTACTGCGGAACTTCCGATTTCCCTGACTTTTGCCTGATTTTCTGCATAACGGTCATATTTGGTTGTTGGGGTATAAATACACCCCACCACTCAGGGCGTGTTGTTGAGCATTCATTCAATTCATTTGAGCCTTGAGCACTCCTCTCACTCCTCATTTACTCTCTTTGCACACATTTGTGAGGTAGTGAGCAAAACAAGAGCATTGCATTCTTAGTTGATCCATTGGCTCTTGATTGTCGTCAAGTGAAGTTCAAGTTCTATTCTCTTGGTGCTTGTCGGCACCTAGACGACTTAGCGAAGGTTGCTCGGTGATCTCTTCAAAGAAGCTTGTGAAGAGACCGTTGCGGTTGTGATTGGTCGGTGTTCACCAACTCCGGAGAGGAGGAAGAACAACCAAGTGATCGAGGTAGGCTTAATTTGTGGAGCCGGCTTGAGTGGTCAAGCTTCCTCAACGTGGACTAGTGAAGATCGACAAATCTTCGATACCACGGGAAAAACCCCCTTGTCCTTGTGCGGTTGATTCTTGTCTTTACTTATTGCACTTATTTTGTAGCTCATAGATTGTGTTAAATATCTTTGATTAGAATATCTTGCTTATTTCGGTAATTTGATCAAGAAAATTTAGAAACCTCCTATTCACCCCCCTCTAGTCGGTTATCCTTGATCCTACAAGTGGTATCAGAGCTTGGTCTCTCTAACTTTAGACTTAACCGTCTAGGAGAGAAAAGGATGGCTAGCGAGGGAATGTCTATAGGCAAGGCTCCTCTATTTGACGGATCAAATTATTCTTATTGGAAAATTAGAATGTCAATCTATTTAAAGGCCATGAGCCCAAGCGTATGGAGAATTGTAAGTGAAGGTTTCGTTATGCCACTTGATCCCACACACACCACGGATCAAGGCGAGGCGAAATTCTCACCTCAATGCTCAAGCAATGAATGCTCTTTTGGAGCTTTAAACGGATGAGTTCAATCGCGTGAGCAACCTTGAAACGCTCACGAGATATGGACCACGCTCTCTGAAATTCATGAGGGCACATCCACGGTTAAAGAAGCCAAATTGCATAGGCTTAGGATCAAATATGAGACATTTACAATGTTGCCTCAAGAGAGTATCACGAAATGTACTCTAGACTCAACAACATTGTAAATGAGCTCAAGGGTCTTGGTACTAATTTGCTTGATATTGATGTAGTGCGCAAGATGCTTAGGGCTCTTCCCGACAAGTACGAAGTATTGGTGATATTTTTCTCAACTCTCCCGAGTTGCCAAGGATGACACCAACCGGCTTTTGGGAAACCTAATCACAAATGAGCTTTACAAGAAAGACAAGGAAGAGCTCATTGAGTCAACTTCTCAAGGAAGAAAGTTACCGCTTTTAAGGCAAAAGCGGAATCAAGTGATGAAGAAGATGAGGATGAGGACTTGAGGAGGAATTTGCTCTCCTTGTGAGAAGAATGAAAAATTCATGAGGAGACGGCCTCATAGAAGCTTCAATTTCGATAAGATTGCAAAGGGCAATCATCCAATGAGAAGAAGCGCTATAGCAACATTCGTTGCTATGAGTGTGATGAGAAGGGCACATTGCCTCTCATTGCCCAACCAAGAAGGATGACAAGGTAGGTCATCAAAGAAGAAGGAATTCAATGGCAAGAAGAAGCTTTTCAAGAAGCTTCACAAGGATGGCAAGAATGAAGCTCATATCGAGAATGGGACTCAGACAAGGAGTTTCGGATTCGACTCCGACTCCGATATTGAAGGATCCTCCAAGAAGAGAGGACTTGTTGGTATTGCTATCAAGGAGGCTCCATCATTATTTTCTACTCCCACTTGCCTCATGGCAAAAGGAGAAAAGGTAAAATCTCTTGATAATGAAGAACCCTCCTATGATGAGCTTATGGATATGCTTGAAGAATTAAATGAATATCTTGGAAAGGAAAAAGCTAAATTTAGAGTCTTAAAGAAAGAGCATATATCTTTAAAAAACTCTTATGATGAATTGAAAGATGCTCATGATTTGCTTGTCCAAGATAAGTCTTACACTAGCATTGGTATTGCTTGCGATATTCAAGAAAAATGCCTAGTGTAAACATTGCTAGAACTAGCATATCCACTTCTTGCGATGACTTGCTTGCTATACCATGTAGCTCAAGTGTTGATTCTAAAATTGAAAATGCTAAATCTTGTGATAAGCTATGTGTAGAAAATAGTGAGCTAAAGGAGCAAGTCACCAAGCTAAGTAAGAGCTTGGAAAGGTGCTTCAAGGGTAAAGCTACCCTTGACAAGCTTTTGAGTGAGCAAAGGTGCTCATTCAATAAGGAAGGACTTAGTGCGTGCCCAAGAAAGGTAAGAAACCGTACACAAGCCCGTGAGGTTTGTTAATCAAAATGGCAAGTTTTGCCAAAATGCTAGGAAATAGGACATGTTCAACAAAAGTGTCCTATTGGTAAGATTTCATCAATTGGCTTGTTTGATTCTTGTTATATGCTCAAAAAGGCCAAAGAAGGAAAAGTGTTTGCTAGGTTTGTTGGCACCTCAATTTTAGGTGTTAAGAAGAATGTTATTTGGGTGCCCAAATCCTTGATAACTAACCTCCAAGGACCCAAACAAATATGGGTACCTAAAAGAACTTGATCTCTTTTGTAGGTGAACTATAAGACCGGTGGAAGGCATTGGGTGCTTGATAGTGGATGCACTCAACACATGACCGAGGCAGGAAAATGTTCACCTCATTTGAGAATGGGAGCGAAATGAAAAGATCACATTTGGTGACAATAGCAAAGGAAAGGTAATTGGTCTAGGTAAAATTGCTATCTCAAATGACCTTTCCATTTCAAATGTATCTTTAGTAGAAACATTGAATTTCAATTTGCTATCCGTTGCTCAATTATGTGATCTTGGATTAACTTGCTCTTTCTCTAAAAAGGAGGTTACTATTTTTAAAGAAAAAGAAAATGAAATGATTTTTAAAGGTTTTAGATTTGGCAATCTTTATTTGGTTGATTTCTCCTCAAATGAATCGTGTTTGAAAACTTGTTTGATTGCAAAAACTTCAATGGGTTGGTTATGGCATAGAAGACTAGGTCATGTGGGAATGATTCAACTTAAAAGCTTTTCAAACATGACTTAGTGGTTGGCTTGAAGGATGTGAAGTTTGAGAAAAATAGACTTTGTAGTGCTTGCCAAGCCGGAAAGCAAGTTGCTAACTCTCATCCTTCCAAAAGTATCATGTCAACTTCTAGGCCATTGGAGCTCTTACATATGGATTTGTTTGGGCCAACAACCTATAAGAGCATTGGGGGCAATAGCTATTGTTTAGTCGTTGTAGATGATTACTCTAGATATACATGGGTATTCTTCTTATATGACAAAGGTGAAGCCCCAAGATTTTTAAAAGTTTTGCAAAAGGGCTCAAAATGAATTTGATTTTATAATAAAGAAAATCCGTAGTGATAATGGTTAGAGTTCAAAAACACTAATATTGAAGATTATTGTGATGAACTTGGAATAAAGTATGAGTTTTCCACTACCTACACTCCGGAGCAAAATGGAGTAGTAGAAAGGAAAAATCGTACATTAATAGAAATGGCTAGGACAATGCTTGATGAGTATAATACTTAGATCGCTTTTGGGCGGAAGCGATTATCTACCGCTTGTCATGCCATAAATCGTCTTTATTTGCATAGACTTTTGAAAAAGACTTCCTATGAACTCCTTGTTGGAAGAAAACCGAACATTTCTTACTTTAGAGTATTTGGTTGCAAATGCTATATCTTAAGAAAGGGTGTTCGACTTTCTAAATTTGCAAGTCGGTGTGATGTCGGTTTTCTACTTGGTTATTCCTCAAATAGCAAAGCATATCGTGTCTTTAACAAAACTAGTGGTATTGTTGAAGAAAGACACGATGTACAATTTGATGAAACTAACGGCTCTCAAGAAGAGCAAGAGGATTTTGATGATGTAGGCAATGGAGCTCTTATGGAAGCAATGAAGAATATGCAAATTGGGGATATTAAGCCAAAAGAAGATCAAAGTGAACCATCATCATCCATGAGAGTTGAGCCACCTACCTCTTAGTGACAAATGAAATAAATCAAAATCAAGAAGATGTCAAGGAAGGAGATCAATCATTTAATCTACCTCAAAGGATCCACAACGCAATAGCCAAAGACCACCCAATAGACCAAATATTGGGTGAAGTAAGCAAAGGTGTCCAAACTCGCTCTCGTATTGCTTCTTTTGTGAACATTACTCTTTTGTTTCCTCTTTGGAACCAAAGCGTATAGATGAAGCACTAGAAGATCCGGATTGGGTGAATGCTATGCATGAGGAGCTAAATAACTTCATGAAATGATGTTTGGACAATGGTGGAAAGACCCAAGGAGCATAATGTTATTGGCACAAAATGGGTCTTTCGGAATAAACAAGATGAAAATGGAGTTGTGGTAAGAAACAAGGCAAGGTTAGTTGCTCAAGGATATACTCAAGTTGAGGGTTTAGATTATGATGAAACATTTGCACCGTAGCAAGACTTGAGTCTATTCGCATTTTACTTGCTTTTGCTTCATGCTTTGATATTAAATTATTTCAAATGGATGTTAAAAGTGCTTTCCTAAATGGTAAAATATCCGAACTTGTCTTTGTTGAACAACCTCCGGTTTTGAAGATCCCAAAATCCTAATCATGTGTATAAACTCTCAAAGGCGCTATATGGTTTAAAACAAGCTCCTAGAGCATGGTATGGCGCCTTGAGATTTTCTACTCTCTAAGGGATTCAAAATCGGAAGGTTGATACAACTTTGTTTACCAAAATTATTGATGATGATTTCTTTGTTTGTCAAATTTATGTGGATGATATAATTTTTGGTTCTACTAATCAAGATTTTTGCAAAGAGTTTGGTGATATGATGTCTAGGGAGTTTGAGATGTCAATGATAGGAGAACTCGGTTTCTTTCTTGGACTTCAAATCAAACAACTCAAGGATGGGGTCTTCATAAGCCAATCCAAGTATGTGAAGGACTTACTCAAAAGATTTGGCATGGATGACGCAAAGCCCATCAAGACTCCCATGGCTACAAATGGACATCTTGATCTAAGCGAAGGAGGTAAATCGGTTGATTTAAAGCTTTATAGGTCTATGATTGGTAGTTTGCTTTATCTTACCGCATCTAGGCCCGATATTATGTTTAGCGTTTGCATGTGTGCACGTTTTCAATCGGCTCCAAAAGAATGTCATTTAATGGTCACAAAAGAATATTAAGATATTTAAAGCATTCCTCAAGTATTGGCCTTTGGTATCCAAAAGGTGCAAAATTTGATTTGATTGGATATTCGGATTCGGATTATGCGGGTTGTAAAGTGGATAGAAAAAGCACCTCAGGGAGTTGTCAATTTTTAGGTAGATCCTTAGTGTCTTGGTCTTCCAAGAAACAAAACTCTGTTGCCCTTTCCACCGCCGAAGCCGAATATGTTTCTGCAGGTAGTTGTTGTGCACAATTGCTTTGGATGAGGCAAACTTTGATGGATTATGGAATAACATTTGACAAAATGCCTCTGTTGTGTGATAATGATAGTGCAGTGAAAATAGCCAACAACCCTGTCCAACATTCAAGAACCAAGCACATAGATATCCGCCATCATTTCCTTAGAGATCATGTGTGCAAGGGAGATATTGAAATTAGCCACATTTGCATCAAAATCAATTAGCAGATATCTTTACCAAACCTTTAGATGAAGGTCGCTTTTGCCTATTGAGGAATGAGTTAAATGTCATTGACTATTCAAATGTCGCTTGAACTCTTGTCACATGCACTTTGGGTCTTAGTTGCATTTTTGTCTATTTTAAGATATTTTTACTCAAATTTTCGCTCCAAATGTGATATTTTGATAAAATTACTTTATCATATAGACATTAGTCTTTTATTGCATAATAATCTGAATGATACTTGGTTGAGTGCAAAAACTAAGGATTATTTGCAAAATCTTCAAATTCAACTTCCTCTTTCTGAAGTGTCGGGATAATCGAACTTCCGGCCTTCGGTAGCGGAACTTCGTCTTGGAACTTCCATTGTTGTGTTGCGGAACTTCCGTTTCTCGCTCCTTCCGAAGCGTCGGGATAATCGAACTTCCGGCCTTTCGGCGCGGAACTTCCGCTTCGAACTTCCATTGTTCTTCGGAACTTCCGCTTCCATAGTTGAGAAACATTTATTACTGCGGTCGCTCCGTTTCCTTAACTCTCTCCACCGCAGCGCCTCTGTCCGAGCCCTCCTCTTCTCTCTGTCTTTCTCCACCAAACCAAAGGTGATCCTTCCTCGGTTTTTCTTCAATCTCGTCCAATCAAGCGCTTCCCAAGGGTTCAATCTCTCTCTCTCTCAAGGTATTTCCAATTCCTTCTTGGATTTGCATCCTTATGAACCCTAGGTCAATTTTGGGAAAAATCAAATGTTGTTGAAATCGTGGTTGATTCTTGGGAAAATAGGTTTATTCAAGATCATATGATGTATATGCATCGAATCCATGGATTCAATCCATCCAAATCTTGAAAAATCCAAAATTCCTATTGACCTAGAATCGGCTCGGATAATCGGAACTTCCGCCGTTGAAAACGCGAACTTCCGCCAATGTAGTTCCGAGTGCAACTTGCGAGCTTCCGATTGTCCCGACAAAATGAAAATCCCATTTTCATTTGATTCAATCTTTGACACTTCATCCATTGTTGTTCTTGAAGATGCCGAGGATGAAGATGTCGATCCCAAAGCATTATTCGGATCTTTGGCGCATCTTCTTCAAGAAATGAGGAAGAATCGATAATTCAGGATCGTAAGAAAGTGGATCGGGAGAAGAATCAATATGAATCGATGAGGAACTAGGAGAAGGAAGAGATTGAAATTGATCTTAAAGGACTCACAGTGACGACTACACTATTCTTAGGGATAAAGATCAATACTCACTTCAGAAAGCAAGTGATGACCCTCGTTTTCATACCAAATTTCAAAGGCGAGTTTATGATCTCTTTTATGGACCAAACAAACCATTCACGATCACAAGTACATCAATTGGTCCTACCTCAATGGACTTGACAGATATGAGGGTACATACAGCTCTTCCAAATGAGTGGATTCACAACCTTGTGGCAATAAAGTGCAACTATAGTGATGAGATCATCCACAATTCTATGCCACAAGATGCATTCCTCCCGATTTTTCTTACCTCACTTGGATGGCAGAACGGTGAGACATTCCCCTCAAAAACGTGGGTTTGAGCGTGCATTGGATGTCGAGTCGAGTAGATATGAGAAAATTTATGATGGCACAGTTCTCCTCTTTCTCGCTTGGAATGAATTTTATGACACCACTCAAAGATTTGTCCTGGTAAGATCACAAGACTTCTTCCTATTCCCGCTTGGTAAATAGGATTATTAACCATACCATATTACCAAAAAGCGGGAATTATGATGCAATTAGAGGGCATGTTTGGAATATATTGGAATGCATCATGCATGGAAGGAAGTTTGATGTTGTGGATATTATCATAAGAGAGATAGCGAGAACAAAGAATGATCGAGTCAAGCGGATAAACTTTGCACCTACATTATGGCTTTGATCATTAAACAAGCGATTATAATGGAGCTTTACCTTCACAGACACAAAGCCTATAAACCAAGAGAAGGTCCTCCAATCCTCGCCAATCTTAGGCGTGCTCAGGTGAAGTACTGAAGTGCACCTCCTGCTTCTTCTTCTGCTCGCTCCTCCACAAGGTATAGCCACTATGGATCGATTTATGCCACCTTGTTGGAGATGAAGGCATCCCAGATACCTTCCGGCGGTGACCACCTCTAGATGGATGCGTTTGAGGCGGCGACCTCTTCGGACTCGACGCCTACTCGGCCCGGCCTTGACGCTTTGGCCACCAGATTCGCGAACGCTTCCTCCACCGGTTCATTTTGGGCCGGCGCCGCCGCTCTCCTCCCGGCGGTCCCCTGTTGATCTTCCCGATCCTCCAAGATCCTCCTGGAGTGACCCTTTGGCCCTTGATGACAAAGGGGGAGAGAAGAGTGTGTGTTAGTGAGAAAGAGAGCTAGTCTTACCTATTATGATATTGTAGCATATTGTGTCTTTTTGACTATGGCTTGTAATGAACTTGATGCTTATGACTTTGTTTGAAAACTTGATGCTTATCATGATATCTTGTGGTATTTTATATTTTTGTTGTACTTGGATCTTTGATTAATGATAAATGACTATGTGATGTGAATGCTCTATCTTTATTGTCATTTGTTCTCTTCCAAGTAACAATGTTCTCTGAAACTCCGCCAATATTTCTGAAAATCCAAACATGTGCTTTACATTATCTTCTACTCAATATGCACATGTTAAGGGGAGCTTTTCTGCTTTTCAAACCAACTTTCTCTCACAACTTTATTGTGTTGTCATCAATTACCAAAAGGGGAGATTGAAAGCATCTAGGCCCTAAAAATTGTATTTTGGTAATTAATGACATTATGTGAATATGGGACTAACATGTTTGTTGAAGTGTTTACAAGGCATAGTCCCAAAATGACAAAGTGAATCAAGGAGCTGCATGTCAAAGAATGTTGAAAAGATGGAGTTGATCTCAAAGACAAGGTATAAATAGACTAGGACCCTTTTGATTTTACTGGTCTTGGAGTATGGAGGAAGACCGGATTATAGGATAAATATCGTACTATTAAGGGGAGCTTGTCTAGTAGCTTGAAAGCATCTCATTATGCCTTTGGATCAACTTAGGATCATGCATGTTCTTTTGGTTTGGTTTAAAAGAAAATCTTTTTCCGAACACAATCGGAAGTTCCGCAATTGTATGAGCGGAAGTTCGATTAATCGAATCTCCAAAAGCTGCGGTTGAATTTTTCCGAGAGCATCCTTTTCGGACTTAGCCGATTTTTCAAGTGCGGAAGTTCCGCGATGAAATGGCGGAAGTTCGATTAATCGGATGCTCAAAAGCTGCGTTGAATTTTTCCGAGAGCCTCCTTTTGGGACTTAGCCGATTTCTCAAGTGCGGAAGTTCCGCAATGAAATGAGCGGAAGTTCCGATTAATCGGTTGTTCAATTATGCGCGGTCGGTTTTTCGAGCACCGCTTTGGGACTTAGCCGTTTTCACGAGTGCGGTAGTTCCATTGTAAAGCGGATCTTCCGATTAATCGGAAGAACGAAATCCTTATGGCGGAAGTTCCGCACATAAATCAACGGCTAGTTGAGCATTTAATGCTCCTTTGTAATGACCGTTACTGATGCACTCGAGTGAAGTCGGTAGTTCGCACCTTGTACTGCTGAACTTCCGATTTCACGACTTTTGCACGATTTTACGCATAACGGTCATATTTGGTTGTTGGGGTATAAATACACCCCACCAGCTCAGGGCGTGTTGTTGAGCATTCATTCAATTCATTTGAGCCTTGAGCACTCCTCTCACTCCTCATTTACTCTCTTTGCACACATTTGTGAGGTAGTGAGCAAAAACAAGAGCATTGCATTCTTAGTTGATCCATTGGCTCTTGATTGTCGTCAAGTGAAGTTCAAGTTCTATTCTCTTGGTGCTTGTCGGCACCTAGGCGACTTAGCGAAGGTTGCTCGGTGATCTCTTCAAAGAAGCTTGTGAAGAGACCCGCTGTTTGTGATTGGTCGGTGTTCACCAACTCCGAGAGGAGGAAGAACAACCAAGTGATCGAGGGTAGGCTTAATTTGTGGAGCCGGCTTGAGTGGTCAAGCTTCCTCAACGTGGACTAGTGAAGATCGACAAATCTTCGATACCACGGGAAAAAACCCCCTTGTCCTTGTGCGGTTGATTCTTGTCTTTACTTATTGCACTTATTTTGTAGCTCATAGATTGTGTTAAATATCTTTGATTAGAATATCTTGCTTATTTCGGTAATTTGATCAAGAAAATTTAGAAACCTCCTATTCACCCCCCTCTAGTCGGTTATCCTTGATCCTACAACATCGAGAGCTGAAGTGGCATTGATACACTTAAGAGATCGTTTGGGTGACGATTAATAGAACCGCCGGTCACATGCCTATTGATAGTAAAAACACACTCACAAGATGGTAAACCAAGTCAGACCTACAGTAATTAAGAAACCAAATGGGTAATAGTAAAGTTACTAGCACCATATAGTAAACGCATTCAATAATTGCAGTAAAAGTTATATGGCAGTAATAGTAACATAATATGCAGTAATTGATACTCATGTTTTCTTTTTAATGGTAGATGAAACAAAAGCTCAAAGATGTAATTTTTTTTTTTTGTCTTTCTCTGTAATGCTAGTACTTATCTGTAATCCTGCGTGTGCTTCTTTATCAATTTGTGAGATAATTTTTGTATCAATTGTGAAATGAACTCGTAGCTTTGTTCTTGTAATTAATGGATGAATGAGCCAACTCGTTAATAATCAAGCACTTTGTAGTGTGATATCAAGCACCTTGTAGTGTGTTATCAAGCACCTAGTCATTTTGAGATGAATGCTGGTACTTTTTTGTAGTCCTGTTATATGTGAGTACTAGTAGTACTAGTGTCGATCTCTCCCAAGAAAATTGTAAAGAAATTTCTTAAATTTGTGTATAAAAAGAAATGAGTGCGATACAAATAGACTTAGGTGTTAAAAATAGGGGTATCATGATATTTTTACATCAAATCGTCACTTTCAGAGTTTTAGTAGCCAACCTCCTACCAAACACTTTTGTTAGTAAAGCTTGTCATAAGAGTGGATCCTATGAGAATTAGGAGTTAGGAGCTAAAAATTAAGTAGCGCAGCCTTACCAAACAGACCCTTTGACAAAAGAAGACACTCCTGTCCTGTGATCCCATTCCCACACGTTTAGCCTCACAAACCTACTAAAAAAACAACAATACTAGCCACCTTGCAAACACAAGTGACAAAAATGACATCTATACCTCGCGATTTTGCCGTGGAAAGCCACGTATCGCTATCCCAAACCACGGTAGGTGACATGTCGCGCTCCCAATTCGTGTTAGGCGACTTGGCGCGTACCTGGTCAACGACAGGAAGATGGCATGTGCATGTTTCTGTCGTTTACCGGGTGTGCGGCAGATTGTCTGCCGTGGTCTAGGAGTGCGACACGTTGACTGTCGCGGTTTGCGAGCATGACACGTGGTTTGTCTCGGTTTGAGATCGCAATACGTAATTTTTTTTTGATAAAATCGTATGATAGAGATGTTATTTTTATCATTTTGTTCACAGATACGCTAATTTTGCTATTTTATTTAAAAAAATTAGTCTCTTTAGTGAAAGACTTCCTATCCGAGTATCCGGTGCGAGTGTGACCAATACCCGTGGGCCCACCGATAGCCTGTCACGAGTCTTGCTTCACTCACACGGCCACATCGAGGCCGAGTCACTTAACGTGGGGCCCACCAACCTCTGCCGCAACAAACTGACTTTCCCCACAGGGCCCCGGTGAGCAGAGACACAACAGAGAGGCAGAGACCAGACCCTGCCGCGCACGCACGCCGCCACCGACACCTCCTCCCAACCAAGTCCCCTCCTTGCCGGAGGAGGCGGGGCGCCGGGATGGACTGCTGCCGGCGCGTAAACCCGTTCCGCGCGTGCGCGGGGCTGAGGGTGCTCGGGTACCTGATGGTGGCGCTCGTGGCGGCGATCGTCGCCGTCTCCTACTACGCCGTCGTCGTCTACGCCTGGGGCCCGCTTCTCCTCGGCGGGGGTGTCGCCGCGGCCGCGGCCGCCGCCGTACTCGCCGCCTTCCACCTACTCGTAAGCACCGCCACCCGCCCTCCCTCTCCCTACCTCTTTTAGTATCTATTTTTAGTATACTGTGAGAAATCTGCAATCTGGTGCTAAGTACAAGTCTCTAGAATCAGAGGGATTCGATTCCCCAGATCCCCAGATTCTTATCTCTGCGTCCTCAGAGATCGCATTGGGCATTCCTGCATCGTAACTGCTTTCTGCTTACAATTTTGCTTGTCAAATGCGCATCTAAGTCATGTCATTGTATATTATGTTGGGTTTTACCAAACCTATCTGTGGCGCTCCTCACAGTTGCATAATAATGCTAGTGGGTTGAGACCTATTTATATACTCCTCAGGGGTGTTATAGACTGATTTACCTGTTTTCGGTACACTGTGAGACTTTTGAACAATATCACCAACCACGATCAGATATGTCAGTTTAATGAGTCTAAAATATACCAGTCTCTAGCACACATGTGTGAGTCATGCGCTATGACCAGATTGTTTACAAAATCAATTCCATTCTGATCTGTGGGTCAACAGCTTGCAGAGCTGATCCTATAAAACAAACCCAGCTATTCTGTCTTGTAGTGTATTCGGATTAACCACATGCATGCATATTAAATTCTAGTAAACTCGATTTCAATAAATATGTCTACTATATTATAGCACAGTCCTCCTCAGCACCCTGAGTATTAATTCCTCGAGTTAAATTCCGCATCAGATTATTCTCTATCACATACATCAATAATATGAACAATTCCACATTGAGTTAAAGCAAACAATAACCACAATAAATGTTGAAAGCTACATAAAAAATCCAACATCTCCCACTTGGCTGAAACATTTCAATCAATAAACTGAAGTCCCATGTCTTTAACATGCTTAGAAAATAATTCCTGACTAACTGGCTTAGTCAGTGGATCTTCCTTCAATGTGTTTACTTTTACTATGAAATTTAGGATCCTTCGAGACCTTAATCGCTACCTGATTATCACATAAAATAGTGACAGGTTGTGATGCACTTTCTACGACCTTTAGTGATGCAAGAAATTCCCTCAGCCAGGTTTCTTTGCTACCTCATATGCAGTAATTTATTCAGCTTTCATGGAGGAAAGAGCAACTGAATCCTATTTCCTGCTACACCAAGAAATAGCACCTTCTGCCAAAGTAAATAGATAACTAGAAGTTGATTTTCGGTCATCTGGATCTCCTTGCCAATCAACATCAACATAACCTTGCAGCTGAAGATTATGACCATTAAAACATAATGAATAATCCAAAGTTCCTTTGACATAACGTAGTACATATTTGATTTGTTTCCAATGCTCTTCCCCATGATTCTTTTGATATCTACTAAGAATTCCAATGACATGGTTAAAGTCAGGTCGTGTAAATAGCATACGTAAGACATCCCAAAGCTGAAGAATAAGAAATATTATTCATTCTAGCTTTTTCCTCAAGAGTTTTTGGACATAATTCTGCACTAAGTTTAGTTCCCTTCACAATAGCTACATTAACAGATTTGCTGTTTTTCGTTGAAAATCATTTTAAAATACTTCGATGGTATTCATTGTGAGACAACCCAAGAATCCTTTTATTCCAATCTGTATGTACTTCAACTCCTAAAACATAAGAAGCTTCTCCCATATCTTTCATATCAAATTTAGAAGACAACTAAGCTTTCACTTCCATCAATGTATTTTTATCATTAGAAACAATGAGAACATCATCAATATATAAAGACAGTAAGACAAAACAATTATCCATAACTTTTCTATATATGCAATGATCACCTTCCGTTATTGAAAAACCATTTGACATGATAGCATTATCATTATATATGCAATGATCACCTTCCGTTATTGAAAAACCATTTGACATGATAGCATTATCAAAAGGAATATACCATTGGTGTGAAGCTTGTTTAAGGCCATAAATTGTTCTATTCAACTTGTAAACCTTATTTTCATTTCCTTTTTTTTCGTCCATAACCTTCCGGCTGTTTCATATATATTTCCTCTTAAAAAAACATTAAGAAAAGCAGTTTTAACATCCATTTGGTAGAGTTCAAGATCATAATAAGCTGTCAAGGAACTAATAATACGAATTGAAGTAAATTTTACAGTAGGAGAAAAGTTTCTACAAAATCAATACATTTCCTTTGTGTAAAGCCTTTAGCAACAAACCTAGACTTATATTTTTTCACTAAACCTGCCACATTCAATTTCATTTAAAAAAATCCATTTAGAACCTATTGGTTCACGGTTGTTCGGTAGGTCAACAAGTTCCCAAACTTTATTACTTTTCATCGAGTTTAATTCTTTCCGCATTGCTTCCACCCATAGTTTTGAATGTGAGCAGCTTATTGCTTCTTTATAAGTCCTTGGTCCTTCCTCTAAATATGAAATTTTAGAGCAAACTTCCCCCAATAACAAATAATCATCTAGATATTAGGGTGCACTAAAATTCCTCCCACTTCTTCTAAGCATGTTAGTGTTGAGAGTTTGGTTTGTATTTTCTTAAGGAGTTGAACCTCTTTCGGTGTGAGAATCAATACCAGATGTATCCATCTGTGTTTCCGGTGGAGTTACCAATAATTCCACCCTCGCCCGCTTAGCACGGCGAGGTGTGTTTTGATCTAAAAATATTGCATCCCTGCTTTCAACCAGTTTATTTTTTGCTGATCATAAAACTTGTACCCTTTTGATTCTAAAGAGTAACCAATGAAAATTCCTATGGTGCTTTTAGGCTGTAATTTTGTACGGTTTTGATTAGACACTCTAATTTGTGCATTACAACCCTAAACAGCTAAGTGGCGAAGTGAAGGTTTTTTTCCAGTCCACAACTCATAAGAAGTGACTGTTACAGGCTTAGATGGTGAATAATTTAATAAATAAACTGCAGTATGTAATACCTCACCCCAAAAAGATAGGAAGATCTCAATAAGCCATCATAGATCTAACCATATCCATAAGTGTTCTATTCCTCCGCTCAGCAGCATCATTTTGTTGCGGAGTGTAAGGTATGGTATAATGATGAATAATTCCATACGCTTTACCAAAATAATTTAATATTCCTGAAGTGTATTCTCCTCCACGATCAGTTCTCAAAACTTTGATCTTTCTATTCAATTGATTTCCACTTCAGTTTTAAATGACTTGGATACATCAAATCCTTCCGACTTATGTTTAAGAAGATACATATAACCAAATCTTGAATAATCATCAATGAATGTGATAAAATAATTCTTTTGTCCCCTAGTGGGAGTAGACATCTGACCACAAATATCATAATGAATAATGGCAAGAGGCTCATTTGATCTTTCCGCCTTTGGAAAAGGCGCACGGGTCATCTTACCCATTATATACGCATCACAAATACCAAAATCCTCCCTCCCACTTAAAGTGCATAACTCCAGAATTAATAAGTCTCTTAATTCTGTTTTTATATATGTTACCAAGTCGTAAATGCCATAAATAAGATTCTGAGCATGTGTTCATATCATTAGTATTCCTCACTATGGAGTTATTTTCACCAACCAAGCAATTAATATTGTCATCATTCGATAGCTCATCAAGAAAATAAAGACCTTCATGACGAGTTCCAGTATGCACTAATTTCCTATTGAGTAAGATTTTAACTCTTCCTTTTCCAAACAGTATATCATAACCAATAGATTTTAACTGTGCAATAGAGATTAAATTCCTTCTCATGCTAGGTGAATATAAAGTGTCTTGTAATAATAATTTTCCTACATTAGGGAGTTCCAGGACATAATTTCTAATTCCAAGTATATCAGCTTTGGTATCAGTGCCCAAAAAAAGACATATCTATTTCCCCTTGGAATTGTTCGCATAGAAGTAAAAGCTCTATCATCTTTAGCAATATGTGTTGTAGCACCAGAATCAATAACCCAGCTATTTGGAAAAGTAGTAGTAAATAAAGATTCAGTGCATACAAAAATATTAGACATACCATTAGGCGGTGAATCGTCTTTACGCTCAACTGGTTGCTTGTTTTGATTCTTTTGCTCATTCTGCTTCTTCTTTTTCCCGCACTCAGCTCTGAAATGCACATACTGATCACAGTTGTGACTCTTGTAATTCTTGTATTTATCATTCCTGTGAACTGAGTTATAATTTCCACGATCATCCCAATCACGTTTCTTGTTAAGCTTTTCTCTCAAATCACCATTAGGCTTCCTCTTTTGCCAATTCCTTTTATTAATACTTTTTTCCTCTCCAAGGTGTAACTTAGAATTGTGAGTATTTCTTTCTTTTCCCTGAGAGAGTTTTCTATTTTCTTCCATAAGCAAATGACGCCACGGAGTGCGCATATTGAGTATCCTTTCAAAACGACAAAAATGTATCTTAAATTGTCCCCATGAATTTGGCAAAGAGTTTAGAACAACCATGACCTGCACTTCAGAAAAAGGATAGCCAACATATTTTAATTCCTTTGCTAAAATATAGAGTTTGTTGAGATGCGCATTAATTGAAGTGCTATCATACATCTTGGTGGAGAGCAAACGATTAACAAGATTAAGTACTATAATAAGAGACACCTCACCAAAATCTTGTTCCAGATTACGCATTATCTTCCGTGCATTCCATTCACCTTCATACTCAGCAGCTCAAGAATTAATCATTGATCCCAACATAAAAATGCGAGTCCTTTTTATTATCCCTTGTCCAATTTTCATATTCTTCTGCATAATTTTCCTTTTCCTCAACAGTGACATTTTTTTTTGGCTCTTTCGGTCCGTTTTTGTCTATTACATAATCAATGCTTTCAGTAGAAAGCAAAAACATGAATTTTCTTTCTTTTCCAAACTGTGAAATTTGAGTCATCCAATTTGCAAGATCTAAACAATAAAAAAAAACGTTGTTAGTTGCCATTACGAGATACCTGAATCTGTAGTGCTTCAGATCGGAGAACCAGAAAAATAAGTTCACGGTGTTCCGCGTTGCGTACAGCAACGGCTGATGCTTTTCCTCTCACCTTGCTTCATGTGAATTGAGGATGAAGAAAAAAGTTGACTGAGGACGCGTGCAGGACGCAGCACGCAGCGGATTCAATCAGAAAACACAGTTGATTTGCTTCCTTCGGTTCCTTCGCAGTGGGATCCAATCAGTGTTGGACGAAGAAACGGATGACGGATCTGCACGCCGATGCAGCTATCAAGGATTTCCATCACGACTGTGCTGGTTGTTTTTCTGGACGCAGACGTTATGGCTTCAAAAACCGAGACGTTGGCTCTACCCGACGCGTGTCTGTGCTGGACAAATAAATCGCTGGCCTCCGGATGCATGTCGACCAATCAACCAATTCGGTGCACGCACACCGTGTCGCCGTGACGTAGCCTATCCTGCCGAACGCACGAGCAAACCCAGGAGACAAACGCACGAGCAAACCCAGGTGCAGCGCTTCTGTCACACGTTGATCGACTTCATGGCGTGACGAAAAAAACGACCAAAGACGTCGCCGACTGAGGAAACGTAGCGGACGCCTCCAAAGCACCGACACGGCAGTAATGTGCCGTGTCCGTGTCGGACACCGTGTCGGACACGGACACGGCTCCGACACGTATTGTAAGCGTGTCGGAAATTTGTGTCGCGAAAATAAATAAAAATAAATACGGACACGTATCGGACACGTTTGGCCGCGTGTCGGACACGTATCGGCCCATTCATTCGGCCCAATCAAAGCACTGTTCATCCGCCGGCCCATCTCCCTATCCCTAACCCTAACCCTACCCCTCCTCCCGGCTCTCCCCATCTCACTCCCGTCGCCATCTCACTCCCGCAAGCAGCTCAGCCTCCCAGCCGACGCTGCGCCGCTGCGCGCGTCTGTGCGCGCCTTGCCCTGCGCTTTCTGCGACGCCGCGACGCCGCCTCCTTGCTTGCTTGACGCCGCGCCTCGCCGCTGCTTGTTCGTCGACGACGGTGCGCTGCCGCCGCGCTGCGTCGACGTCGCGCCTCGCGCTTGGCTTCGCTGCGCCTCCTCGCCATTGTTCGCGACACCGTTGCGCTGCTTGCGCGCTTCGCCGACGCTGCGCCTCCTCGCTTGGTTCGCGACGCTTTGTTGCCGACACTGCCGCTCGCTGGCGTCGCTGACGCCGCTGACGCTGCTAGCCGCTGCTGACGCTCTCTGCGCCGGCCGCTTCTCCGGACGCCTCCTGCCGCTTCCGGCTCTCTGCTGCTGCCGCCACATTTGGACTTTCGGTGAGTCTACACTCTACAGATCCAGATTTGAACTTTTTGTTTGATAAACACGTGGAAAAACATTCAATAATACATACATATATATATATATATATACAGCCGTGTCCCCGTGTCGCTATTTTTTAGAAAATGGCGAATACCGTGTCCGATACGTGTCGTGTCCGACACGCGTGTCCGTGTACGTGCATCCTAGGCGGACGCACGCGATCGAGGACGAAGAGAAAAAAGTTGACCACAAGTGGCAGGGCAGGCGTTGTCTTCACGATCAGAATTCCTTCACGGTGTATTTCCACAATCCAGAAGACCGAGGACGAGATGCGATCGCGTTTCCTCGATCAAATCGCTTTCGCTTCGAGTGCTGGACGCGATGCCTTGCTTGTCGCATCCTAGCTATGCTACTAGTGTTGGGTTTTATCAAACCCTAAGTTGATTTTGTGGAGGTTTTCCGGTCTACCCTCTATTCCTCTGCCTTTTCCGTAGTGCTGCTCACAAGTGCATAATGAGGGTAGAGGGTAGGGGCCTATTTATAGACAACTTCCAGGTGTTATAAATTGACCCACCTGTTTCTGGTATACCTTGAGACTCCTGAACCATGTTACTAATCACGACCAGACATGTCAGTTTAATGAGTCTAAAATATATTAGTCCCTAGCACCAGGGATAAAAACCCGGGCCGATAACCGGTTTACCGGTCGGAACCGGTAAAAAAAATACCGTCCGAAATTTTTAAAAATTTGAATTTGAATTTTTGACTCCATAATATCCTTCCCTAGTTCGTTTAGGCATTCTTATGCTAGATTATGTATTGAAACATTTGTTTTTAGTATATTTAGCACTATTAAAACATAAAGGAGGACGTTTTATGTACAACTTGAAACACTTTCTCATTAATTGGATTGCATGCAACCATGAGAGAATTGGATTGCATCATTATTTGCTCAGGATTGGATTGATTATTTAATCCTATACTTTCAAATCATTTAGTGACGCGATATGATTAATAAGAGATACGAAAAAGTATTTGCTAATAGTTTGTTCAGCGACACATGTTTCATATGTATGATTACTAGTATCAATATCTCAAGGCGTTTGTTTGGCTGGGTGGATCGCCGACCAAGTCCAACTTTCATATTTCTGCTAAAAATACTAGCTCCTAAGGGTAGCTCATGTAACTAGAAAGCTATCCTTTTAGGAGGTGGAGTCATGAAAGAAGCAAGAAAAACAATTAATATACGGTCTTTGAAAAATATAAGATAGTTAAGAATTCAAATGGACCTAATATTTTCAACTATAGTAAATTGCATTGGAGCTCCCTAAACTTGTGTAGTTGTCTCACTCAACACCCTGAACTTGCATTGTACTTTGCCGCCCCCCTAAACTTGATTATGTTTGCACCATTGATCAATCAAACATTTAGGTAATTTCACAACCATTGCACCAATGCAATTTACTCTTTCAATTGTGTCTGTGCAAGAGCATACTACTCATCCTTTTGAAAAATCATGTATGCTGTGTATTTAGAATATATGCGAAGATTTTATTTGGTCTATTGTCATTCCATTAGGCGACCTTTCAATTCATCGTGATGCATAATAGTTGCTTTGGGAACGTTTGGATCTATACTTAATTTTTCCATCCTAGGAGAGGGCAAACTAGCCTAGTTAAGCTCTTGCTTGGAAAATCAAGCTTTTTATGTACAACTTGAAACACTTTCTCATTAATATTTGCATTATTCCAAATTTAAATTTGCTAATTACCATTTTCACCATTTTCCGGTTTTCCGGTTTTCCGATTTTGATCGGTTTTTCCGCTTACGCCAGAATCGTCCGAGAAAATCCAGATTCAAATTTTGAAATTCGAATTCGGGCCGGTTTTTTTTTAATTTACCGGTCCCGGCCGTCGGCCGGGATCTTCCCCGGTACCGAGATTTCAATCCCTGCCTAGCACACATGTGTGAGTCATGCGCTATGATCAGATTGTTTACGAGATCAATTCCAATATGATCATATGGGTCAACAACCTGCAGAATTGATCCTGCAAAACAAACCCAGCTATTCCGCCACGTGCTGTATCCAGATTAATCACATGCATGCATATTAAATTCCAGTAGACCCGATCTCAATAAATATGTCTACCATATTACAGCACAGCCGTCCTCGGTACCTTGAGTATTAATTCCCCGAGTTAAATTTTGCATCAAATTATTCCCCATCACATACATCAATAATATGAACAATTCCACATTGAGTTAAAGCAGACAATAACCATAGTAAATGTTGAAGCCACATAAAAAATCCAACATATTAGAATTATGATGCATGAACACATTGCAGGTGTTATTCACTTCTCAGACCTGTAGTGCTGTGTAACTGAATTTGAATGACGATTATGCGTGGTTGACCCATGGAATGAAAAAAGGTTGCTTCGATCGAGGTGCTATATAGCACTGTATATGTTCGATGTGGTATCTGTTGTTGGAGGTTGGAGTTGGACTATATAACTATTAACTAAATAAGTGACAGTTTTTTGAGATGGATGGGGTTCACTAATTGGTGTCAACTGTAGGTTACATTAAAAGAATCATCGTCTCATCTGATATGCTGAAAAAAGAGTTTTCCGGTTAGGGGTTTAGGTAACCAAAGAAGTGAAAATTGTGAAACAAGGTAGGACAAAGTTTGCCATTGGGTCTTAATTTAGGTGAAGACACATTTCTGTAATTAGAGCTGACACATTTGGGGAAAGTTAAATCCCAGTTTCAAATGCTATATTTGAATCCAGTATATCTCAATTCTCAAGAATGGCCATGATGCTCTCATAAAATCATTATTACTGAGCAAGGTTATTAAGTCGGTAAGTCGACACTACCCTACTAGTGACCGACTTACCGACTAGTCGACTAGTCAGCCGACTAGGCACTGTTCACATATTCTACACAACACACAGCACACACACAATCACACACAACACCACACACCACACAACACCACAGAGCCACACATAGCCACACACAACGCAACACACAACACAACACACACGGCACATCACACACCTCACCCACACCCACACCCACACCCACACACCCCACCACACACACCACGCACCCCACCACACAACCACCACACACACCACGCAGCTACGGGGAGAGGGAGCAGAGGAGGGCAACGGCGACGGCGATGGCGACGGCGAGAGGGAGCAGAGGAGGGCGACGGCGATAGGGAAAGGGGGCTCGCCGCCGGCCACATCGAGCTCGCCTTCACCTCCCCGACGCCGGATTCACATCGGCGACGGCGACAGCGAGAGGGAGCAGAGGAGGGCGATAGGGAAAGGGAGCTGGCCGCTGGCCACATCAAGCTTGCCTCCACCTCCCCGACGCCGGATCCACGTCGCCTCCACCTCTGCCGTCGGCGACCTGGGAGCTTCAGCTCCCGCTGAGGGAGATGAAGGGCGGCGCCGGCTGGGAGTTGCAATCGAGGGCAACGATCTCCGACCAAATCGAGCTCGCCTTCACCTCCCCGACCGGATCCACGTCGCCTCCATCTCAGACGTCTGCTAGCCAGCTCACGCCAAGGGAGAGGAAGGGCGGCGCCGGCTGGGAGCTGCGGCCGAGGGCGACGATGGGCGGTGGCGGCGAGATGTGAACCTGCAAGTCGAGTCGCCATACCCAGTCGCCCATGCTCCACCGACTTGTCGACTAGTCTAGTCGTCGACTAGTCGACGACTTAATAACCATGTTACTGACGGCCCTTTTATACTGTTTAGTTTGTGCATTGAAATAACTGAGTATATCTGAATATAATCATTTTGAAATGTACTTATATTGAACTCTCCAAGCTAGCTTTGGTTAGATGTTCTCATCAAACAAGTCGGTACGGGAGAGATAAACCATATATGATGATATGGCTGACACTGATATTTCAATTAATGTTTTTGAGATCGTATGTCTTTCTCACCACCTTTTTGTTTTTAGCGTTGCTAGCATAAATATCGAGTTTCATTTCCTAGATATTGAAGATGGGAAATAATATGTTTGTTTGTTCCAACTAGACTGAGAACATTTTTGTGCATGGCAGCTTTAAATTACTTATAGTTGCTTTCATGGACTTTCCCTTTTTTAAAAAAGGAGAAAAACGGATCATGATTTTGTTTTATTCTGTTTTGTTTAAACTTCTTCAGGGATCTTGTTTCTTCTGCAGCTTGCAATGATCCTATGGTGCTACTTGATGGTTGTTTTCACTGATCCTGGTGCTGTACCTGAAAACTGGAGACATGCTGCTGAAGAGGATGGTATGGGTGTGAACAACTCTAGCACCATATCAAACAATATTTCTACAGACAGTGGGGATCCTGCATTATCCACTTTAGAGGAGCAAGGAAGTACTCCTAGATATTGTTCTCGCTGTCAAAATGGCAAACCTCCACGTTGTCATCATTGTTCTGTCTGTAAGTCAGCTTTCCTGATGATGATATCTAATCTCTAAACTTTTGCCCACTGTTTTGGAAGTTTCAGTCCAACCTTTGTATATTGGTGAAATTGGCTACAGGCACTGAACTTTTGTGTCCTTAGCTAGCGGATATCCAAAAATCGCATCTTGGTCAAAAGATACTCAAATTTTATGGATATTGGCTGTAGGACACTGAGATGAGTATTATATTATTATCCGTTGTGAGAGGAGAGAGAAACACGCGGAATGTCGATTTTGCCCTTCTGGTCTCCTTTCCTATTCTTTCTTCTCTTCCTTTATTCCCCTCCCATCGATACCACCTCCGCCACCCCCTACACGGCCTCGCCGCGCCTCCTGCCTCCGGTCACGCCACCACCATCGCCACCGCCGTGGGCCCCCACTGCCAGCACCCATCTCCCTCTCTTCTCCTCGGTACACGACCGCATTGTGGTCATCTTCTTCGAAGTCGGCCGCCACTCTGCCACCCGATCTCCAGTGAGATTATTGCAAAACCACTCGCGTCATCTCGTGTTCCAACATCCCATGAGTATTTCCCCTCAACTCCCACATCTAATCGTGTAGCGAAGCCGTCGGAATGCGTTGTATTCTCCAAGTCCGGTCGCCGCCTCACCTCTTCAATCTCCCTCTTCGGTGAGTCCCTTGCCATGTTGTTCACGTCACTATGTGTTCCAGAACCTCCTCTATCTATTACCCACCTCGCCTCGATCGATGCATCACAGTGGACTGCCGTCGCTCCACCACCTCGGACCACCTCCAACCGTGCCATTAGACCCGGTGGCTTCCCCTCGCCGTCGCCATGCCTGTGCATGCGCCACCTTCCAAAGGCTGTCACCGGAGCACCACCGCTGACATCGCCCGTGCCTCGGCCGCCGTCCAGCTCGCCGTTAGCGCCGCTGCTGTGCGCCCTCGCTGTGACGCCGCCTCCCATCGCCTCCCCGGGACCCCTCCAACTCATTTTGGCCATCGCCGATGACTCCCGCACCGCTGCTCGCCACCGGCGCCGCCTCCCATCGCCTCCCGGGAATCCTCTGTTCTCTCTTTGTTCTTCTTGCCTTCTCTATTTCATTGACTGTGGGCCCCACTCATAATAGAGGTAAGGGTATAAAGGTTATTTTGTAGTGTTACTCTCTTCGAAACAACAGATAATAATATAATACTCACCTCAGTGTTCTATATCCAATATCCACTAAATTGAGTGTCTTTTGGCCAAGACACGATTTTTCGATATCCGTTAGCTAAGGACACAAAAGTTCAGTGGCCTGTAGCCAATTTCACCTTGTATATTAGGGAACCTTTTTTTCTCTCCAAAGTCGCATATTGATTGGTTGGTTGTGATGTAAATTGTCTAAATTTACTGATTATTGTAGCACTGCACTGATTATTGACCCCCAATCTGGATCTTATTTTCTCTTGTTGCTGTTCCTTGCAATTATTTAAGAAAGGAAAGTCAATCAAGTTGCTGCCAAAATCCCAAAAGTTACAGTTGCAAAGAGCACGGGCTGTTGTAGCATAGAAAATCTACCAGACCAACATGCACTGTCAAGAAGTTATTTGCATTTTTCATTTGGTATGAACAGCTCGACTGTTGATCTGTCATCTTGTGTGCCTTTATTGATTTGTTTCTATTTTGTCCTTAGAATTTACTAGGTATAAGTTTAAGTCATCTGTTCCTTCTCCATTCTTGTTTTGACTGTGTCTTTGACTATGCAGGTGACAGATGTGTGCTTAAAATGGACCATCATTGTGTTTGGGTAGTAAGTTGTGTCGGGCAAGGAACTACAAGTATTTTCTCCTTTTCCTGGTACAACTGAAACGCTTTATTCAATTTACCTTTTCATCTTGTTTTACACATTTATGTCACGAATACATGCCTCTGGCCACATAGATTCCCATTGTCGTAGTGCTCTTATTAGATATGTTCATGCACACACTATCACCATAGTTGTACATGTTCAAGAAAATTAGGCTTGCTAATTTCTGGAATGTTTCTTTTTTTAATTTGTAGGTAACTTTCTTAGTTCTGAGTTATGACATGGAACGCAAATTTCTTGCAGAATTAGTCGTGGAAATGTATCTCATCATCTCTTGCATGCTGAAAATTATTTAAGTTTCCTGTGATTATGGAACCTGTAAAGTCTAACCAAAGCCTTTAACATTGCCCTCCAAGGTTACCTTTGTACTGTTGTGGTGATTCTTGCAAATATTTAATAAATATTACTTGACAATACTTTTGTTTCCTAGTTGGCATGTTTACTTACTAGCAACTAACAACCAATGTATGCTTGCTGGTGTGCGAGCTCTGGCTTTTGCTACTAGATAATTTATAATCTATAAGCAAAATAACCCTCACAAGTCACAAGAGCATAGACGTACAATAAATAGGGCACTGATGATTATGTTTTCTGTTTACTTACTATGTATCCAAAATGGTGTTCTCCATTTGGCTGTTTAGCTTCCTTAATTCTTGCTATTTATTTCTGTTAAAAGTGCATTTTCTTTGTCTTACAGGTGTATACTTTCTTTGAGACAGTGCTGGATACTTTGGTACTACTTCCAAACTTTATCAAGTTCTTTCAAGATGAAAGTAGGCGCCCAGCTCACCTGGCGATATTGCTATTCTATTTCTTGCTTTTGGTAAACTTTTTCCTTGGAAGCATCAAACTTACCTTATAGTTGTGCAAGTTACTTACAGTAGGCCTTTATTGCAGTTCTTAATTTAGCATTTGCGCTGAGCCTCCTCTGTTTCATCGGCATGCACACTTCTCTTGTTACAAGTAATACGACTTCTATCGAGGTAATGCTGTAAACTATTCTTCTTGTCTTAATGTTTGGTACAATTGGTAAATTAAAGAAACGCGTTGATTAAACATTTAAACTTCATGTTGTCGTTTATCCCAGATTACCAGTTAATCAAGCGACTTAACTTAATGTGGCCATCATGTACTACCAGATTCAGAATGCAATACTAATGAATAGAATATTTATAGCACATATAAATGTTTCCTGACTGTCCAATCATTTTGATCCAAGGGAGCAGATCAGTTAGGATTTTTAGTACTCCTGTCACGCCCTATCGATCTAATTAGATAACTGTGTGATGCTAGTGGCTTCGGACATGGCTTCCGTCGAGGTGCCGTGATGAAGTTCGTCAATCAGCAATGCATCGAAGATGCGTAGTAGACAGGGAAAGGATTGAATAGACTGGGAAGAAATAGATTAATTCTTGTCTGATCTTTATTGATAATTTGAGCCTTAATATATAAAGGCTTCTTACATTCTGAAATAGAATCCCTTTCGGAATTCAAACTGACTCTAACTCTGACTCATATGAAAATAGAACTTTACTGTAGTCTATACGACACAAGAACGAATCCTAAACAGCTACGTTTCCTGATGCTGAGGCTGCAGGCGATGGCTGTGGCTTCCGATTCTGACGTTGATACTGAATTCCATACATGACATCTCTCCCTCCCTCGAAAAACAGCTTGTCCTCAAAGCTGGAACAATGGATAACGTAATTTAAACAGAGAAACATCTTCCCACATCACTTCTAATGCTGGACGATCTTTCCACTGTACGAGTACTTGCCAAACACCTCGACTGAGCAGAGCATGGAGAACAATAGCTGGTGTAGGAACAACCTGACCTTGCTGGATATCCGGCAATGGAGGAGGCCCAGATGGTGGCGTGCCCTTAAATTTTTTTAGCAATCCCACAGGAGACACATTATGCAGTCTAGCATTTGAAGGTAAGTCTAAACGATACGCTACTGAATCAATCTTAGCAGCGATTTGATATGGTCCAAAATATTTTGGAGCGAGCTTGGGCCTTCGCACCTGACCCAAGAAACGCTGCCGGCCGATGATGCAAACACAACAAAGCCCACTCGCCGACCACAAACTCCAGAGGTCGATGCTTTGCATCATAATACAACTTGTAATGCTGATGTGCCTGGAGTAGCCTTTCTCGAACTTGAGTCAGAAATGCATCTCTGTCCTGAATTGTATTTGCAATAGCAGCATTGCGAAGCTCAGTAGAATCATATACCCAGAGAGAAGGGGGATCTCGACCATAAACGACACGAAATGGTGTATCGTGCAAAGCCATATGATATGAACTATTGTAACAATACTCTGCCTAAGGCAACCATTGAATCCATTGTCGAGGACGATCACCCATCATACAATGTAAGTACATAGCTATGACCTTATTGATTGCCTCCGCCGTCGCCGACTAAGGATGAAAGGTGGAACAAAAGAATTCACGAGTGGTTGTTGCCCTAAATAACTCTTGCCAAAACATTGATGTAAAAACCGGATCACGATCAGAAACAATCAACGTCGGAAAACCGCAAACGCACAATGTCTTGAAGAAAGCTCTAGCAACTAAAGCCGCAGATAAGGATGCGCCAATGGAATAAATGCAAGATCTGGACAAAATCTCGGATCACAAAGGCGCGCTAATGGAGTATGAAAGTCGACGAAACCGATGGAGAGTCTTTTGCATGCCTTCATGATCGGAGCATGTGCGTGATAATAGCATCATGTAGAAGTGATGAGGACGACGGATATACGCCGCTTGTTGAAAGTCACAAGACCATCTATCAAAGCCCAAGGAGGTAACAACTCACCACGATTGAGCCGGTCTTTCAATGCGACTCAGGCGGGCTCACCGTCTGCTGCTTGCAGTAAATTGTCAAACAAGTTGAATCAGGCATGTCAAGGCACAAAGTCGTCCCATATCGGACTCGCCGAGAGAGCATCTGCAACAATGTTCAATCGACCTGGTTTGTACTCAATTGAGAAATCATAACCGATAAGTTTACTAACCCATTGATGTCGAGGAATCGTCGCAAGACGTTGATCAAGAAGAAATTTTAGGCTATAGTGGTCAGTGCGAATTGTGAAAGCCTGACTCCACAAATATGGCCTCCAGTGCCGAACGTCTTGTACGATGCCAATAAGTTCTCTTTCGTATGCCGCAAGACCCATGTGATGAGCAACAATTGGCCGACTATAGAAAGCTAATGGTCCTCCCCCTTGGTGTAGAACAGCACCAAAACCCGATCATGAGGCATCACATTCCACAATAAAACAAATAGCAAAATCTGGTAACTGAAGAACTGGTGCTGTTGTTAACGCCACTTTAAGCGACTCAAAAGCGTGAGCAGCCACCGCCGACCATGTAAATCCATCTTTCTCTAAAAGTTGTGTCAAGGGCGCGGCAAGGGACCCGAAATTTTTAATAAATTTACGGTAATAGCCCGTCAATCCCAAAAATCCTCGCAATGCTCGAGTAGAACGAGGTGTCGACCAGTGAAGAACAGATTGTACCTTGTCTTGATCCATGGCGACTTTGTCCCCCGAGATCACATGTCCAAGATAAGCTACTGACGTCTGGCCAAATGAACATTTGAAGCGCTTAAGAAATAACCGGTGAAGGCGAAGAATCTCGAGTACCGCACAGACATGTCGTAGATGTTTCGACCACGATCGGCTGTAAATGAGGATGTCGTCGAAAAAACCCAGGACAAAGCGATGAAGGAAGGAGTGAAGAATCTCATTCATTAAAGCTTGAAACGTTGCAGGCGCATTTGTTAAGCCGAATGGCATGACAAGGAATTCAAATAATCCCTCATGTGTTCGAAACACCGTCTTGTGAATATCGTTTTCATGCATCCGAACCAGATGATAGCCGGATCGAAGATCCAATTTGGTAAAGAAGCAAGCACCTCGGAGTTCATTTAGGAGTTCATCGACTATCAAGATTGGAAATTAACACCATCGAAGATCACCGGACAGCGAAGGAGGGAAACGGTGCCCATTGGTAGGCGGCGCTGGACGGCGCGGCGACCAAGGCAACAAAGTCTAACAGGCGGCGCTGGACGGCATGGCGGCTAGAACGACGTTTTTTATTTTTTTTATTTTTTGGCTAACTCAAGATACTCAAAATAAAATTCCGGATGGGCCGGCTCTCTCGGCCCAAAAAAAACACGCACGGGCGAACACACTAGGGTTCCCCCAAGCAACCATGCAGCGTCGGCGGCAGCGTCGGCAGACGCATAGGCGCACGTGACGGCGGCGGCAGCTCGGTACCGACGCCCGGCGGCGGCGACGGCGTCGGCAGACGCAAGACTGGCGGCAAATCTCCCGACGCCGCGGCTTGAATCGACGATGGCGGCGGCCGGTGGCGACGGTGGGCGGCGTCGGCGATGGCGCGACGAGTCACGACGGTCGGAGGAGCGCAATGGCGGGGCTCAGAGTTGAGCGCAGCAATGGGCGACAACGGCAGGAGGTCGGCGCGGAGGCGCACGGAGGTCGCGTCGGGAGGCGCACGGCGACGGATGGAGGCGCGGAGGCGATCTCGCGATGCTCGTGGAGAGCACGATCCGCCGCTGACAACCACGGAGGCGACGGAGGCGGCCTCGGCGATGACGGCCTAGCGGCGAGGGTGGGGAGTGTTTACAGAGGCGGCTAGGGCAGGACAAGTTGCACGTCCGGAGAGGTAAGCCTAGGGCTCTGATACCATGTTAGGAATAGCAACTTGTATTCTCAGGGGACCACTGGGCCTGTATATATAGACAAGTACAGGAGGTAAATATGCAAATAACCCTCATAACAATGGGAATAACACAACTATACATATATATCTAACATGCACAACACCAGTTCACTGAGAGCATTATTCCTGATGGCTGGGCCGAAACGGATATTGACGAGCTCCGAAAAATACCTCTAGGATGGTGTACCAGAGTCGCGTTCCAATCTATGAAACCAAGTCTGAGCGGAACCAAGCATATGATACGAAGCTAACCATACCTTGTCCTCCTGCGAGGTTCGTTGTCCTCTAAAAAACTGTTCGCAACGGTTTAGCCATGGAAGAGGATCCTTCTTGCCGTCGAACTTCGGAAATTCCAGCTTGTGAAATCGTGGTGCACTGAACCGTTCGCCGGCTACCGACGGCAGCTGATACGACGGTGGATATGGTGCTGGGGGCACGAATACCTTCATCGGTGATGGCAGGATGCCGTCGTTTGTCTTGTCCTTTGTGGCCCGGCCCATGGTTAGCTGCTGATCAATGTCATCCACTCGTGCTTTCAGCGTGTTGATATCGGTATACATTGCAGTGAGTTGTGACAGAATCTGATCGAGATTTTGATCTTGCATATTTGTCTGTTCGCCGCTGGTGCTCATGGTGGATGATGTATCGACCGATACCAAATTGTCATGCCCTATCGATCTAATCGGATAACTGTGTGATGTTGGTGGCTTCGGACCTGGCGTCCGTCGAGGCACCGTGATGAAGTTCGGCAATCAGCAATGCATCGAAGATGCGTGGTAGACAGGGAAAGGATTGAATAGACTGGAAAGAAATAGATTAATTCTTGTCTGACCTTTATTGATAATTTGAGCCTCAATATATACAGGCTTCTTACATTCTGAAATATAATCCCTTTCGGAATTCAAACTGACTCTAACTCTGACTCATATGAAAATAGAACTTTACTGTAGTCTATACGACACAAGAACGAATCCTAAACAGCTACGTTTCCTGATGCTGAGGCTGCAGGCGACGACTGTGGCTTCCGATTCCGACGTTGATAATGAATTCCATGCATGACAACTCCGTGGTACAAGATATTAGAGAGTACAATTCTCTTAGGTACAAAATAGTTGCAAAGCCGTAATTGCATGGGCCTCCCTGGTTGTGAAATGAAGGGTTGAGGAGGCCATGCCAACCAAGCTCCTGTTGTGCATCAAGGTGTTAAACAATGCTGTAGTGTTGGGTGACAACCGTCCAAGAACCCATTGCTTCATTTGCTTCATTCTTATTTCTTTAAAGATCGGAACAAACTCGCCATTGCTGGGAATATGCAAAACTTAAAGGATAGATCTTCGACCAATCTTTGCGGTTGTTTTAAATTTCTGAAAGGCATCGTCTTTTCAGTTGGATAGTTTGTTGTAAGGTGATTCAGGTTAAAAATCATTGAGATTACTAGGTTAAAGAAAGTCAAGACTACTCCTTTTTAAGTAGATGTATAGATTTAATATGTAGTCGTGTACTTCATGTTACTTGGGGAAGTTCCAAGTTTCAACGACTGTAAATAACTCATTAATCAATTTATTTTCCTTCTTTGTTGATCTTAAATTAGCTATACAACATTTTCCACAGAAGGTCCCCTTCTATGTTGAGCTTGTTTAAATAGATACCCAGTTGCCTTTTTTTTTCATGACCTTGAGTTGTTATTCAATTAAATTCACCAGTTCAGTAGTACAAGAACAATCTAGATTTTGGCTTGATTTCCTTTCCTGTTCTTCAGCTCATCAGTTTCGGGGCTAGATCCAAGTTGAGTTATAACATGCTTGCTTCTTGGCATGCCCAAATGATACGATTGTGTGTTGGATCAAACTTATTCCAGGTCCATGAGCGAAGGAAATCAGTATCATGGAAGTATGATCTAGGATGGAGAAAAAACTTGGAGCAGGTTTTCTTTACATCATTTTCATGTATCTGGTCTCCTTTATGTCATCCCTCCATCTGTAATATTGTTTAGTGCAGGTTTTCGGCACCAAAAAGTTGCTCTGGTTGCTTCCCTTGTACTGTACCGACGATCTGCACAACATTCCTGCACTTCGTGGCCTTGAATTCCCTACTCGTTCCAATGCAGTGGTCTAATTGCATCTGATTTACCAGTAGTGTATTCTAATTATGTCATAGGGCCATTTCACTTGTAGACTTAAATGTCTGATTTCTGTACAGAAATATGGTTGTGAATTACAATGCCAATTCTTTTTGTACACTAGCTGTATGGATCAAAGAATGCTATAGAAAATCATGTTAATCCTTTAGTTGATCTAAACTATCTTACTCATAATTTTTTTTTCCTTCAAGATTCTTACAAGCTTATTGTAATCCTTTCAGTTGACCGTTGTTATTGTTTATGATTGGTGTTTTGCTGGTTTATTCCTTGATTTTTCTTTCTTGGCCTTGTTTTGGATGTGCAACCACCATAACATAAAGGGTTAAAGAAGGGGATTCCAGGAGGAGGATCGCGAGTGAAAGGGGGTTGCATGCCTTGCATCGCTTCAAGTAAGGGGTGGGGTATTAGGTTAAAGTTGCACATGTCTTTATCCAATTTGGACAAGCAAAATGTACCTAATATTTTAAGGAGAAAACAAGTATCTTGTAATGTGTAGAATGAATTTTCTTTCAAAGGAAAATATTGTTATACAATTTTTCTTAATGTATCTGATTTTTGGGAAAAATTTATACATTACATAAACATAAAGTAGAACTATATTTTTACACGACATACTTTCAAATGGAAAAACGTAGTAAGATAAAATTAATATGATGTTTTTTTTTAAATCTAAATGTGTGAAGATAAAAATAATGTACACCTTTAAAATAATGTGACGTGCTAGGAGGCAACGAAGGTGCCCCTCCACTCACCGCCTCACCGCCTACAAAAATATGTATGCGGAATAAGGATAAAAAGGTATGACATAGCTACGGTGTCCTACCATAACCCTCTAACTATCCAACACAATCAACGGGTTCAAACTGACAATTAAACTATTCAGCCACCTGATAACCCTACTAGGCAGCAGTATGAGAAAAATCATAATTAAAGATCTGTAACTCGGAATGATGTGAAACCTGTGCCCAATGAAACTTAATGAACCAGACTACGAAAATCTAGTTGACAAGATTCACTAAATCTGCCAAAACATTCGGCTAACCAAATAGCTTGAAAATGTATAATGGACATCCGTCTGCACAACGATCGCAAAGAAAGAACATGACATATCTTTCACTCTACAGATCCAATAGAGGTGTTCTTTGTCAATCTGAAAATATTATTAACAATTATACAATAACCTAGTTGGGTCGAGGTCCTGAATCTTACATTAACAAGGTCAAAATTAAGGAACAAATGACATAGCCTTCTCGTCGATGCATGTAATAGCGCGCAAAGAATAAGTCATAACTCTTGAACCGTAAGAAGGAATCATGTGATCTCAGCGGCTATGGAAAGATAAAACCTGCGTCTACAAAACTCTAGGAGACAAAAATATCAGATTCTGCTTCTAAGATGCCAAAACTGGGCGCACAACTGACTGTACAGAATGGATCTAATAACAGAGGCAAAACGATCCAACCAATCGAATCGAATTCTCATCCTTTATGAATCAAACAACAAGGGGAAGCCATTGTTACCCTTGTATAACCTCAAGAAATACGTGGATCGACCTCTCGAAGAACTTCCCCTCTCCTCCCTCTTCCTTCCTTCAATGGCCGACCGAGACGAGGAAGACGAACGGCCGGCGGTGGCGGCAGGAGAAGGCGGCTTCGGGGAAGACCTTGGGGAACAACGCCGGGGATCACCAAGGCTGGCACCACAGGAGTGAGGCAGCACCAAGGGAGAGTAGGGGTGCCGGTTTGGGAAGGAGGGGGTGGCGTCTCAAGGGAGGGAGTGGGGAGGGAAAGGGTAGAGAGGAGATGGGGGGACCAGCTAGGGTTAGAGGGGTGAGGTGGGGGCATGGGCCTTGGGCCTAGGTGCCTCCCCTCCCTCCTTGGCCCATCCTTGGTCGACCATTGGCCGGCCAGGGTTTGCCCCACCCTGGGCCGGAGGCCCAGGGTCCAAAAATTCTCGAAAAACTTGCATTTTCAGAAAAATTATCTCTCCCGCACAAATTCACCTCAAAATGAAATTCGGAGTATTACACCTTCCCGTGCGAGTTGGTGTTAGCACACTAGCAGATGGTGTTCCTTCCCTGGATATGTGGATATCGTAGAGGTGCTACCGCGGATGTTGTTGCGCTTGAGGACGATCCGCGACCTTGGCGAGGAACTCGATTGGTTGCTCGAGGAGACGATCGACTTGCGAGGATGCTGGACGATCGACTACGAGAACGATCGACTAGGTGGACGATCAACTATGAGGACAATCGACTTGCGAGAACGTTGGACAATCGACTACGATCACTGCATCAACGTATTTGACGTAGGATGATCGACTACAACCACTTCATCGACGCGCTCTTCGTTGGACCAGACTGCTCCAACTCTTCTTTCGCCGCACTACGCGTCTGGTGGTAATGATCTATGATCTCTTGCTTGCATAGCATCCTGGTTTACGTGGTAGATTTTTTTGAATTGCCAGCTAGTGTAGCCTACCCGTATCCCTTCAGTGGTATTAGAGCCATCTTGCATAGTTTTTGATCTAGATCAGTCGCATATACTGGATATGTGGCAGTAGTAGATTGGATCTATTACTAGTTTGGTCTGATAACCTAGATCAGTTCATATGGATAGAACGGTCTAGACACTGGTCGATAAGATCGATCAGTGTTCGGGGTTAGTAGATGGGTCTTGCGAGGAGGTATGAGTTAAAAGCACCTGATTGTTTATAGTGCTTGTTCACGACCACATTGCATGATACTCCTACTGGTCGGAATTCCGTCATCAGAGTATGCTGCAGTGCGTGGTTGTATCAAGGTAGTGATCATATTGGCTCGTAATAGGGTTAATATGATTAATCCGATGATTTCTAAGACTCAATTACGTGAATGAGATTCATGTCTCGAAAAAAATTTCGAGAGTGCCGCCCCTTCGAAACTCGCCCGCTAACCGGCTAGTGGGACCACCGTGGTTGTAGCTGTGTTATATGGTATTATATGTCCATATCACCTAATATAATTAGATTATATGCATAACTCATTTTTGCAGGGATTGATGTGAATAGTATAGTCCATTGCGTATGTGATGCATGTATGGATTCCTCATGGCTTGCGTGTCATGCTGTGAGATAACCATCGAGCTACATATTATTGTATAATGGTCTATGTACCAACATGTGATGTTTGATATCATCATTTGAATTCATTACTAACTCTTAGGAGTAATTGCTTAGTAGATGAATGCGGTCAGAGACTTCAAGCATGATGGTCGGAGGACAGGAAGCATAGTGATGGAGATTGTTATGTTAAGGGCCATACTATTTCACAGTTTAATATGATTATTTGTGAATGTTTATTCATGTCATGCTATTTGATTATATTTTATCATTAGATGTTTTAACATAGTAGAATAGTATCCCTCAAGAAAAATTAAGTTCATTTGATGCCTTTCCAATTGCTGCGACCATCACGATTTTGATCATTAATCTGAACCTTTTGTTTTTTTATCGGATGTTGAAGATCACTTTTTAATATCATGCTCTGTTAGAGGTGGCCAGATAGGCCGTGCCTGCCGGGCCGATCGAGGCACAACACTCGCTGGCCCAAATTTGTACGGCATGGCCCACACTGTTCATGGGTCGGGCTGGCACGGCACAACACGAAAGGCTGTGTCATGCTTGGGCTGAACCCTTGGCAGGATGGGCCAGCCCGACACGGCACGAGCCCAACACGACCAACGTAGCCCGAGGAGGTAGACCGCCAGCGGCCTAGGGCCCTGTGCCGCAGGAGCGCCGGGAGGAGGAGGAGAAGGAAAGTCTACTGGCCGGGTGACGAGGAGGGAGGAGGAGCGGCGAGGAGGAGGGAGCCAGGAGGAGGCGGCACCAGCGTGGAGGGCGGAGAAGGCGGCTGGGCTGACTCAGGAAGGAGGGAGCCGGGAGGAGGGGGGAGGAGAGGAGGGGAGGTGTTTGAAGAGGAGGAGGGGGCGGAACCGGTGTGGAGGGAGGAGAAGGAGAGGAGAGGAGGTGGAGGAGGAGGGGGTGCCACAGGTGGAGGCGGCGCGCGCGTGGAGGGAGGAGAACGTGACTGGGCCAGTTCGGGAAGGAGTGAGCCGGGAGGAGGAGAGGAGAGGAGGTGGACGAGGAGGAGAGCGACACTGGTGTGAAGGGAGGAGGCTGGGAGGGGGTGGCATAGGCGTGGCGGACGGCGGGCGAGTAGGCGGCACCAGGCGTCAGACGAAGATCGCGGCCATGGTAGTGGGCGTCTGCGCGTGTCGCATTCAGCAAGATCGCCGCACACCGCACGCACGGGTAGGGGCACACACAGGGGGAGGAAGAAAGGGCAAGGGCGCAGACAGTCGGGCAGGTGGTGCAACGAGCTCATGTGCTGTGCCTGGCACGGCATGGCCTAACTAGCATCTCCCTGTTGGGCATTTTTTTGCTCTTTTTTTTTTACTATTTTTGACCGTTTGGCCCTTTAAAAATAGAAAAAAAAAATCCAAAATCCAAAAATTTTCCCTATAAATAGCCACCATATCCCCTCATTAAGTACTTATCTATTCCTCAATCCCTCTTTCAAATTCTGGTGAGTAAATTCAAATTCATTGTGAGATAATTTGGCAAAATAAAAAAAAACTTTGCAAAATTTTGAAAAATTCAATTTTCGATAGCAAGTCAGCAACAGAGGTACAATTCTATTTTTTCGTACTTTTATTAGTACTTGTTATTCTAATATGAAATTAATAATAGTGTTAGTTACGTTTTTTTAGTTTTCGTTATGGATAGTTACGATAGTGTTCGTTATGGACAGTTACAACCTTAAACCAACCGGAGTTGTTACGAGAAGGGCAAGGCGGAGTTCCGTTATCTGGCTCTATAACAGCATCTTCGTCGGCGACCAGCAGAGCAAAGAGGTTGAGGCTGTCTACATCAGGAGTGTGGGAGAATTTCAAAAGGAAGACCGAGCCAGACGCACAGGGAAATCAGGTACCATATGCTATCTGTAAAGTTTATCACAATAAATTGTCTGCAAGGCCTACTGGTAGAACAAGGCACTTACTTAGACATGGTATAAGATGTAAGGCCAAGCAAGGATTGGTGATGAGGCAGAAGCAGTTGCAGTACAACCCCGACGGTATGGTACGTAACTGGGACTGCGATTCTAAGGTAGCTCGCCAATCTTTCTGTCGTTTAATTGCTTATGAGGATTTACCATTAGGATTTGAGGCGTCTACTGCTTTCCAAACTTACATTAGGACTGGGCATAATTCTAGATTTTTTGGCGCTTCTAGATAGACAACAATTATAGATCTAGTAAAATACTACAATGAATGTTGTAATAAAATAAAGGAACTATTTAGTAGGTGCATATTTTTGGTGGCCCTGACCTCGAACATATGTAGTGGTCGGGCTAGGAAGGATTATCTTAGTGTAGTTGCTTATTATGTCAATGACAACTTAGTAATGGAGAAAAGAATTATAGGCTTGAAATTAATTGATGTATCATACACAGGTGAGAATATTATGGACTATATTATCAAAGTCGTTTAAGACTTTGGTCTTACAGATAAAATATTATCAATTACTTTAGACAATCCACTTTGAACTTTAGGGCCATGGATATTTCTTACTCTAGTGTTGAGTACATACACTGATTTCTTCTTGTTACGTCAGTGATGTGCTTGTCATATTATTAACTTTATAGTCAAATGTGGTTTGAAGAGGTTGAATCCGTATATTAAAACTTTCTGCGATACGATTTCTTTCTTGAATAATTCTAACATAAGAATAACAACATATAAGAACTTCTGTATGGCGATGGGTGTACGTCCAAGAAAGTTCGGTTTGGACATGCCGGCAAGTTGGAATTCCACTTACGTGATGCTTAAGAGTCTTGTACCACATAAGAATATTTTTTCGGTTCTTATTCAAGCACACTATCAAAGCACTGACGGTGTGATACTACTGACTGTGCAACATTGGTTCGTTGCTGAGAAGATACCACTGTTTTTCGAATTTTTTTATGAGACCACTGTTGCTTTGTCCGCTGTCTACTATCCAACATCTCCTATTATTATGCATAGTATTTTACAGATTGTTACTCAATTGAAAATATATGAAAATGACTCAGTTGTACACGACGTTATTGTTGTTATGAAAAGTAAATACCTTAAATATTGGAAAGAAATCACTTTCCTATATGCATTTGTATTTATTTTAGATCTGAGAGGTAAAATTGAAGCATTTGCCAATGTTCTTGATCTTCTTTGTCATGCTACAAGGCTAGACTATTCTAACTATTGTGCAGAAGTTCGTTCTTGATTACACGAGGTTTACCAAAAGTATGAAAATAAGTTCTAGGGAGTCCGCTTGTAATGACCTCTAGTAACCCCCACATCCAGTAGCAAGACAAATATGTGGGGCAAGATCTTCATTGGCTCTTCCTCCGTGTCCGTGTCTTCTTATACAAAGGGCACCTTCTCAACAAAGTCTAAGCCCAACCTCTCACCCAAGGAGCGGAAACTATCCGTCTATCCGACAAAGGATACGGTGGATTTTAACTCAGAAAACTTTAAATGTTTTGCATTGGTGGCATGAGCATAAGTTAGAATATCTCGTACTATCCATACTTACACGTGATGTGTTAACTATTTCTATCTCGATGGAATCATCTGAATCTACTTTCATCCTTTCTGGAAGAATATTGGAGGAGAGAAGAATACGTCTCACAAGTGAGATAGTGAAAATACTTCTAATCGTAAAGGATTAGGAACAAGCTGATTCACGAACATAACACTTTCTGAAAAATTCAGAGTTGCCGGAGGTGTTTGAAAACCTGTACCTAGACAACAACGCGTAGAACAAGGATGTATGTAGAACTATAAGCTGTACACTTTTTTTTCCTTTGCCAACATTTTCTCATGTTAAGTTTTTACTTGGCAAAGATTTTAACGAGGCAGTCATTTGAACATTAATAAAGCTATTTATTACATTTTTAATATACTTGTCTTATTTTTTTTAACAATTTATATATTTATTCTCGAATTCTACGTAATTTTTAATTTTTTTAATTTTTTTATGAATTTTTCGAGTCTAACGGGCTAAGTAGTCCGCAACTAGCCCATCAAATTAAATGGGCTCGAGCCACCTAGTATGGCATGATCGCAATCGGACCATAACTAGACCGTCTCTCCTGTAGGTGAGCCGATACGATATGATCTATCTATTAATTGAGTCACGATAGGTCGTGTTGTGATAGGCCGGGCGTATCGTGTCCATGGCGTGTTGGACCAAGCCGCCCATCATACTTATCTCTATGCACCGCCTCCTCGGTCCCGTGGCGTGGCGTGGCGTGGCGGATATGCCGAGGCCATTTCGACTCGAGCGGGTGGTGTCCAAAGAACAAGAAGCGCGCGAGTGTCACCAACGCTGGATGTTGCCGATCGCGTCCCCGCGCCACACCCGGCTTTGGCGCCACACGTCGCCTCGCCTCGACCTCCTCGCACCCTCTTCGCCGCTGTCAGATTAAGATGCTCTAGTTAGTGGTGATAATGTTTGTGTGTTTTCTTGATGGGAAGGTAGTAATGGATGCTTGATGCTGCCTTCTTCTTGGCCCAGGTCACATGCTATTGAGGGGAGCCATCACCAGGGCGTTCCTTCTGTTAGATGTGTATTGTATAAGGGTCTATTTGCGTATTTACCACCCTATAATTGTATATATATATATTGGCCTATTGGCCTCATATGATGTACAAGCATTATTCAT
The DNA here is from genome assembly GCA_036346395.1 of Hsuehochloa calcarea. Taxonomy (NCBI): domain Eukaryota; kingdom Viridiplantae; phylum Streptophyta; class Magnoliopsida; order Poales; family Poaceae; genus Hsuehochloa; species Hsuehochloa calcarea. The sequence continues at coordinate 2,351,234 of CM070605.1, read as the reverse complement.
AACATGATATCAGAGCGGGTTAGGTTAGGTTTTACCTCTACCACCGCCGCCTAACACTTGCTTGTCCAGTCGGCCGTACTGAGCCGTGCAAGCCCTGATCACGGCGCGGCCGTCGACGTCTCTATTCGGATCCGCCGCCTCGTCTTTCCCTCGGCGTGGCCGTCGACATCTTCATATCGGCCGATGACGTCTTCATCTCGGCGCGGCCGTCGACGTCTTCATCTCGGCCGACGACGTCTGCTCTCGTCTTCATCTCGGTGCGGCCGTCGACGACTTCATCTCGGCCGGCGATGTCTTCTAAGATCCACCGCCGCCTCGTCTTCTAGATCCGCCGCCACCGGGGGGAGGCGCCGTCGCCAAGGGAGCAGCCACCAAGGCGCCACCACCGCACGGGGGAGCAGGCGCCAAGGTGCAGCCACCGCAAGGGGGAGATCCGCCGGGGCGGCGCCGCGTCGGTGGGAGGTGCCGCCGCCGCGGAGAGAGCGGGTGCGGCCTGCCAGCGCTTCGGTCAAGGCCGCCGACCGAGGCCTTTTCGGCCTTTTAAGCGTTGGTTCGGTCTTTTCAGCCTTTTAAGCATACCGGGCCCAAATGCCCAAAAAAAGAAGAGAGAAAAAAAAAGAGAGGGTACGTCGTTACGACTGGCCATCGTCGGCGCCGCATGTTAGACTTCGTTGTATTGGTCGCCGCGTAGCCGGCCGCCGCCACCAATGGGTACTGCTTTACATTCCTCGCGTCTTGATCTTCAATGGTCTCAATTATCGGGATTGGTTCCAAAGATATACGCCTCCACATGCGTGGTCGCGATCTCTGAGTTTCTTCTCGGCGAGTTGCCTTGCTCGCCTCGCCCCGCTCCACCTACTAAGCTCAGACTCAAGGATGCTTCCGAAGATGCTCAGAAACATGCATCTTATGCTTTTGATAATGCTATGGTGACTTTTCAGACTCAGTATGCTACCCACAAGACATGGATTGATGAGGATGCTCGTGCCTCTGCTATTCTGGTTGCTAGCATGGAGGTGCAATTCACTGGGGATGTTGTTGGTCTGGCTTCCGTACAGTTGATGTGGACACATCTACGCAATCGCTACGAGCCGTCTGGTGATTCCTTGTATCTTTCTCATTGCGTCGAGCACGATCGGCTGCAGCAGGAGATGCCATCGTGGATAAGTTCTATGCCCAAATATGCCGCGGTATGGCAGCAGATTGATTCTTTGGGACCGGATGTTTGCCATACTTGCCAGTGTTGTTAGCGTCAGCAGTCTCACCTGGAGCTTCGTCGCATCTACGACTTCTTGACACGTCTTCGGGCTGAGTATGAGCAGACTCGTGCTCAGTTGCTGGCACGCCACCCTCATGTGACTTTGTTGGAGGCCCTTGCCGCTGTTCGTGCTGAGGAGATTCGCCTTCGTGTTGCGGGTCTGCTGCCGTTCGATCGCTTCTTCTTGGTTCGACAGCTCCTCCAAATTCTACACCTGTTCGGCTACTCCATCACCAGCCAGCCTTCACCAAAGGATACCTTTGTTGGTAAGGGACTCCATTGCACCTATTGCAATAAGCATGGACATGTGGAGCAGTTCTGCTACAAGAAGAAGAAGGACTTACGACGTGGTGGTCATCCTCCGAAGGGCACTAGTGGTTCCTCCTCTCAGCGGAGCTCTGGTTTTTCTGATTCTCACGAGTTTCTCATACTACTGCGTCGCATGGCTGCTTCTGCACTGTCTGGTTCTGTTGGTTCTGCTACTCAGTCTTCTAGTGAGAGACCACCCTCTACTTCTTCCTCAGGTATATCACCTTGGATTCTTGACTCAGGTGCTTCTTTTCATATGACATCTGACTCCACCCGTCTCACTTCCATTCATCCTCTAGTTGCTCCTCTCACTGTTCAGACAACAGATGGTACCTCTCTTTCTGTTACAGGACGAGGCACTCTTTCAAATTCTTCTTTTCATATTCATGATATTTCTCATGTTCCCAAACTAACCATGCAGCTCATATCTACCGGTCAGCTCACTGATAATGGTTGTCATGTTATTCTCGATTCTGATTCTTGTTGTGTTCAGGATCGACGCACGGGGACTCTGGTTGGTACTAGCCCTCGCCGCCGTGACTCACAGCGTCTTTGGGAGCTTGACTGCTTCATCTTCCTTCCGCTGCCCCTGCCAGTCTTGTTGCCTCCACTGTCGCCACTGCTTCTACTGCATCCTCCACTGCGTCTTTTGCTTAGTGGCATCATCGTTTGGGACATCTTTGCGGGTCATGTCTATCCTCTTTACTTCATCACTGTCTTTTAGGGTCTGTGTCTGGTGATACTTCTCTAAATTGTCAAGGCTGTAAGTTTGGTAAACAGCTTCAACTTCCCTATCCTTCCAGTGAGTCCGTGTCACAGCGTCCTTTTGATCTTGTTCATTCTGATGTATCCGGCTCCTTTTGTTTCGAAAGGAGGTCATCGCTATTATATCATTTTTATTGGTGATTTTTCTCGCCACACATGGATATACTTTATGTCATCTCGTAGTGATGTTTTATCCATCTACAAGACTTTTCCTACCATGATCCGTACTCAGTTTGATTCTCCTATTCGTGTCTTTCGTGCTGACTCTGCTGGAGAATACTTGTCAGGGGTCCTTCGTGGTTTTCTTGCTGAGCAGGTCACTCTCCCTCAATTTTCTTGCCCTGGTGCTCAAGCCCAGAATGGGGTGGCTGAACGGAAGCATCGTCACCTTCTTGAGACAGCCCGAGCTCTTATGCTTGCCTCTGCTGTTCCACCACACTTCTGGGCTGAGGCTGTTTCTACTGCCACTTTCCTGATTAATATTCAGCCTTCTTCTGCTCTTCAGGGCGGATCCCAATTGAGCATCTTTGTAGCAAGACTCCTGACTATTCTAGTCTCCGCCTCTTTGGGTGTGTGTGCTATGTTCTTCTTGCTCCTCGTGAGCGCGCCAAGCTGACCGCTCAGTCCGTGGAGTGCGTTTTTCTGGGCTATAGCGCTGAGCATATGAGATATCGTTGTTGGGATCCCGTTGGTCGACCGATGTGGGTTTCTCGGGATGTCACTTTTGATGAGTCTCGTCCTTTCTACCCTCGTCCTTCTCCTTTCACCACTCCAGCATCTCTTGTTGAGCCGCTTTCATTTCTGACTTTTCCTTCCACCCCCATAGTCACCACACCTCCATTACCGCCTTTGGCCTCTTTGGTTCCTCCTTCACCATCTCCTTTGCCCCCGCCACCCTCTCTAGAGGTTCCCCCTAACCTTCGTCCTTCTTATCCTCTCTACTACACTCGTCGACCGCGAGTTGAGGATTCTTATGATGCACCATCTTCTTCTGATGGTTCATCTTCTTCGGCCTCTCCTCGATATGCTCTTCGTGATCGCCAGTCTATTCGGCCTCCTGTGCGCTTTTGTTTAGCGACTCTTGCCGAACCGACTTCTTATCGTGATGCTGTTGTTCATCAGGAGTGGCAGCATGCGATGGCAGAGGAGATTGCTGCTCTTGAGCGGACTGGCATGTGGGATCTTGTCCCTCTTCCCGCGCGTGTTACTCCTATCACGTGCAAGTGGGTCTACAAGATTAAGACCCGCTCTGATGGTTCTCTTGAACGCTACAAGACTCGTCTTGTGGCACGTGGTTTTCAGCAGGAGCATGGTCGTGATTATGATGAGACTTTTGCTCCTGTGGCTCACATGACCACTGTTCGCACTCTTCTTGTTGTGGCCTCTGTTCGGGCATGGTCCATCTCTCAGCTTGATGTCAAGAATGCCTTTCTCAACGGGTGTGAGGAAGTTTACATGCAGCCACCGCCTGGGTATTCTGTTCCTGATGGTATGGTTTGTCGCCTTCGCCGATCTCTTTACGGCCTCAAGCAAGCTCCTCGTGCTTGGTTTGATCGTTTCTTCTCTGTTATCACTGCAGCTGGTTTCTCTGCCAGTGCTCATGACCCTGCTCTTTTTATTCACACTTCACCTCGTGGTCGGATACTTCTCCTTTTATATGTTGATGATATGATCATTACTGGAGATGATTTTCAGTACATCACTTTTGTGAAGGAGCGTCTTAATGAGCAGTTTCTCATGTCTGATCTGGGTCCTCTTTGCTACTTTCTTGGGATTGGGGTTATTTCTAAGCCCGAGGGCTTCTATCTGTCCTAAGAAAAGTATATGCAGGACCTTCTTGATCGTGCTTCTCTTACGGATCAGCACACCGCTGAGACTCCCATGGAGCTTCATGTTCATCTTCGGTCCACCGATGGTGATCCTCTTACTGATCCTACTCGATATCATCATCTTGTTAGCAGCCTTGTTTATCTGGGTGTCACTCGTCCTGACATTTCGTATCCTGTGCATATCCTGAGTCAGTTTGTTTCTGCTCCCACTCAGCTCCACTATAGTCATCTTCTTCGTGTTCTACGATATCTTTGTGGAACCATCACTCGTCGTTTGTTTTTTCCTTGTTCCAGCTCTTTATAGCTCCAGGCATATTCTGATGCTACCTGGGTTAGTGATCACTCGATCACGGCCTCTTTCTCGCATATTGTGTTTTTCTTGGTGGTTCTCTCATTGCTTGGAAGACTAAGAAGCAGATGGCAGCTGCTCCAAGGTCTTTGAGACAGAGTTGCGAGCCATGGCTTTTGGTGTTTCTGTTTTCGCACCCACTCCTCTTTCGTCTGATAGTACAGGGGCTATTAGCATTGCTACCAATCCGGTAAAGCATGAGCTTACAAAGCATATTGGTGTTGATGCTTCTTAAATGCGAACTCAGGTACAAGATCAGATTGTTGCTCTTCAGTATGTGCCTTCTGAACTTCAGTTGGCAGATTTCTTTACAAAGGCGCAGACTAGAGCTCAGCACAGCTTCTATCTCTCCAAACTTAATGTTGTTGATCCACCATAAGTTTGAGGGTGGGGCGTTAGATGTGTATTGTATAAGGATCTATTTACATATTTACCACCCTATAATTGTATATATATTAGCCTATTGACCTCATATGATGTACAAGCATTATTCATAACACCTTCGTGAGGGTTCCACTGAGCTCCCGGGAATCGTCTACAGGTTTTCCGGCTTTTGCTTTTACACTGTTCCCATCCGTTCTTTAGCATTTTGGTGTTGCAATTGCTAGTTTTGACTTAGTGAGGGTATGCTACGAAACTACGACCATATGTTTAGGCAGACCGATTTGGGTTAGAGCTGCAGTACCTGGACCTGGGAAACTATTTGCATCCTTCTATATGTTACTACCCTTAGTTAGACTGTGCTTGAGCTACCTGATAAACAATAGGCTAAAGGCAGCATCCTCAACTTAAGATTATCATGTCCTCGCACGCAGGTCTCTCTACAAAGAAAAATGGAATATATTTGCACGATGGTTATTGTTGTCTTTCCAATTTTCCTTCTTCGAAGGTACCAAGAAGATTCTGAAGGCTCTTAGTACAAATGTTTGTTTTGCGAGAATTTCCAACCAGGAAACTTTAACTGTCAAGCCTGCTAATTTTATTAACAATATAATGAACCCGTGAACATAATTCCTGCATGCAAGGGGTGCCCTAGAGAAAATGACGGCCTCTCTGTGTTGAATGCTCAAGCTCTAGGATGGACTGCTTTTGTTAATTTACAGAAATTAGACTAAGTTATAATCATAATTTTGAACTTGTATGGTTGCTCTCAAACGTACAATTGATATTTCTTTCGCACTCTTACCTTTTTTTAATTGCAAACACCATTTTGTATGACCGTGTTTCAGTTTCAAAACCAATCTTATTTGGTATTTGTTTCCATATTGCTAAGGAAGGCAGATCATAAAGAGAGGAGGGGACATTTTTGTTTCAACAAATGTAGAAGGTGAGTTGTCTTGGTTTATTTTATGATAGTAAAAGTGTGGAAATGAGACATTGCAACGTGATCCATTCTAATTCTGTACTTTAAAAAAAAAAAATGGTGACCTTATGTCATAAGTTAGCAACATACTCACTACTTGTCAACAAATATCTGAGAGAAAGAGAAATTTAGCAGTTGGACAAACTATGCCTCTTCCATCAACTGTAAATCTAAAATTTTCCTAATGTGGGAATCTAACTAGTCTCCCTTTGGTTATCTGCCTAAATTGAAAGGATAAAAGTGGTATATGAAATTAATCATCTTTCGTACGCTGAATAAAAATGTTTAGGGTATTATGTACTTCAATAGTATTTCAAATCAGAACTCACTTTTGTACAATTGTTTTACTGATATATGCTCTATGATGTGCCTTTTACACCAGAAGCTTTCTGTCACCCTTCTGACAAGGATAAAAAGACAAACAGGAATTTACCGCTCCAACTCAGCCCACTTCCATGTTGAACTATGGCATGGTTGAGTATTGCACAATCAGCACAGTCTAGTGAAGGAGCAAATGTAAATATGGTTTACGAGGTTGGAGAGCTATTTGAGCTGGGAATTCAGCTGTCTTATCTGTTCATACTACTCGGCCTGCTGGGAGCTGGTACATTTTTTTGTCATCTGTCAGGTTCTGGTCCGCAGAGAGCTTGATCTTTCTGCCAAAAAGTTGCAGGTAAGCATGCTGCAAATATTTCTTCAAATTATACTACTATAGGCCAATTTTATATTGCAAATGCTACATGAATCACTGTAAACTCTGAAGTATAAAAGTTCAGTTTAATGTCGATATTAAATAGTGACAGAATCAACTGTGATATCACACCATCCTTTTGCTGTTGGTTTTTATGTTAAATCTTCCACTGTGTTTTTCATAATTTATTGAAATGTTTTGTTTCATAAAGTTTAGTTAGGCAAGAAAATAACTACATAAGTGGCATGCAGGCATGAATACACATTGTTCATAGGAAGTTGTATTGTTTTCAAATGTATATCTAACAAAGGATAAAATCCATATGACTTAGAAAATAGATTTAATCTTATCCGTACATCATGGTTAAAATAATTTTCTTTCAAAAATATATTTCTGGAGTTTGGACACCCCTTTCTTGAAGTCAAGATTTGCAACTTTTAATTTCTGGTCTGTGGAAGCAGTTTGTTAGCTCTTGTACTGCTGTGCTAGAGTGTAAATCCTCGTATCATGGTAGCACAAGTTCCGTATATGTGCTTAACAATTTTTCTTCGTAGAAGTGACTTTGTAGTTGATGTTGCTTGCCTCATAAAGCACATGCTCGCTGTTTTCGAAAACGATGGTGTTGGTATCATAGTCATGTAGAAAGTTTTTCCCTTTTTGACTAAAGGTGCAGTATTCCCTTCAAGACGTGCATTAACACTTCCGTTAAAATTACATTGTTTTGTGTGTTTTTATACTGATATTGTTACCAGAGTTGAGATTCTCGTGTGCAAACTGCAAAATATCTGCACTGTGGTTATGAACTGAGACCAATATAATATGTTCTGGAAAGTAGAAACCCCAATTAAAGTTTTTTTTCTCAAATTGTTTTGCTGTGTTGATCAGGTGTACAATGCCCTGGGAGTCAGCTACAAGCGAGATAAAAAAAAACTTGACAGGGCAATCCAGCAATTTGCTTTCGGAATCCACATCATTGGATGGGGTTTTTCAGTCGTGTTGGCCTGATGGAAGACGAAGGAAACTTATCTGAACAATGGCAGTAAATTACAGTAACACACTGAGATATAGACAAGATAGCCAAGTATGTTTTTCTCAATTCTAGAATTGTGGTTGCCGATTACTTACTTGGGTTCTAGCAACATCAACCGAATTCTTCCAGAAACAGTTTATCCCCCGGGAACTGCCACATATATCGACTGCAGCAACATCTCAACAAAGCAGTTATTGATAGCACAGATGTTCGTACAGTCCAGTAGGCCATAACATAAGATGATGTTTGGTCTAATTTTGTTGTTCTGCTCAGAAATCATATTCGATTAGTACATGTAGTAGTACATATATGTGTAGTACATGTGAGATCTACTGTAACATCCTAATTGTCGAGCTTTCAAAAATCTTTTCCTGTAGATTTGGTCCCGAAAACTTTCACTAATTTTCCCTGAGTTAATAAAGCTTAATTTGAGTTCCTTATGTTCCAGGGTATTTTCCCGATTTTTTTTTTGGAATTTTCTAAGTTCGTTAATTATTGTTATTTGGCACATTTGAATTTTCAGCTTTTTCTTTAATTCAGAAATTATTTCTAAATCTTTTTCCTTTGTGGGTTGAATTGGCTCGGCCCCATGCCAGCCCTGCTTCACACCCCGCCACCAACTCTAATTTCCCTGCCTCACTACTGGCCCATTTCCCTACTCTGGTCGGCCCAACTTCCCCCAAATCCCAGTAGGCCATGTCGCTTTGGCCCAGTCGTCGCCACCGGCATGCTTGGGCCTCTTGTCTGCCCCTCCCCTGTCGCACATGGCCGCCGCTGCTGCCATCCTTGGCTTTCGCGCCATGCACGCCTCTTGAGTCAATAAAACCTTGAAGATCCTCGTTTTCCACACCCTCGTGACCTGCCTCCTCTGTTGCCCTAGCCGCCGCCATCCTTTACGCTAGCTATGCCGATGCAAGTGCCCGAGTCGCCACCGTCTTCTCCAAGCCCACCGCCGTCGTGCCGCGCCCGATCTCCACTGTCGCCGCTCTTCGGACCAAGTCCTTCCACCCACAGCTCCGTGTCGATGTCCTCTGACAAATGCACCCACCAGTTGGAACTCCCGAGCATCGCATCGTCGGCACCATCTTCTTCTTCCTCGCCTTCGGCCGTGCTCCGCCCCCGAAACCTCTCCGTTGTGTTCCCCATTGCCAAGGTGAGTATCTCACGTTTTGTTTCACGTCATCCCATGTTCTACCTTTTGATCAACCCTTTCCCCATTTGATTTCACTATTCTTCGGCCACCCACCGCGATCAAGGTCTTCTTCTTCACCTCCGACCGACCGTCGTCATTGCCAAATTCTGTCGCTCCAGTGAGCCTTCGCCGTCCATCTTCTCCACCACCGTGTTCCCCGCTCCACGTTCTACCCCGTGCTTCTCTCCCCTTCACCGGAGCTTCACCGCAGCACCATCGACACTGTAGCCGAGCACGCATCACTGCCTTGTGCTCACCGCCGGCCAACTCCGACGACCTCCGGACCCCGCACCTACATCACCGTGATCACCATCGCCTCCTTTCCATGTCGCACCCCTTCGCCGCCTCCGACGTGGCTACTACCGCCGGTGACCGTTAGGCCCCAAGCATCGTCGTAGCCGATGGTGCCATATCACCGCCGTGTCGCCGCCACCTCACCCCCGACGCATGGTGTGGTCTCCTCGTCAGCACTTACGTGGCCAAGCTGGGCCTGGATCCAATCTACCCCATCTGATGTGCGGACCCGCACGTCAGCGCCGCCACCTAGCCTCGTCATCGCCACGTCACCGCCATTGCTCGGCCACCTCAGCTCAATAAACCTTGTCATCCACCAAACCAAATCTTAGATCCAAACCTCTATGGATGTTGTCCACCGTGAGCCAAGCACTTACATGTGTACCCCACCTGATAGTTCACTATGTCGTTGACCCGATTAGTCGTGAACCACAATCCTAGTTTGTGAACCTGGTCCATAGACCGGTGGACCACATGCTAGTCCCTCATCCTTTTCTGGAATTATTTTAATTCCCAAAATTCCATTTATCTAGTGGGTCCCACCTGTCATCCTCTCCACTATTTTCCAAAATTTTCGAATATTTCTCGGTCCCACTTGTCAGTGACACACACTTTTTCTCCGTTTTCCTTTTCAGTATTTTTCCTCCTTGCCAAACTTTCGAGAATCTGTTCTCTCTCGTCTGAACTCCGATTGAACCCATTCAAGTTTCTAAATTCATCTAAAAGCAATCCATACCTTCTAGTACAAATCAATTTCAATTTGGGGTTTGTTTTATTTATATGTTTTAATCTTATTTGTATTTTCTCCTCTCTCGTTAGACGTTGATGCTCTGGAATCATCGGAATGAGCTGAAGGCCAAAGAAGACGAAGAATGAAGATAAAAGAACAACATCATTGCTACAGTAATGAAAGTTATGATTTGACCATATTGCACCTAGTTTTACAAAATTACTTTGATTCATATTATTACATGTTAATTCAATTATCAAATGTTTTACTATTTCGAGATTAGCTATGCAACCTAGTTGATTTATACCTACCTTGTAAATTGTATTGCCATGATCATTTGCCACCCTAGCATGGTTAACTACTAGTTGGTAATTATTATAGCACAAACATGGGTTGGTTAGACACGATTAGTATGCTTAGCCTTGCAACGGGTTATTCATATTATTTTGAAATGATAAACTCACACTTGACTAGGTGATTATGGAATATCTTTGTGGAAAGCTTTGTATTGTATGTTTCACCTATTTGATGACATGTGGTGCACTTAATCAACAGGATATGAAAGGATTTAGACTTGGCGAGTGAGATGTTCTGTGTGAATTGGTGGACTGTGTAAGGGTGTTGTGTGAATATTTTGTGACTTGGTGTAGTAAATTAACAGTCTCGTCCTAGTCAATTAAGAATTTAACTTTGTGCTTCATTGAACTGAGTCATATCGTACCACCACATGCCTGATATGGGACGGGCCTAGCTGAGTAAGTTATGGAGTCTCAATATTGACTACCTCGGGAGGTAGGTTAGTGTTTGACCGAAAAGACTACTAGAGGGGGTGAATAGGAGCACGCTCATTTTTTCACAAATAATTGATTCAATAAGATTTTACTCCAGTAGCTATGGAAGCTATGAAGATCAATATACCAGTACAGTGGAAGACTAGTATTGAATCCAATTTAACCTCTAAGCAATACGACAAAAATCAACACAAGCTGAAGAACTCAGTGCTGGTGGTCTGACCGCTTGGGTCAATGTCGGTTTGACCGCTGACCTTTGGCGGTCTGACCGGTGGCCCTGGCGGTCTGACCGCCGGCCTGAAGAACAGATCAAAATAGCCCGACGAGCGAAGTTGCAAATAGATATAACTTTTGATCTACAACTCCAAACTCGATGAAACTTGGAACACAACTTCTCTATGATGTCAAGAACCTATTCCAATCAAAGATTGTGAAAATTCTTGGAAGAATTACGATCCTTTTTCTTTTGAGACGAGGAAGGTTCAAAACCGAGTCAAAACGAAAACTAGATCTAAAATCTTGCTCGTGGGTGATTGATGATCAAGATGATCCTAGATATGTTCCCACATATCACAACAAGCTAGATCACATGAAGAAATCTAGCAAAAACTGACGGATCAAAGAAAGACTCAAAATCATCAAATAGAGAAAAGGAAAGCAAAGAGATAAAACTTTGATCAAACTTTCCTTGGATTGATTTGATATGATTTTGGCTTACAGCCACTCCATCAATGGAGGACAAAGCTCAATCTATGAGCACGAAATCAAATCAAAACTCTCTAGAATCCTAACCTCCATATCTCATCTCCCTAAGCAAAATTAGGGTTTCAAACAATGAAAAGAGATGAGAGAGGGGGGCAGCCATCACCCTCCTCTATTTATAGTGGAAGCTAAGACCTTCTAGAAGTTTAACTCAATTGGGCTCTGTTAAGACCCAAAACAAACGGGTCACACATGCACGCATTTTAATGTATCGTCTTTATCGCTTCTTGACCTAAACAGCTTCACCTTGCGCCATCTTGCGCCACAGGTTGGCTAATCGATCACCCTTGTCCATCTTGCACCACGCTTGAGTTCATTGACCTCACTCGGCATCGTTGATCGTTTTGGACCTCAACTCTCCAAGCCTAGTCCCGATCATCCTCGTCGTTGACAACCAAGCAACCTGCACAACAATAGACAAGTAAACCGAATCCGGGAACAAGTTCTTCACAATTTGACCAATGTTAGTCAAAATATGCATCTACATATGCACTGAAACTCATGACTTTGACCTAACAACCAAACATTGCCGCCACGAAGGACGATAATCCAAGTGAAAACCGGTCAGACCGTCCACCCTGGCCGGTGACCGCCACCTATTGGCCGGTCAGACCGCTAGTTGGGACTTAGCCGAAAACAACCCCTAAAATTATAAAACCTACTGGAATTTTCAAACGAATAGAACTTTTGACTAGAGACTCCAAAAAGTATGGGACCAAGTGCAATAGAATCTCCTCTCTTGCCTACACCCTCTATTTTTAGCCCAGCTCAAAACACCACTTTCTGAAATTGGCCGGTCCGACCGCCGCTATGGCCGGTCCGACCACCAGGGGTGGCCGGTCGAACCGCCCTTAGGCTGGTCTGACTGCCTAGGCCTGACAGCACAGGATATTTGCCGAAAACACGTGAAACAACAAACCTTTAACGTGATTGCCAATTATCACATCATCCTAAGATCATGAGCATATCCCCATGATATCCACAGTTAGGCTTTGTGATTAGGTGGAGGTGTGGACTCATTTGTGTTGGGTCACATCTATAGACGTTTCGCCATCTCTAGGTCTAACAGTGCGCGCCAGGCCAATGAGTTTAGTGATGTTTTGTTACCGTCTGTATGCTCACCGAGAGAGTCAATTGTTGAGATAAAGTTTTGAAAACGCTTTGTTATGATCTCTTTGTCGCACATCAAAGGAAGTGTGTTTATCGTGTGGCAATATGAGACGATCGTGTCTTGTAGGTAAAGTTGTACAATCTCTACAGAGTGTTAAACAATCTATTTGAATAACTGCGTCCTAGGTTATGGATAATGCCTAGAGATTTTACACGAAGGGTATATTTTACAAAAACAAAACCGGAAGGGAGGCTATGTGAATAAATTGATTTAAGTCGTGTGAACTTTGTGAAAACTCTTGCTTACTTATTATTGTTATTTGTTTCAACTTATGCTTTCATTCTATTATTCATATTCATTTGTAAATATCACTTATTACAAAATAACCTTAGTAGCCATATCCTTTGGAATAAGTTATGATCTATACTTGCATTCTGTGGTACAACTTTCTGAGTACTCTATGTACTCACTCTTGCTATAAACAATGTTGCTCAGTTGATGATGAAGACTGCATCAGTGCATCGTTGGTCATCAAGGACTACCTGAAGGATCGTGGAGAACCAGGTCGCGCTACTCTAGTCGATTGTCTGTGAGCATATGGATAGGCTACGCTGAAGTTATCATGTTCCCTTTCGCTGTAACTTATTTGAGATATTCGCCTTCAGAGACATTAATGGTAAACTTCGACCATAAGATCGGTACTTAGATCATTATTGTTAATTACATATTTCCTAGTTATATTTACATATTAATTGATATTTCATCGATGTTATCACTTTATGTACTAGTATGATCCTATACTAATATAGTATGCACAAGGTATCAAGATTTTATATATTCGGATGCCAACATCTATCACACTTACACACTATCCGTTGGCCGATTCCCGACCCTCCAACGTGTGGTGTTCGGCACGCGCAAATCCAACAAAAATCCCCCCTTACCCCCCACAACATTACAAATCCCAGTCACGGTCGCGGTCTCATGGCCGGCACCTCCCTTCCCCTCTCTCCTACGCAGAAAGAAATCACTGAATCACACCCGGCCACGTACGTAGCAGAGAGACACCATGGCCATCGCCTGCCGCTTCGCCGCGCCGCTCGGCCTCGCCCCGCTTCCTAGCCGCCGCCCATCGGCCGCGGCCGCCGTCAAGTGCGGTGAGTCTGAGAACACGGCACTGTCTCACTGCTACACTGCCTAGTCTCTCTCAGTTTAAAGAACGCCACTTTCTTGCTTTTGTCAGGCTCGAAAATTCCAAGGAACGTCGCGATCAAGGCGGCCAACGGGACGTCGGGCGGCGAGGGCTCGACGGAGGTGCCGGAGATCGTCAGGGCTGCCCAGGACACGGTCAGCAGCATCCTTACGTTTCGCTGCAGATATATGTGATGCTTTTTTTTTCTTATGGAGTGTGCTGCCATTTTTGCGCAATGTGCATTACTGTGACCGTTGTCTCTAGGCAGTGGGCCAAAGTCGAGGACAAGTACGCCGTGGCCACCATCGGAGTCGCCGCGCTCGTCGCACTCTGGACGGCGGTAGGGGCGTTGAAGGTACGAGAGAACAACCTTAATCACGGCTTCTTTGTCCTTCTCCTTGAGATATGTAAGCGTCCTTTGCCCGGCGATCTCAAAGCTGTTTTTGCTTGTTTCTGCGTTCAGGCCATTGACAAGCTTCCTATTCTGCCTGGTGTTTTTGAGCTTGTTGGAATTGGGTACACAGGGGTAGGTGGATATGGACTTTTTTTTCTTCTGTTCAGTGTTAGTAATTAACTTCTTCTATGAACACCACCAACTTCTACTCCATGTTGATGCAGTGGTTTACATACCGTAACCTCATCTTCCAGCCAGACAGGTAAAACGCCCTGTTCTTGTAACCCCCTCTCCTTATAACTTGACAACTTGTTCTTGTAATCATTATGTCTTAATCTAGCATAACCATAGTGTTACACTCTTATGTTATAGATATCCCTGATTCCAACTTGCAAAAATCCAAATCAATGAACCTCGAATTGGATGAGTTTCTTTCCGCAATCCAAATGAATTAACAATAATCTGCTAAGATTTCCTTCAAACTAAACAACATTTTTATCGTCTGGCTGTATTATTTGGAGTTTTCAGTTGTCTTTGTGATAATGTTTTCATAAGTAAACAAAGTTAAGTACTTAGTTTTTGTCGAGCCCTGCTTCACCTACTTGTGCTAATGAGGTACAAGGCAGTACATCCCTGGAAGTGATGGATTAACCCCAATCTAACATCAGTGGTTCTAGGATTCGACAGATTACAATAAGTGGCTTATCTTTTGAAATTACCCTTGTCAAATAGAGCTTGCCTCCTTACAACCTGCAAAAAACAGTTTATGCTTGTATGCAAGTCTCTTAAGAGTTCACTCACAAGAAAACTGTCTTTTCAGATTCTTACTCGCAATTCGCACTTGAACGAAAGGAACTAACTATCTTGTCAGATTCTTATCACGTCCGGCTCATTGATGTTTTTCAGGGAAGCTCTGATCAGTAAAATTAAGAGCACCTACGACGAAATCACCGGGACCAGCAGCTAATTAAGCAGCATTGACAAGATTTCTGTAAGCAGAGGGTAAGAACTGCATCTATGAGCAACCATTCAAATTAAGAGGAAGCAGTGACATCTGGGACGGGTGCCTCTAGGTTTCTTCTCTCTGTTCTTCTTGGCTTAAGTCAGAGCAAAACTTTGCTGAGCCGAACCTGTACTTATCCTAATGTATAACTGTGATACATTTCAGTTCCATTCCAGACAACTACGTACTGTTATGGTCAATGTGGGGGTAGCAGATGAAATTCGGTTGGATCATTGTATTTTGATCAATTGCAAATTAACCCAAAAATGAATAAGCATCTGGAATTTCCTATTCATGCATATAGAACTGCCTTGAAGTTCTTCTGCTGTTTTCTTTAAAGAAAACTGGAAATTCTTAAGCTGAAGAGCACTGTCAGGATATGCTTTTTTGTGCCAACTCAGGAAGGCTAAAAATGATCCAACCAAAAAGGTAGAAATCTAGTACCCTCTACTTTTGTTTGTGCTAATCCTGAATCAACTTCTTGTACTTATGTACAAAGCCGAAAATTTTGCAGGATTTTTCCTGTTGAAAGAATACATGGCGCACTTGGTAAGATGTCACCATCCAATGAGTATGCGCTTGAAAACATGAATGAAAAAGAAGTGAATGAATCATCCCATTCAATATTATTATTCTTCCATATAAATCTTTCGAGAAACCACCGGTTCGACCTAAGAACAACCGGCTCCGCCCCTGGCTCCAGCTGGTTTGGTCCATGGATTAGACTAGGTACAAACATGATGGCTACTGAAGATATTTGGAAGCCTTGTTGCTTCAGCTCCCATCACTGTCTTTCCTTGATAACTCAGGTAGCGTCCAGCAGCGACACATCGTCCGTTCATCCGCGAAAATATCCCAGGGAGAATCTTACAACAGATGGTCTTTTTGCACACTGCGTAACAGATCGATCGACCAGTTGGCCACATTTTTTATGAAGTGAAAGAATGAAGCCCCCTCCGTGGCTGTCTGTTACATGTCGTCAGTCACATCGAGATGTTTTTGCACACTGCGTAGCAGATCGATCAGCCAGTTGGCCACATTTTGTTTGAAGTGAAAGAATGAAGCTCCCTCCGTGGCTGTCTGTAACTTGTCGTCAGTCACATCAAGATGTTTTGGTCACGCCGGAGAGGGAAAGGATACGGCGCGCGTTCGTGATAAGCACGCGACGCAAGGTGTGTCCTTGATTGCTTGATTGCGCCTATGTTCAGTGAGCTAGCTCGTCTTCCTTGATTGCACTCAAAGCAGCTCTTAGAAATAAATACTATAATAAAACAAATTATAATTCTATAACACTATAATAAAAATACTGTACAGTATTACAACCAATAATACTATAATAAAAACTATAATTCGTAAAATTGCACGCAAGCTTAGACGAGTCCAGCACTTTATATTGTACATTTGAGCTCTTAGACTTTGTAGTCTTGTGTAATATCACCCTTCCTTTCCTTTATTTTATTTGCCTAATTGGCGGCATGATGACATGACACTTAGCTAGCACGATGTGGGATTGCCAAATGAACGCCCCGTCAGCTCACTACTTGCACACCGTTAGCCAGCTTGTTGTCCACTTGGGGTGTATTTGGTTCATCGAATCATGTAGTCCTGTACCAGATGGTTAGGGAAATGCGGATATTCATGTGTTTGGTTCTCTGAATGGAATCAATCGATCTAGGACCAAAGCGTTCCACGCAAGAGAATATTCTCCGTAAATGTTGTACTTCGAAGAAAACGACTGAACCACGCCGTTCAACCTCGCCTCGTCCGAGCGCAGTGGGCGCGAGCCGACCGCGCTACCGTCTCGGCGAGCCACGCCGCCGCTCCAGCCTTCTTACCCTCCCTATGGCTCTCCCCTCCATCCCGTCCCCCTTCTTCTTTCTTTCTCCTGGAGCTCGCCTCAAAGCGCGTCGTCGTTGAAGCTCTCACAATGGCCGCCGCATCACCGTCATCCTCCTCCTCGAGCTACCCGCGTCACGACATGTTCAAGCACTCAAGGACGCTTTACCCTCCATTAAGTTGAAAGATTCCCCCACCGGAGCGCCACACGCCGTCTTCCTCTTTTCCGGCCGAAAGAGGCCCCCGCTGCCGCCATTCTTCCTCCGGTGACTATTGCTTGGATTCCTCTCCACTTGAGCACCACCTCACCCTTCCCTTTCCTTCCCTACCACCCATGCCGTCTACCCTATCCCATAGCGCCGTCGCACTGGCGAGCCGACCGCGCCGCCGTCGGCCCTCGTCGCCAGGCCTCCTCGGTCCTCCTCTCCCCGACCAATCATATGGGTGAGCTCACGTAATCTTTCTCTTTCTCATGCTCGCCCTATTTTCTTTCCTCTCTCACCTGAGCACTGCCACACCTATTCCTCCCCCAGCTCCGGCCGCCTCACGCCACCTCGTGCCCGCCAGTGCTTGCCCGCCCGCGACACCACCACCGATGGGTTCACCTCGGCCTCCCGTTCCATTTTGCCCACCCACAGTGGCCGCCGAAGCCCCCCTCGCTAGCGTTGTGCGCCGCTCAAGCCGACCTGGCGCCTGCTCTGTTCTAGCTTTTGAGACAGAGAAGAGAAGAGAGACACCCTATGACGGTGCACCCATCCACATGAAAGAAAAGAAAAGGATGGAAGAAAAATGAAAAAGGAGAAAAAAGGAAGAAAGAAAAAGGAAAAATAAAAAAAAGAAGACACTGCAGTGAGGAGGCTAGCAGATGTTGATGAATTTGCAAAAATATAAAAGTTAATTGTGTGCAAAACTATTTCCAAACTTGAATTTAAATTCAAATCAATTTCTAGACTCAATTCGTGTATTATCTCATACAACCAACCAAACACAATCTCGTACCATCCCATACAACCAACCAAACACATTTGTGTATCATCTCATATAACTAACCAAACATTGCTTGAACGATCCCATCTAGGACAATCACATCTTACCTATACCATCCCATACCATTCAACCCCATCCCACAAACCAAATACACCATTGGTAGCTATAGTGTCACGATTTAACAATTACATCATCATGCTGTTAGCCAAACTAACGAAGAGATGTGCTTAGACAAAATTAAGTACTCTCTTTGTTCAAAAATATATATAACATTTTGGATATTGATACGGTCTCCAACACGCAGCTTTGACTATTACTTTTCATATGGATATATTCATAAAATAATATAAAATTATTATGTTATGAAAACATTTTATCATGACTAATCTAATGATACCATTTTCATATGATAAATACAAATAATTTTTTTATACATTAGCGCTCAGAGTTAAGAAAGTTTGACTACACATTTTCTAAAATGTCACATGTTTCTGAACAGATGGAGTCGTTTCGAGGACACGAATCGTCAAATTAAAAGCACAGAGGATTCATGTACTGGATTGAACAAATCTAACTAGTTGAGGATGCAACGCAATTTGGGACTCGGTATCAAACATACCGTCGGGGTGATTGGCCAGGAATCAGCTCATCTGAAGAATCTATCTACCACCAGACCAAAGTACACCCAGCAGTTTCCAAAAAAAAAAGATCTGCAGCAGACCAGCGGCGGCCCCACAGATAATGGTACAGACTGCTCCTCTCTATAGCATCTCTCCATGTCACCTGTAGATAGCACTAAAGAAAGCTCATACAATGGGTTATGGTGATACAGTCGGCTACAAGATTGTAGATAGCATATTTCTCTATCTTCATTCTCTTTCATCAACGAGAGCTTAAATCCTATGCGGCAAAAGCTATAGACAACTGATGTAAGCCCATTGTACATGACCTAAGGGCATATACAATAGGGTGACATCAGCCATCTATAATTTTTTGCAACATAAGATTTCTAATAGTGTGGATGAGAGAGAACGAGAGAGAGAGAGAGAGAAATAGTATAGTATGCAATCGAATATTATTATATGAGTTGTTGTCTATAATAACTATATTTTTCAAGTAAAAATTAAAATATTGTAAAATCTTATATAGATAATTTAACAGACAATTTATTATGTTGTCTATAAAATAAGTTGTCTATAGATGACATTAAAGACTTCTATATATCACCGTGGAAAAAAAGGAACGAAATGAGTGCCGAACGAAAACATCCATCGCGTAACCCCATTTAAACCGCGATCCGAGGAGCCGAAAACCTCAGCAGCTAGCACAAGGCAACACCCAACAAAAGTGGAGGAGAAGAATCGGAGATGATCCTGGTGGCTCTCACGGCGGAGCTGCTGGAGGAGTACACGGCGGCGGTGGCGCGCGCCATGGAGCTGCTGCTCTCGGCGGCGCCGCGCATCTTCCCGCGGTCCCTCGTCCTCCGCAGCCTCCCCTTGGCGCTCTACGCCGTCACCCGACGATCTGCGCGCGTCAATCAGGTGCTCCTTGTTGTCGTACATACCGATACCAGCACAGCTAGCTTAGTTGGTTAGTGTTGGTGTTGTTCTGCCTAGCTGTTGTTGGATCTGAATCTGATCTGGGTTGATGGTTTGCTGATGCCTAGCTAGCTGGTGACGAGGGAGAGATCTACTTGATTGGGATCGATCGATGCAGTTGAGCCCGGCCAGTCTCAACTCATTGTAATCCCGAGTCTGTGATGTATTTGCTTCTTGGTTTGCAGAGGTACGGTACACATTTCGAGCGAATTTCTGGTCGGAAGAACCGCCCGTCTGTCACACTGCCAGTCTGCTCTAGTATTAGTTTAGTGTCATGTCATTCCTTTAGTTAGATACTCAATTTTACGACGTATGTTAAACTTCCAGTTACTTGTTTAATTATTATATATCTTAATAAAATACGGCGGCGCATTTGCTGCGATCCTGAGCATGTTCCAATGGATTTCCCAGTTTAAATGATTCAATGCCTTGAAAGGAAAAATATATAAAATCGTTAGGGTTGAAGGTTAACACTCGAAATACGACAAATTGTCACATGAAACACTCGAAATTTAAGGTGCTCGTGCCGGTCTGGGCGTCTGGCCAGTTCATGCCCACGCTCGAGGCCGGCAAGTAGATTGAGATTGCTTCTTAATCCTGAAAACTGATGGGTGCCGAGAGGCCTGGTCATGATGTCTGCAATCGGATCTCGCGATGAAATAAACCTTATCTCCAAAAGCTTGTGTGCGTGTTTCTCGCCCAAAATGGTAGTCAACCTCAATATATTTAATATATTTGGTGCGTGCATGAAACATTGGATTAGCTGACGAATATGTCGTCCCAAGGTTGTCACACCACAAGCTAGGTGTGTCTGGACTGAGACACTCCATGTTCCTTAAGAAGAGATTGCAACCTTATCATTTCAGCAGTAGCATTTGTAATTGACTTATACTCAGATTCAATGCTAGTCTGTGGCGCAGTTGCTTGCTTATTGGAACTCCATGAGATCAGATTTCCTCCAAAGAATATTATATAGCCCCCACTTGACCGGCGATCATCAACATTTCCAGCCCAGTCTGCATCAGAAGAGGCAGTTAGAAGTGTCGACTCTGACTTGAAAATTTGGAGCCCAGTAAACCGAGTAGCTTTCAGATATCGTAACATCCTCTTTACTACTGACCAACGGCAGCTAGTTGGATTGTGCAGAAACTGACATATCCTATTTACCGGGAAGGAAATACCAGGCCTTGTGAGACCTAAATATTGCAGAGCTCCTACTGTACTTCTGTACCTAGTACCTTCTTCAGCAGACACAGAATCCCCATCATCCTTTGACAGTCTTTCAGTTACTGCCATTGGTGTACTAACTGGCTTGCGGTTAGACATGTTCACTCTCTTAAGCACATCTCCAATATACTTGCTTTGTGTCAATAGCAATCTGTCAAGCTCCTTTTGACCACTATTCCAAAGAAGAAATGCAGATCACCCAAATCGTTAACTGCAAAGTCTGTTCTTAGCTGCTTGAGCAAACTTTCCACAGATTGAACCGAAGAGCTTGTTACAATAATATCATCGACATATACCAACATATACATGACTATTCCATTATCATTATAAATGAATAGTGCTGTATTTTTGACAAGGATTTAATAATCCTTAATTAATTACATTATTTATCTATAATATTTATTATAGATGATAATATCTTTATACAACCTTCAGAGGTATCCCTCATCATTAATAATAAGGGAAGATTATAATTACCTAGTGATCGTAAGCTATTTTACGACCACCATACAGTCGTAAGCGATTCTACGACCGCCATATAGTCGTAAGTTGTTCTATGATCACCGTACGATCGTAAGATCCTCTATGACCAACTTATGATCGTAAGCTTTATTACGATCATAAGCTCTATTACGACCAAGTCAATTACGACCACTCTATAGTCGATAAAATTCATAGACATGTGAACCAAATCGACTAGGGACTTTATACGCTGTGTTTATTTATACGTAATAGTTAAGCACACGCCGTTATCCTCTGATATAATTGAACGTGTTAATATATATCTATGGAATAACTGAAAAACGGACGTGGGGGGAATATTTCTCTGACAATAACTGCCATCAAACGTGTACAATTAACCAACCGTTGAGACGTCTGTTGGCAAGGGACAACTGCTACCCTCTCAGACGCTATATAAGGGATAATGCCGATGGACAGAGGATAGAGGACAACTGACAAGATAGAAGTCATTAGTCTTAGCTTTCGGTGACTTTCTTCTTGTTGTAAACACGATCAATACAAGAACACAGGAGTAGTGTTATTATTTTCTCAGAAGAAGACCTGAACCTGTATAAAAACCGATGTGTCTCATTTATCATAGTCTCGATCAAACAAGCGCCCAACATTCATATCATAACTTCTATATTAAAACATTGACATATCTCTTTTAGATGGAACAAATCTTAACTCTTGCAACTTTGAACTGAGCCTTGAATACCCGGCTCTGGGCGCCTGTTTGAGTCCATAGAGGGCCTTCTCAAGTTTGCATATATGAAGGATACTAAGGATTTTTATATCTTGGAGGCTGACACATATATACTTCTTCCTCTATAAAACCATAAAGGAATAAATTCTTGAAGCACCATCCTTTTGAAAGGAATGGACAGTACAAGCCTAACAGTTCAACCCGTGTACCTCCGGCTAGCAATTTTGGAAATATAATAATTATTTTTTATGTGATTTCCTATGTAGATCATGTATTGTTATTTAGAAAAATATATTTTTTTAATCATATAACTATATTTTTCTTATTTTCCCAAATGTATGCAGCGTGCAATTTATAGCTTGCCATTTAGTCAATCTCTTATTTGAACACGGTGACCGCTATTTCTTTTTTAATTGATAGAAAGATGCTTTCAATTTTCACTTTTTCTTTTACTAATTTGGTCGATGTCTAGTTTTACTCTGGTTAATATGATATTTTCTAACATATATTCCAATTAATATGGAAACTCCAACTTCTCATATAGCACTTAATTCGTACGATGATACATCTTTATCAATTTGAGCATACTCCAATAATGATTATAAGATACCCCAAAGTGAGTTCCAATAAAAAAATCGTTAAAGTCCACCTTTTATAGTGAAATTTGTGTATATACTCTTTTATATATAAAAGGTATATAGCAAAAATAAAATACCGAATGAATTTTTTTTAGTCAAATCGCATTGGAGTATCTTATAATTAGTATTTAAGTATATACTGAAAGTGATAAAGAAGTATAATATATTCATTTAAGTGATATATTAGAAGTGAGAGTACGTGCTTATGGGAATACGAAACGGACATTATATATATATATATATGAGAAAATGGTCTCAACTGCCATCTGCTGCTCGTCACTCGCACAAAAAAAGTAATACAATCTGTTTCTAATCCGAATGTCCAACTCAGTTGGCCTAACACATCTCCGGTCAGTGGCAATCAGCCATAGACATAAGATGGCTATAGACAGCAATATTTAATGCAGGCTATAAATTATAGGGTCCCTCTATACAATATTTGACTATTTTATCAGCTTGAAATATTTAAATTTAGTTCACTTATAATTTTATTATACATAAATTACATTAATTAATTTATGTTCTTAGTAACTGTAATTATTTTTGAAAGTCTTAATAACTCATATTTCCATCACATGACTAACATATGCTTTGAGAGATTGAGTAAAAGTAAAGACAAAACAAAGACAAAAATAAAATTCTATACTAACAAAATATGACAATGTTGTAACTCGTTATGCTCCAAAGAAAAAATCATAATAAATTCGGACCCAATTCATCAGATGAGAATAAGTGCAACTCTTAAAGCATATAAGACGGATAAAAATTCGACTATTTTGACTAGGGGTGAAAACGGATCGGATACAGACAGATAATGGCTCTGCCATATTTATTTATATATATTTTTTTCCCGGATTCGGATACGAATACGAATACTCCGGATACGAATACAGATACGAATAATATCAAATACGAATACAGAGCGAATATGAATTGAAACAAATACGACCGTGGATATTTTTGGGAACATAAAAACCCCTTAAATTGTATACTAGAAATTAACGAAAACATATAACTAGTTTATTTGATGCAAACATTCACGAATTGTTCATATTTTCAGCAACACACATAACATTGGCACTAGCAAGTTGTATTAACTAGTTCATCACAAATATAACACTTAATTTACCATACTTAGCTAATAAGTGATAACTCACAAAGTCACAAGTCATCACACATTCACACTTAGTTCATCACATACATAAAACTTAGTTCACACTAACATTGATCAGGCTAGATGATTAATCTATACACAAATGACTGTAATATCCCAAAGTATGTTACCAAAAATAAAATTAACAAAGTTATTATTTTATTGGATTTTCTCATATTTAAAAGAGTTTTCTTGGTTAAAAAGAAAAATAAAATAAAATAAAGTCAATTATTTAATTTCTTAGTTTTCAATGTAAAAAATAAAAATTATTAAGATTTCTGGGATTTTATTGGATTTAAAGTGAAAATGGAAAAATAATTAATTTTCTTGAATTTTCTAGATTTAAAAAAGGTTTTTCCTATTTTTCAAGAATTAAAAATAATTTATGTGCAAAAATAAAAACCAACTTTAACTTGGAATTAATTTTATTAAGTTAAAAATAATACAAGGAATTTTTATGGTTTTTTCTAGAATTTTTTTAACTCTATTTGCTATTTTCTAAAAGGCTATTTGATTTGTTGTATTTTCTGAAATTGAAAATCAATTAAAATCCCATTTTCTCTTTTGGGCCAAAATTCGGATATCCGAACTTAGTCTTATCCGGATAATCCGTATCCGTATCCACCGAATAGCATGGCTACCGTATTCGTTTCCGTTTCCGATAAAAAAAATCCGAATCCGTTTCCGATCAGAAAATTATCCGAGAAAAATTCGATCCGAGACAATTCGAATCTGTTTCCGTCCGGATCGGCCGGAAACTATCCGATCCGTTTTCATCCCTAATTTTGATAAAATAAAACGGTCAAATGTTTTTTAGCAAAACTTGAAAATTAATTCAAAATGAAACATGTTCGCAAAAGTTACCGGGTTCCATACCAAAACAGGTTTAATTTTGAATCCAATACTCATATGTGAACCTGGCGACCACATCAACAACCTGAATTGTACAATATATCTAACGAATATAAAAACGATTGTTTTGCCTTAAAAAACTATTGAAAGTTATTTAGCAATTTCGTAAATTCTATGTGTGAAAACTTAGATGGGCAAGATGTTTTCTTTTCTTTTTTTAACCAGTAATGTAGTTTCTTGATATATTTTTCCCTTTGTAACGCCAGGCTTAACAAAAGCTCAGACACTATGGATCTATACATAGTCCAAGCGATAGACTACATATATACCAACATAAAGTTTAGTCGTTAACCCATACATTTGTGTAAAACTTAGTCGGTAACCCATACGCTCACACATGTAGTTTTAAGGTACTTTTCCAATAGTTTAATGGCATCCGGAGAGACATATTATGCTATTAGAACTATGAATTTGATCTATAAATTATTTAGACTAGTCATCAACCCGTGCGGATGCGCAGGCTACGTGGTTTCGATAATATTATGTTATTGATAATATAAGAAAAATTCCATTAGCAAACTTTGGTTCTCATTTCTTTTACTTTTTCTAATTGTCATATATTTCTAATTTATTACTTTATGGCCCCAATATAGAACCAATATTATTATTTACGTGCATCCTAAGTACAAATACTATTAGTGTATGGATCTACATATATATGGAGTACACAAATTGTGATAATATTGTAACATCCCGGAATCGAATCGGGAGAATTTAAAAGAAGCCGGGGACGAAAAGGCAATTAAAAAAATAGAATTTCCTGTTGAGAGAGGGGGTTTTCATAAAAATTTCGATAACCTGGGCCGCGGGCCGCGGCCCAGGAGGCCCAAGAGGGGGATGGCCGGCCTAGGGGGCGCGGGCCAAGGGGGTGGGGAGGCGCCCCAAACCCTAGCCGCCTACCCCCACTCCCTCCACTTCCTCCCCATAGCCGCCACACTCTCCCTCCTCCCCCCGGCGCCCCTCGCTGCACCTTGGCGCCATCTCGCTGCAGTGGTGTCATCCCTGGTGATCCCCGACGTTGCTCCTCAGGATCTCCTCCGAAGTCGCCTCCTCCCACTGTCGTCACCGGCCGTTCGTCGGCGTTCTTGTGGCCGACCATGTGAGAGGGAAGAGAGGAGAAGGGAGGGAGGTCTTCGGGAAGTGGATCAACGTCGTCCTTCAGGTCTACAAGGGTAATGAGGAGTCTCACCCGCTGTTTGATATGGGTTGGAGGTAGATAGATCGATTAGTGGTAAATCGTTATGCTGTCTGTCAGATTCCAGATTAGATCCAGTAGTTTGTGCGCCCAGTTTCGGTCTTTTAGAAGCAGAATTTGATATTTTCGTCTGCTAGAGTTTTGTAGCCCCGGTTTTTATGTTTCCATAGCCACCAAGATCACAATATTCCGCCTTACGGTTTAGGAGATATGATTTATTCTTTGTGCTTTGTTCTGTCTGTCTGACGAGAAGGAACTGTCTGTTTGATACATAGTTTTGACCTTGTTAATGTAAGATTCAGGACCTCCACCCAACTTGGTTATTGTAGAATTTTTAATATCTTTCCAGATTGATAAAGATCACCTCTATTGGATCTGTAGAATGAAAGTTATGACTTTTTTCTTTACTGCTGTTATGTGGTTTGGACAGATGTCTGTCAGACATTTCAACTACTAGTTAGCCAATTGTCTTGGCCGAATCGATAAACCCCATCAACTAGAGTTTCGTAGCCTGGTTTGTTAAGATTCATTGAGCACTAGTTTCACGTCATTCTGAGTTACAGATCTTTAATTATGATTTTACTCGTACTGTAGTCCAGTAGGGTTGTCAGGTGGCTGAATATGTTAAATGTCAGTTTGAAACCGTTGATTGTGTTGGATAGTTAGGGGATTATGGTAGGACACCATAGCTATGTCATACCTTTTTATCCTTATTACGAATATGTATTTGTCTAGGCGGTGAGGTGATGAGTGGAGGAGCACATTCGTTGCCTCCTAGCACGTCACAGCGTGGAAGGCAAGTACAATGTGTTAAGACATGTTGATTTCTGTTGAATGTTGTTAATGCGATGTTACTTCTATGATCCATATTCATACTTCATGTTATACAGTTGAAAGTTGTTGATGCGATGCTAATTCAATGATTCATGATTCATACTATATGACATACATTCGTTCTTAGTTGATAATCCATGTGATTGAAAGAAGGTGACACCCATTGCATATATTCATTCCATTCTTGTATTGTTCGTGTTCCGTCCACGGGAGTGGAATTGTTAAGACCCATCAATTCCAGTATGGGCACGTAAGACCCACCATTCCAATGTGGGCAATTTCGGACACCCGTATGAAACGTTTTTCATACAGTGATTGGATCCCCGGACTTTGTTAAGTACGTGCTTAAGTGAGCATCGACGGGTGTGTCACTCGCTATACCGGTATGAGCATGTGTGAGTCATTTTCTTTCAATGCACCCATTCATTCCATTCATACTCATAAGTGTTCAGAGATAAGTTCATCCTTTATATTGAGATTGAGTAGTTCATAACCTTGAATGTTCAATTGTTTACTGTACTTGCTGAGTTTCGACTCATTCTTGATTTATTTATTTATTTAGGTGATCGTTGATGATGACTCTATTGGGAGGGAATAGACCTGCACAGTTCACTACATTTTACTTTCATTAATAATGTCGAGTATGTCTTTCAGTTGTTAATTGAGGAACTGTAATAAATAAGTTTTCTACTGCATGATATTTCTCTCCACGTTATGTTTTCCTGTTAAATGATGCTAGTGGATCACTTCAATTATTTCTTGATTCTGTTTGATGAATTCAGTCTTAATTCCTGCCATACTACTATTAAAGTTGGTCCCTTTTTGTACTTAGACGAGTTTAAGTTTAAATTCTTCTGCAATTTGGTTATATGTTAGTCCTTTAGGTAACATCTTGGCTTCCGAATAGCCAGGGTGTTACGGTTGGTATCAGAGCGGGCTTTAGGTACGGGGTAAACAACGTATTAAAATGACACACTGTGCACAGTAGGTGGGGTTTGGGAAATCCATTGCATCCGCATTTCTAGTGATGTGGTTTATTATGTTGTACTATATTGAATTATTTCTGTATTATCTTTCTTGTTGATTAATCTATGATATGATGTGATATTATATATATATAAATTCATTCTATAATTGTCATGAGATGATCCTATATATATTCATAATTGAATACATTGGGCTATTCGTATTAGTAGCGGACGTTGAGCAGTTGAGTTTGTGGTTGTTGTCCTGGGTTTTGCCAGGCTACACCACTATTCATGGTATTAAAAAAATAGAAAAGTTCTTACCCCTGTTCCATAAGTTCTGTGTTGAGCATGAGCTCGCTGATGAATTTGTTGTCTTTCTTGAGCTTGTATCTGGTTCCTGGTTGTAGTTCCTTGCAGTTCATGAATTTCTTTTGAATGGGGGGTTATAATGAAGTTGACAAGCTCTAGTAGGTCTCTGATCATTCTTTGAATCAATTATTGTTCTTTCGATTATTGTGATATTTCTACTCCACGTGAGCATAGTTAAATTGCAAGATTTATCTTTTCACGAAGTTCTGTTTTACCCCTCTTGGAAAATTTAACTCATTTGTTCGCTTGGAATTTCGGGCATTGGAAGATTTCTTTTGAAAGTTCGTTATTAGGGGTGCATCGACCTTGCATATTTCTTTTGGGGTGCTTTAGAAAGTTCTTCTTTTCCTTGATTTCTGAATTTGACAAAATTTTGTCCGGTGGTGTTGGTAAATTTCTCTTGGGTTCATAATTCATGGTAGATGATGAGATTCAATGGGTCTTTAATGGTTCTCTAAAACCATTATTGTTTTTCGATTGTTGAGTTGCTTTTACTACTGGTGATCTTCGTCAATTGGCAATAATGTTATTTCCATGGTTGTTCCTTCTTTCTTATTGTAAAAGAGCGACTCATTTACTCGTTTGATAGTTTGAATAACGAGAGTTTTCTATTGCAAGTTCGTTGACACAAGAAAGTATTGGCTCCATGTATTTCTTTTGGATCATTCCACTTGTTGAAGTTTAATGCATCTCTTTTCTGAAGAAAAGTGTTAATACCCTTTGGTGGTGCTGTGTTGTGATTAAGTTGGAGGTTGTACTCAAACAAAAATTGTGGGCTACGGGTTTCTATTGGTACCTATTTGTTTTTCAAAATAATTTCTTGTCTTCCTGACTGCTGAGCTCTCTTTACTATTTGTAAACATTATTATTGACAAGATCGTTCTCTTTTATGATAGTCCTATCTTTCTCGCTAGTAAAGGTGACCTGGTTATCCGCTTGGTATTTTGGAGAATGAGAATTATCTTTCACAAAGTTAATTGAAGAAATTTTTGACTCAGCTCATTCCTTTTGGAGTAGTTGGAGTGTTCTCCTCATAAACATCTATTTGCTGATCTTACATTAGTGCTAACTCTACCTATTTTCTTGGCATGCTAATATTGTTGAAACCTTATGCCTTTGCCACATTGAAATTTCTAACTTTCAAAGTCAGTACCTTCTTCTCATTTGAAGTTTGATCTTCTCCTTGTGCCTCAATTGTGGACTTCAGATATATTTTCGGAGCTCTTCGCCTAATTGGTTTTCCCCTTGGTCCTGTATTCAGTGCGAGTGGTAAATGATTTTTCTAGTTGGCGAAAATCGTTTTCATGTGCCTCTTCTTTTGAGAAAGATTTGACCCATTCTTTTCGCATAAGTCTTTCTAGGTGTTTTCTAATTGTAGTTGTGAGATTGATGTTAATACTTGTAGTAAATTGATCGCCACTGGTGAAATCGATTAAATGAGAATACTTCAAGTTTCGTTTTTGTGATCGTTTGGAGCTCATGAATATTCTGGTAGCTAAAATTATTTTAAATAAAATGGTGTATGGGAAAGTCCTATTGATTCTTAAGAGTTTCATGCGATTTGGTCTAAATGCTCTTTGGTTTGAGTTCGCAAAGTGAGGTTGCAATCAAAGAAAACTTTTGTTGACTTCTTCAAGAGGAAATTAATCCGTTTGCTTTCCGTGAAATCCTGTAAATAAAAATGTTTCGCGTTTTGTGGCTGGGGTCATTTGGATCTCATGTTTCATGAGAAGATGAACTATTCTGAGCAAATTTGGCGTGTCGAAGAATTTTATTGGTTCTTAAGTAGTTCTATGGATTGGACTAAAGAACTTACCTTGTTCGTTGTGGCAAGTGTTGTTAGTTCAAGGACCAATTGCTGTGTTAAAGTAAAGAGTGCAGTAGAAGTATTTGATAATTAGAATCAAGTTTTGTAACCTGTGGTCGTTTGAATCATGCCTAAATTTTCCGCTCTTTCCACTCAAGAGATGTCGAGTTTCAATTGTAATATCATTTTTCTTATCGGCTGTTATTTGCTATTCCCTTTTGAGGAATGTGTGCTCTCAACCGTGAATTCAACTTTTGTTTTCCAAGATCCTCGTTACCAGATTATTTCTTTTGGTTTCGTGCTCGCTGTGAGGAGCAACTTTTCCCTGTGTGACGAAACTCGTCCTTGTTCGCCGCTTTCTTTCGAAAAGGAATCAACAATTTTATGTTGCCAAGTTTTGTAAAGTATAAATTGGCAACTATTTGGTAGTGGTTATGTAGTGGTAGTGGTTTAGTAATGGTAGTGGTGAGATTTTGCTACCAAACTATTGGAGGAGTAGTAGAAAATAAATTGGTTTTGATCTGTACCTCTTGGAGGGAAATTGATTCACATAGAATGTTTGGCTTCGAAGTAAGTCTGAATAGTGTTCCGATTGAGTAGAACCTATGGTATAGAGAAATTCCAGAACTTCAGTTCATGTTAAAAGGTTGGGGATTATCAAAGGTATGGAGACCTTGATTAATTTTTATAGAGTAACACAATTGGATAATAGTGTGAGATTATGTGGGTAATTTCTGAGGATGTCAATAAGTGAGTATGTTAGAATTGTGAGAATGTTGGAGATTCAATCCGTTGATTTCCCTATCTGTTATAATTGCAATTTGTTGTAGAAGTCTTGGAGGTTAAATCTGGGCTTTGCATTTTTTATGCTACACTTTTGGTCACTCAATGATTGTGTGTAGAGAGAATGGAATAATAGAGTTTCCTGAGCAGTGGAATGATAATCGATAGAACCCTTCTGATGAAGTATAGGGACGTGCGTGCTAAGAATTCTGAGTTGTTGTTCTTGGAAATTAGAGGTAATGTGATTGTGTGGGACCTATTCTGTGGTGCTTTGAACGCCTTCTATCAAATCGATTTTGGTTAGTAGAATGAGTTATCTAGAGTATTCGGTGGATTCAATATAGCCTCTCCACAATGGTGCGGATGATGTACTTCAGTTTGAACATAATTTGAGGATGTTTAACTAAGAGGTTTAAGCAGGTGGTATGCGATGAATTCGAATTTCAAGGTTCGAGAGATATTTTATTCCTAGAAGAGAGAAACTGAGAAAAAGGATGTTTCATCGGATAATGAGGCGTTTTCTTGATTCTCGTTTGAGTTTTGTGTCGTTAACCGGCGTTTTCTGCAATTTGAGTTGTGGCTGTGTTGGCATGTTGATTCTTTCCAATTCAGACAAATCGCAAGTATTTGGTTTGGGCGTTCGAGTGATTTTTCCTTTGGTTGTCGTGGTGTTCATTTGTAAGCTACCTATTTAGAAAATAGATTTGTTTCCGAGATGAATTATCAAACTTGGAATTTAACCTTTTGGTGGAGAGTTAGCGTAGCATGGATGTGATGATGACTCTTTATTTCTAGTTGGATTATCTTCATTTTCGAAAGTTGCAGAAATTAGGAAGTTGGCATACTGTTTTGCCCGTCTC
Source organism: Hsuehochloa calcarea (assembly GCA_036346395.1). Classification (NCBI taxonomy): domain Eukaryota; kingdom Viridiplantae; phylum Streptophyta; class Magnoliopsida; order Poales; family Poaceae; genus Hsuehochloa; species Hsuehochloa calcarea. Next base: position 2,319,797 of record CM070605.1, on the reverse strand, counting down.
GGGTACTTACGTGAAGTACGAAACGTCGGTTGTGTTTTGGTACTGAGTGAGCAGTTATACCATTCAAAGTTTGAGATTTAGTTAAACACGTTGACCATCGAGAAAGGTCTTACCTTCGATCCTCTTCTGATGAGTGTACCTAGAAAGTTCAGCTTGAGTGTTAGGTCTGGCGTCGTTTTACATCTTTGTGTTGTGGTTTTCTCTAGTCCGAAAGATGGGCCACTTGGGAGCTAGAGTCCCGCATTCGAGAGCAGTATCCAGATTTATTCGCTTCTGGTACGTGTTAATTGTTGTTTTCAATTCTGTGGTATTCTTTTCTCGTACTCGTTTCGATGGTTAGAATTTGAGGTCGAATTCTGTTAAGGGGGTAGAATGTAATATCCCAGAATCGAATCAGGAGAATTTAAAAGAAGCTAGGGACGAAAAGGCAATTAAAGAAATGGAATTTCCTGTTAAGAGATGGGGCTTTCATAAAAATTTCGACAATCTGGGCCGCGGCTCAGGAGGACCAAGAGGGGGATGGCCGGCCTACGGGGGGCCGGCCAAGGGGGCAGGCGCCCCAAACCTTAGCCGCCTCCCCCCACTCCTTCCACTTCCCCCCATAGCCGCCACCCTCTCCCTCCTCCCGTCGGTGCACCTTGCTGCTCCTTGGTGCCGTCTCGCTGCTGTGGTGTCACCCCCGGTGATCCCCGACGTTGCTCCTCAGGATCTCCTCCGAAGTCGCCTCCTCCGCCGTCGTCACTGGCCGTTCGTCGGCGTTCTTGTGGCCGGCCATTGGAGAGCGAAGAGAGGAGAAGGGAGGGAGGTCTTCGGGAAGTGTATCAACGTCGTCCTTCAGGTCTACAAGGGTAACGAGGAGTCTCACCCGCTGTTTGATATGGTTTGGAGGTAGATTGATCGATTAGTGGTAAACCGTTATGCTGTCTGTCAAATTCCAGATTAGATCCAGTAGTTTGTGCGCCCAGTTTCGGTGTTTTAGAAGCCGATTTTTATATTTTCCATAGCCACCTAGATCACGAGATTCCACTTTACGGTTTAGGAGATATGATTTATTCTTTGCGCGTTGTTTTGTCTGTCTGACGAGAAGGAACTGTCTGTTTGATCCTTAGTTTTTACCTTGTTAATGTAAGATTCGGGACCTCCACCAAACTATATTATTGTAGAATTTTTAATAATCTTTCCATATTGATAAATATCACCTCCATTGTATCTGTAGAATGAAATTTATGCCTTTTTCTTTCTTCTTTGTTATGTAGTGCGGACGGATGTTTGTCAGACATTTTCAACTACTGGTTAGCCAATTGTCTTGGCCGAATCGATAAACCCCGTCAACTAGAGTTTCGTAGCCTGGTTCGTTAAGATTCATTGAGCACTAGTTTGACATCATTCTGTGTTACAGATCTTTAATTATGAGTTTACTCGTACTGCTGTCCAGTAGTGTTGTCAGGTGGCTGAATAGGTTAAATATCAGTTTGAAACCGTTGATTGTGTTGGAAAGTTAGGGGATTATGGTAGTACACCATAGCTATGCCATACCTTGTTATCCTTATTACGAATACGTATTTGTGTAGGCGGTGAGGTGATGAGTGGAGGAGCACATTTGTTTCCTCCTAGCACATCACAGCGCGGAAGGCACGTACAATGTGTTAAGACATGTTGATATCTGTTGAATGTTGTTAATGCGATGTTACTTCTATGATCCATGTTCATACTTCATGTTATATAGTTGAAAGTTGTTGATGCGATGCTAATTCAATGATCCATGATTCATTCTTCATGACATATATTCGTTCTTAGTTGATAATCCATGTGATTGAAAGAGGTGACACCCATTGCATATATTCATTCCATTCTTGCATTGTTCGTGTTATGTCCACAGGAGTGGAATTGTTAAGACCCATCAATTCCAGTATGGGCACGTAAGACCCACCAATCCAATGTGGGCAATTTGAGACACCCGTATGAAACGTTCTTCATACGGTGATTGGATCCCCGAACTTTGTTAAGTACGGGCTTAAGTGAGCACTGATGGGTGTGTCACTCGCTATACCGGTATGAGCATGTGTGACTCCTTTCCTTTCAATGCACCCATTCATTCCATTCATACTCATAAGTGTTCAGAGATAAGTTCATCCTTTGTATTGAGATTGAATAGTTCATAACCTTGAATGTTTAATTGTTTACTGTACTTGCTGAGTTTTGACTCATTCTTGCTTTATTTATATATTTAGGTGATCGTTGATGATGACTCTATTGGGAGGGAATAGACCTGCACGTATCACACAGTTCACTACATTTTACTTTCATTAATAGTGTCGAGTATGTCTTTCAGTTGTTAATTGAGGAACTGTAGTAAATAAGTTTTCTACTGCATGATATTTCTCTCCATGTTGTGTTTTCCTGTTAAATGATGCTAGTGGATCACTTCAATTATTTCTTGATTCTATTTGATGAATTCAGTCTTTATTCCTACATGCTACTATTAAAGTTGGTTCCTTTTTGTACTTAGACGAGTTTAAGTTTAAATTCTTGCACAATTTGGTTGTATGTTAGTCCTTCAGGTAACATCTTGGCTTCCGAATAGCTAGGGTGTTATAATTATAATATTTATAAATTCCAAATTAAAATTTTATTATCCAGGCATATTAATTCCATTGAATATGTGAGACTAATACTTATATATTGAAAAAATATATTAACTAATACTTATATATTGAAAATATATATTTAGGAATTCATAATTAAAAGAAACATGTTATACGAATATATACATATTCACAAGTGAGAATTCCGAAACAATTGTTATACCCATGTATATCAATTTGTAGTTAGAAATTGTAAAAATTGTTGCAAAAAAATAATATAATAGATTAATTTTTTTTAGAATTCTAACCATAGGACTACCACCTTCCTTGAGTTGATCATGGCATGGTGGGCTTCAGATACGATACTACATGTCATCTATAATTTTAATAATTAAAATCCCATAGTTATGAATTTTGAAAATTAGATTTATTTTTGTAATTATGCAATTATAGATAGTCGGATATAAAAATTTAGATCCAAGATTTGAATATCCGTGTATCTATGCACAACATCACAATTTTTCTATGTGGATACTAATTGTTTCGGGATTTTTTGCTATTTACAAAGTCCTAATTGTAATTTGTATCTAGTACGCTGTCCATAGAGTCATATTTTGGTTTTTAGTACGGACCAATATGCTCCATGCATGCGACCCGGAGTTCTATTTCTATGAAAATATGTTGTTTCCAATCAAAATAATTATATATTATAAAAGTATATTTTATGGTGGATCTGGTGATACCAATTACATGTTGTCAATCGTGTTAATTGTTTATATATTGATGGTCAAATCTAAAAATATTTGACTGACACAATTTCTAAAACAACTTTTATTTGGAATCGAGGTAGTACTAAAAAGACATAATTATGAAGATAAATTAATAGCCAGAAACTTTTCCTTATAGAGCTTGGACTATTCCCTGACGCGGTTGTCGGACTCCTGTTTTTTGGTTACTGCTATCCAATAGGAAAGATTATTTAATCATTCCATATTAGCAAAGGATACGTTTGTTAGTTTGACAGCAAACCGTGTTGTACTCAAACACTCGTACATGTTTCATGTTTCGGATGTGTTTAGTATTGATATTGTGATCTGAATTGTCTAATATGGAAGAGTCCAGATTAATTTTCATATTAGTGGATACGTTTCCTACTTGGACTCTAAGTCCTTACCCCTATATATACCTCTTATAAGCCGCACGCGGAGAATAGCCGCCTCATTGTAATCCCATACGATTTGTAAACACTTCTCATATAGTGATCATCGCTGGTTGGCGCTCATGGTTTTTCCCGCAAGGGTTTTTCACGTAAAAAATTCGTGTCTCGCTTTTATCCCTATTTTTTCAAACAAGTGGTATAAGAGCATTGCAGATTTTAGAGTTTTGAAGAGAGACACGAAAAAATAGCAGATCGGTTCTTTTCGGCCGCCGCCACTCGCAGCTTTTTTCGGCTCGATCGGTTCTTTCGTCGTCAAGTGCCGCCCATCTCGCCACCAGCAACGCCCGCTTCGCTTGTACGTGCGGAAGCGTTGCATCGGCCGGTCAAGCCAGTGCTCCAAGCTGCATTGCGGTTCGCCAGTCTCAGTCGAATTCTCTTGCCTCGGTCCATGTGACGGCAATAAAAGCAGCAGTCCCTCGGTCGTCCATGAGTTGGGCCATCAGCCAAAGCTAGAAGCAAATTGAAGCCAGCAGCACAGGAGTGCAGCCAAGAGAGAAGAAAAGCAATCAGCCGCACACGCGTGGAAAACTCCAGCAGCCAATCAGCCGACACAGGTTCAAGAGGTTCTTTCCTTTCTTTAATCAATTACCAATCAAGTATTCGGTTGATTCACATGCAGACCAAAGCAATACAGAGAACGTGATCTGAGCAATCAGCAGAGCACAGGTTCCAAAGCTCAAAGAAAAACAATATTTTCTTTAATCTTGATTGATGTGAAGTGCTTCTGTTGCTTTGTTAGCTTTGGAGATTTTTTTTGCTTCGGCTACCCATTAAGTGCACCAGGAGATTTGAATATTTTTGTGTTTGCGTATACAGAAGGTGTACCAAAGCGGTCGTGATTTTTGTTAGATTTACATAGATCAGTACCAACAAATTTTAAGTTTATTCCTCATGGTGACTTTGAAGTATGATCTTCCACTCCTGGGTCGAGACACAAGATTTTCGCTGTGATAAGTCAAGATGAGGGTTGTGTTGGCACAGATGGATTTGGATGATGCGCTCGAAGGTTTTGAGAAACAACATATCGAATGGACCGCAGATGAGAAGCGCAAAGACCGTAAAGCTTTATCTCAGATTCACCTTCATTTATCAAATGATATTTTGCAGGATGTTTTGAAGTAGAAGACATCCGCTGCTTTATGGATGAAGCTGGAACAAATTTGCATGACAAATGATCTCAACAGTGAGATGCATCTTAAGCAAAAATTGTGCTCCCACAAATTGCAAGAAGGAGGATCTGTGCTTGATCATCTTTCGGTGTTTAAGGAGATCGTTACCGACCTAGAGTTGATGGAGGTAAAATATGATGATGAGGATTTGAGTCTTATTGTTTTGTGTTCATTGCCTAGTTCTTTTTTAAATTTCAGAGATACCATATTATATAGTAGAGATACTCTCACGCTTAATGAAGTTTATGAAGCTTTGCATGCTAAGAAAAAATGAAACATATGGTACCTTCTGAAAATTCAAACTCGTAAGGAGAAGGCTTGTTTATTCGTGGTAGGCAAAAGGAGAAGAACTCAAACAATGGATCTTGAGGAAAAAGTTTGAACGGCTACAAGAGTCAGTCGAAATAAATAGGTAAGTACAAGTCATACAAATATTGTAAGAAAAGTGGGCACGACATCTCTGAATGCTGGAAGCTATAGAATAAAGAAAAGAGAGCTGATTATTATAAGCCAAAAGGTAAACTAGATGATGCAGGTAAAGCCTGTCTTGCTACTAATGATAGTACTGATGGAGAAAACCTTGTTGTCTTTGCTGGATGTGCTAAGACCAATGATGAATGGATTCTTGATTCTGCTTGTACATTTCATATGTGTCATAATAGGGATTGGTTTGCCACCTTGAACCTGTTGAAGGTGGTACTGTGTTGATGGGTGATAACTCATCTTGTAAGGTTGCAGGAATTGGTTCAATTTAGATCAAGATATTTGATGGTATTGTCAGAACTTTGGCAGATGCGAGGCACATTCCAGATTTGAAAATGAACATCATCTCTTGGAGTACTCTTGATACTAAAAGGTACAAGTATTCAGGTGAAAGTGGAGTTTTAAAGGTATCAAAAGACTCTCTTGTTGTGATGAAAGTTGATATTAAAACTGCCAATCTGTACCATCTGTGAGGTACTACAATACCAGGTAATGTTGCTGTAATTTCAAGTTGATTATCTGATTCTGATGCTACTAATATTTGGCATATGTGTCTTGGGTATACGAGTGAACTTAGTTTGGCAGAATTAAGTAAGAGAGAACTTCTTGATGGACATAACATCGGTAAACTAAAATTTTGCGAGCATTGTGTGTTTAGTAAACAGAAGAGGGTGAGATTCAATATTTCAGTTCATACTATCAAAGGTATTTTAGATTATGTGCATTCTGATTTATGGTGGCCATCTACCAAGACATCGCTAGGAGGTGCTAGCTATATGTTAACAATTATTGATGATTACTCTAGAAGAGTGTAGCCTTATTTCTTGAAGCATAAATCAGAAGTATTTTCATCATTTAAAGAGTGGAATACTATGATTGAAAGGCAAACTGAAAAGAAGGTAAAGAAACTTCGCACTGATAATGGGATGAAATTCTGTTCTAATGAATTTGAATCATATTACAAGACTGAAGGTATTGTCAGGCACTACACCATTCCTCATACTCCTCAACAAAAAGGTGTAGCTTAGTGTATGAACAGGACCCTCATTTCTAAGGCCGTTGCATGTTGTTTAATGCAGGTTTGCATAAGCATTTTTGGGCTGAAGCCGCTTCCACTACTTGCTATCTTATTAATCGGTCACCCTCTATTGCAATTGAAAAGAAGACTCCAATTAAGTTATGGTCTGGTTCTCCAGTAAATTATTCAGAATTGAAAGTTTTTTGTTATACTGCTTATGCTCATGTTGATAATGGAAAATTATAGCCTAGAGCTATTAAGTGCATCTTTCTTGGCTATAATCTGGTGTTAAAGGATATATGTTGTGGAATCCTGAAACACGTAGGGTTGAGATTAGCATAAATGTTATCTTTAATGAATCTGTTATGCTTCATGATAAATTGTCTACTAATGTTCCTGTTGAGAGTAAGCAAAATTTAAGTGTTTCGGTGGATCATCTTATTGGTTCAGATAATACATTAGATAAGGAAAATTTTGTTGTTCACGATGCACCTATTGATGAGAATCCTCCTATTTGTGAGCAGTCACCACAACAGTCCATTGCAGTTGACAGACCTAGAAGGGACATTAATCCACCTAAGCGGTTGATTGAAGAAGCTAATATTGTTGTTATACTTTGAGTGTGGCAGAAGAAATTGAAGGTAATGCAGAACCTTCATAATACTCTGAGGCTATTCATTCCACTGATTGTAATAAGTGGATAACTGCTATGCATAATGAGATGGGGTCACCTGAAAAGAATGACACTTGAAAACTAGTGAAATTGCCAAAGGAGAAGAAGCCTGTTCATTGCAAGTGGGTTTTCAAAAGAAAGGAAGGTATTTCTTCTACTGAACCAGCAAGGTGATGATGACATCACTTCTACTGATGTGAACACTCCTCTTCCTACTACTTTGAATGATGTGCAAGGTCTAATTACTCGGGCGCGTGCTCGTCAACTTATTTATTAGGTAAATTCGTTTCTAGGGCTGAGTATATTATTTGAGAACTCTACGATGCTGCCTAACGGACATGATTTACTTGTACTTAGGAATCTAGGACTACGACCAGTTCAAGAAGGTCTACGACCAGTTCTACAGAGTCTACGACCACTTCAAGAAGGCATACGACCAGTGTCACCAGTACTCGGCGAGCCCAGTACTCGTTGGACACAATCTATGACCAGAATAGCATGGACTCCTCAGGACCACCCCAGGACTAGTCCTACAACCAGGTATTCGACCAGAGATACGCGACTTGAATAGTGAATGAGGTGCTGCGTCACCGTTTTGGCCTAATAGGGCCTTGTAAGCGTGTCGAGGTCGGAGTCCAGGTTGTGTACGCCTCTTCCCGCGGCCGCACAACCCTAGGTTGACCTCTCACGTCCCCCTATATATATACAGTAGCCGTCATAGTTTAAGGTGGGTTTTTCTTTGAGATTATTCTGCTTAGCAGTCTCGCCGCACGTTCGGTTGAGGAACCCCACATTGTGAGCTTCATCTATATTCGCAATACAATATCAGATTGCATCTTCTACTTTCTTACTTGTGTTCTCGATTCGCATGGAGGAGATAGCCTTCTTGGTGAGGTCAACCGCGTTCGGCACGGTTGATAACCATCGAACAGTGGTGTAGTGATTGCGGGAGGTTTGGTCTGTTCTGGTCGAAGCCTCCGGATCATCAACGCCGAGTTCTCCACAATCGACTTATCAGTACCTTTCGGAAGATTGGACCATAGACTCATCACAAGGTATCAGAGCAAAAGTTGCCTGTTAGGTAATCACAATTTTTCCCCTGTTAGATTAGTTGTTTTCCATCGTCCTAAAGCTACAGAAAATTACCCCACAAAATATTTTTTTGTTCATCGTGTTCTTCCGCTGTCCCATTACCCATTGTGCCTTTGCAATTTTCGTTCTTTATTTCGCATTTGTTAAATTAGTGTCCTTTGTCTAAGTGGTGTTGCTGGTGTAGAGTCGTGTTCTTGGTCTTTAGTCAACACCGTCGCCCGTCGTTCCACCACCCATCCTGGTCATGCCACCGCCTACTCGAACAACCCCCTTTCGACCACCTCCTCGTGCTCGACCACCTCCTCGTGTTCGACCACCTAGTCGAATTCGACCACCTACTCGAGTTCGATCATCCACTCATTTATGTTGGACCGAAAAGGCGACTAGAGGGGGGGGTGAATAGGAGCACACTCACTTTTTCAACTAAGATCAGATTCAACACAAATTTCACTCTAATAGCTATGGAAGCTATGAAGATCGATATACCAGTACAGCGGAAGACTAGTATTGAATCCAATCAAAACCCCGAAGCAAAACAACAAAAATCAACCAAAACTTAATTTCCAAGTGTAGGGCGGTCTGACCTCTATGTTAATGGCGGTCTGACCGGTCCATGGGCGGTCTGACCTCTATGTTAATGGCGGTCGGACCTCCAGCCTGATGAACAGCAAAATCAGCCCGAAAAAATGAAGTTGCAAATAGGTCTAACTTTTGATCTATAACTCCAAACTTGATGAAACTTGGAACACACCTTCTCTAGGATGTCAGGAACCTATTTCAATAGAAGATCGTGAAGATCCTTGGAAAAGTTATGACCTTTCTCCGTTTGAGAAGAGGATGGTTCAAAACCGAGTCAAAACGAAAACTAGATCCAAAAATATGCTCGTGGGTGATTGATGATCAAGATGATCCTAGATGTGTTCCCACATGTCACAGCAAGCTAGATCATGTGAAGAAATCAATAAAAAATATGCGAATCAAAGAAAGACTCAAAATCACCAAATAGAGAGAAGAAAGGCAAAAAGACACATCTTTGAGCAACCTTTCTTTGGATTGATTTGATAGGGTTTGGGTTTACAACCACTCCATCAATGGAGGACAAAGCTCAATCCAAGAGCACGAAATCAAATCAAAACACTCTAGAACACTAACCTCCACTAATCCTCTCCCTAAGCCAAACTAGGGTTTCAACAATAATGAAAGGGTTGAAGGGGGTGCAGCCACCTCCCTCCTCTATTTATAGTGGAGACTTAGACCTTCTAGAAGTTTAACTTAAATGGGCTCCCGTTAAGGCCCAACACAAACGGGTCACACACACACGTATTTTAAAGCGCCGTCTTCAACACCTCTTGACCTAAACCGCTTCTCTTTGCGTCGTCTTGCGCCGCGGGTTGGCAAAAGGTCACCAAGGTGGTATTTGGTAAGATTACCAAAATACCCCTTCTCGGTCCTTCTCCGAAGACCGAGTCCATCTGCGCGAAGCACTTCTCCTACTCTGCCACGTGTAGGTTGATCAACGGCTCTCTCCATGTCGGCAAGTCTCTCCCATCCGGCTCCCACCGAAACCACCATGGCACTTGCACCGACTCCCGCGACGCTTGATCAAACCAGTCGCACCGAACTATCCGTTTGGTCATCCTTGTCTATTCTGCACCACACTTGAGTTCATTGACCTCACCCGGCATCGTCGATCGTTCTGGACCTCAACTCTCCAAGCCTAGTCCCGATCATCCTCGCCGTTGACCGTCGTTGACCACCAAGCAACCTGCACAACAATAGACAAGCAAATCGAATCCGGGAACAAGTTCTTCACAACTTGACCCACGTTAGTCAAAACATGCATCATGCAATACATATGCCATGAAACCAATGAACTTGACCTAACAAATTAACATCACCACAAAGTTGGTAGATGCATAAGTGGAAATCGGTCTGACCGCCCCTCAGGGCCGGTCGGACCGCTCACTGTGAGCCGGTCGTACCGCCCTCTGGCCGGTCGGACCTCTCCCTATGAGCCGGTTGGACCGCCCTCTGGCAGGTCGGATCGCTCCCTGTGAGCCGGTCGGACCGCCACAAGGGACTTAGCCGAATTTCAAGCCCTGAAATTTTGAAAACTTCTAAAAATTTAAAACGAATAGAACTTTTGCTTGGGGACTCCAAAAATTATGAGACCAAGTGCACTAGGATCCCCTCACTTGCCTACACCCTCTATTTTTGGTCCAGCACATTCTGACACACTTTGGTCACGGTCGGTACGACCGCCGCACATGGCCGGTCCGACCGATTTGGGACCGGTTGGACCGCCATGCCATGGCCGGTCGGATCGCCCCTGTCCAGAAAGCCTGAACTTTATCGAAAACCCTGTGAAACGACAAACCATAAATGCCATTGCCAATTGTCACATCATCCTAAGATCTGGAGCATATCCCCATAATATCCACAATCTCCCCCTTGATGAACACATTGGCAATAATCTAAAAATGTAATTTGGAGGTTTGAAAAGCAAAATACTTTCATTTTCGCACAAAGGCACAACTTGGTCCATAAGCAAGAGAAAGCAATGGAAATGACCAAACTGGCATCAGAATAGCATAGGTATGTGAGATAAGGCAAAAGAAAGCATAAAAACTTTGATTTCCAGAAAAAGGTCAAAAATCTCACTTAAGGTTCATATGAAAGAACAATTGTTCAATTGACCTTTGATCGTTGTGAGGAGTAATAAATGCAATTCAAGTTCAGAAGAGTCAATAAGACAATAAAAATGCAATTCAAAAACCCCCCCTCACTATGATCCTCGGATTTCAGAAAAGTTCAAATTCTCCAACTTTCTCCCCTTTGTACAATCTTCTCCCCAATATTGAAATATCTTCTCCCCCTTTGACAATGGAGTCATCAAGGAATCACGCCTTCCTCTCATCCAGAGATAACAAGTGCAGAAGGAAGAAAGACGCAAAAAGAAGAAGTATGCATGAAGTGCAATGGAGTGGCTTCAATTTTGTGTTTTTCAATTTTTGATTACAAGAAGCTTTGGAGATTACCCAAAAGAACAAGCTAGCATCTCTAATATTGCACAAACAGCATATCAAGCCTGACAGCGCTAGCAAGATCATGATAAGACATATATATCAAAGCTAAGCACGAATGCTCAAAAATAAAGCAATAGATTTGATCAATTTAAGCAAAGCTTCAAATTCAGCAAGTTCATCAACAGAGATCCTAAAGTGAAACTGGCCATGTCAAAATGTCAAAGTGAGATAAAAAAATCTAACAAAGACCACATTAAGAGTCAATCAGGTCCTGTATTGAATCATTTTGCTCAGTATTTCTTAAAAGCCCATTTGTCAATAGTTTTCACATATGCATTGAATATTGAAGTTGACTAATGATCTAACTTAGTGACAAGATCCTGGACTAGGAGCCATCCACAAACTCATCCTAAGCTTCGACCAGAAGTTGATTAAAGGTATATCTTAGTAAAGAAGATCCTGGACTAGGAGCCATCCACAAACTCTTTCTAAGCTTCTACCAGGGCGACAAATCTTGAGGTTCATGTCATTTCTAACAAGCAATCCCCATAAGATCGTCTGGATCATCAAACTATCTCCAAGTTCATGTCTTTGACAAGCAGTCTCGTAAGAGTAGTTTGGCATATTTTTAAGCATAAGACAATCTTGATTTTTCATTTTTCACAGGAGCAGTTTTAGAATCCCAAGAACACAAACAGCTCAAGTAATGGTCAATTTTAGATTCAAGAGCTAACAAAGTAATTCTGACAGGGCCAATGTCACAAAAGGAGCACTAATTGCGCAACTCGCTAAAACATCCACAAATTACAATTTTTAGTTCGAGTTGTTTTAAAGTTCTAGCTCATATAGCAAAGACTTAGCTACACATGTAAAAGCATGATAATTCTAGCAAGTCAAAGAACTAGACATGGCATTGAGCAAGAATTGAAATACTAAAGCTCCAAAGGGTAATAGGCAAAGCTTCATCAATTTTAAAAGATAAGCAGAAAAATCTTATATTACAATGCATCTTTTGGATTTTTCATACCACTTGTTGTATTTTTCATATGAATGCAATATTATACAATGAGATGCAATAAAAAGCCTAAAAACCTAAAAAGTTAAAAAGATCAATAAGTTCAGAAAAAATAATAAAAGATCAAAAGAAGAAGGTAAGATCAGAAAAGATTGAACTCCCCCTCAAACCAACCCATAGGGGTAAATTACCCCTAACTCGCTTCTCAAGGTGGCAAACCTAGTTGGGTCTAAAGGCTTGGTGAGGATATCAGCCAGTTGAGCCTCGGACTCCACGAAGTGCAGCACAATATCACCCTTCTCGACATGGTCTCTAAGGAAGTGATAACGAATGTCTATGTGCTTGGTCCTAGAGTGTTGCACAGGGTTCTTAGCAATGTTAATAGCAGAAGTGTTATCATAGAAAAGAGGAACACTAGCAAAATTTAACCCATAGTCCTTAAGAGTGGATACCATCCACAAAATCGACTCTGACAACTAGCGTGACTACATATTCAACAATGATGGGATTGTGCAACAGAGGACTTCCTAGAAGACCAAGAAATAAGAGAAGTGCCTAGGAAGTGACAAGTGCAGAGGTACTCTTCTGTCAAGCCGCTGACGACATAAAAAATCGAGAATAAGAAAACCCCCGAATGGACAAAGAAGAAGAGCAGGAGAACCAAATGCCATACTGGAGGGTAGAGTGTAAATACCTGAATATGCGCTTAACAGCTTGGCGATGGAAAGCTCTCGGAGATGCCTGAAACCTCGCGCAGAGGCAGACTGTGAAGTGGATGTTCGGTCTTGAGGCCGTCAGGTACAGGAGGGAGCCGATCATGCTGCGGTACTCACGTTGATCCACGGCTTCTCCTTCCTCATCTTGATCCAAAGTAGTCGAAGTCGCCATGGGAGTGGCGATCGGCTTGCAGTCACCCATGTCGAAGCGTTTGAGCAGATCCTTAGTATACTTCGTCTGATGGATGAAGATCCCTTCCTTACATTACTTGATTTGAAGCCCCAGAAAGTAATTGAGCTCTCCCATCATACTCATCTCAAATTCCCTGGACATAGTCTCAGAAAAGCTGGAAACAAGAGCATGAGAAGAACCACCAAAGATAATATCATCAACGTAAATCTGAGCAAGTAAGAAGTCATTGCCACGCCTAAGAATGAACAAGGTCTTGTCTACCTTACCCATCTCAAAATCATTCTAAAGCAAGAAAGTCTTAAGCCTATCATACCATGCTCTAGGGGCTTGTTTAAGACCATACAAGGCTTTGGACAGCTAGAAGACATGATGTGGTTTCTTGGGATTCTCAAAGCCTAGGGGTTTCCTAACATAAACCTCCTCCTCTATGAAACCATTCAAAAGGCACTCTTAACATCCATCTGATATAATCTAAAGCCCTTAGATGTAGCAAATGCAAGTAGAATGCGAATGGCTTCTAGTCTAGCAACAGGAGCAAAGGTCTCATCAAAATCTAACCCCTCAACTTAGCTAAACCACTGAGCTACCAACCTAGCCTTGTTTCTAATCACAGAACCATCCTTATTTTGTTTGTTTTTGAAAACCCAGCGGGTTCCTATAACATTATGACCACTAGGAGGTTCTACTAGGTTCCAGACCTTATTCCTCTCAAAATTCTCTAACTCCTCATGCATGGCATTGACTCAACTAGAATCAGATAAAGCTTGTGATATATCGCGGGGTTCAAAAGAAGCTACAAAAGCAGAATGAGAATAGAGGTTTAGATCATGATACCTGGAGCGAGTGACTCGCTCATGGAGATTACCTATCATCTGATCCGGAGGATGCTGCTTTTCAATGTGAAGTGGTGCACCCGGAGAGGAAAATACCTCTTCGACCTCCGTGAAATCTGCGATGATGAAGATCTGGCAGTGCCTCAAGCAAGGCGAAGTAGTCACAAGAGTTCTTGTCTTTGGAAGAGGAGCGTCAACAGCAGCAGGTGGAAGAGCATCATCGAGTCCATCATCATCTTCCTCTACAAATATACTCTTTGTCACTTGTGTATCACCTGAAATATCTGATCTAGCTCCAGGGCTAGTCTCATCAAAAGTGACATTGCATGTCTCCTGAACCAGGTTAGTTTCAACATTAAAAACTCGAAAACCCCTTGAATGCGCAGGATAACTCAGAAATAAACCATCAAAAGTTCTTGACTCAAATTTATCTAGGTTTCTTGTCTTGAGAATAAAACACTTGGATCTAAAGACTCGAAAGTGCGAGACAGAGGGTTTTCTACAAAACCGAAGCTCATAAGGAGTCTTGCCCAAAGACGGTCTCAAAAAGACACGATTTGCAATATGGCAAGCAGTAGAAATAGCTTCGGCTCAAAACCTTCTCGGAGTGCTATACTCATCTAGCATCGTCCTAGCCATCTCGACTAGGGTCCGGTTCTTCCTTTCCACAATGCTATATTGTTGAGGGACGTGTGGAGAGGAGAACTGATGCTCAATTCCACGCTCAGCACAAAAGGAAGCAAAAGAGGCATTCTTGAACTCCGTGCCATTGTCACTGCGGATCGCTCTCAAGGCACTCGGAAGTTCAGAAGCCAAACGAAGAATAAGAGCATGATAATGATCAAAAGCTTCGTGCTTCGAAGCAAGAAAGAACACCCAAGTGTATCTAGAAAAATCATCGACTATGACAAGAATGTACCATTTTCCACCAACTAACAAGAACCTAAGCGGGACCAGCGGTATCCATATGAAGCAAGCGTCACAGTCCGTCGGTCATGACCATAGTCAGCGATGGGTGTGGCGGCAACTTGCTTGCCATGCCTACGAGGCGCACATCTGACATCCTTGGCGGCTTTGAGTTTGGGCAAACCTCTAATGAGCTCAAGGTTGCTAACTTTCGCGTCGATGATCAAAACCAATGTGCCCCAAGCAGCGGTGCCAAAGCGAACTTCGGAAGAAGAAGATGAAATCAAGCACTTGAGAGAACCAGCAAGAGATTCAAAAAAATCAGCTCCAAAGATACTAGCAACTCTAGTAATCCCAAAAACAAGCTCACCAGTTGAATCAAGCACCTGACAAGCATTTTTCTTAAATCTATTCTCATAGCCATCGTCAAGAAGTTGAGAGAAAGAAAGCAAATTAAACCTTAGCTTATCCACAAGGGCGACGTCCTTGAGGATGAACTTGTCGTTCACCCTGATCGATCCCGTTCCTTCAATCCGCCCTTGCCTATCATCTTCAAAGGTGATGAAGTCATCACCCGACGACCGCGTGAAGGAGGTGAACCATCTTGAGTCTCCGGTCATGTGGCGTGAACAGCCGGAGTCGACGAACCACGTGTCCTTCCTCTTGTCGAACCCGGGAACGAAGGATCCCGAATTCTCTGTGTTCATACACTAGTCCAGGATTTCCAGTGTACACAGTCACAAAAATGTTATCACAAACATATCCAACGTGTATATTTAATAAGCATAGAGTTTATTACAAGCTGGGCCGGAGGCCAAATAAAACATAGCGGAAGCAAATAATAATGGTAAGCCACACGATCGCCACGAGCAATAAATGCGGAGGTCATTGCCTAATCGTCCTGCTCCTCACCTTACGGATAGCAGTCTTCTCTGAATAATAATATTCAGCAAGAGTGAGCACTACAAGCGTGCTCGCAAATTACACCAATCTGAATTTAGAATGCATGCATAAGTTATTCAAAGGAAGGTTGTAGGGTTTATTTGCATAAATCGGCCTTTTGGGTTTAAATAGTTATACTAAGTTTCAAGGCACATTTTAGTTACATAACTAAAATCAGATTTAAAATTGATCATTTTATTGTGGATAACCTCCATATGAAACATGGTGAAGGATACTCTCCTATCACAAGGCTACAGCCCAAATTTACCACAAGGATTAACCATCCTCAAATCATGTCCAAAGTTATTTTAAAACCAAAAACAAATCTAACTTAGAGTGGCTTTGCTCGGCATGTCCATGGCCAGTGGACACGGCTATTGAATAGATTTACACTCTGCGAGAGGTTGTACAACTTTACCCACAAGAGATAATTTGCAGTTATGTCGGCCAATACACACTTCCTTAGGTGTGTGACTAGGCAATTATCACAAGGCGTTTCAATGCATTACCTCAATACCAATATGCGCTAAGGTTTCACTTCCATTAGGCTAACCACTGCGGGAAACCCCTCTTGCGCCAAGTGGGAATAAAGTCTAGCAAACACCCACACAACAAAAATGGCATAAACAATCTTGAGGTAATACAAATTATTAAGCACAGTTACGCCCATCTGAGAACATGTGGTAGTGCGGTGGAGCTTTTGCAAGATGCGGCTCAAAGGCCGGTCCTTAATCTACTTGGGCAAACTTTCAATAAAAACCACAGGTCTCGATCCTAACAGACAGGCCCGTGCATAAACCTGCACCCACCAACGGTCCATGTTTGCCCAAGTACAAACCATTTTCTTTTATTTTTAATTTTCAAAGACATTTGCAAAAGTCCACCATGACAAAGCAATGTCATAGGCTTTTTATCAATTTATGAAATTTTGGCTAAATTCTCCCAAAGTCAAATATTTCATGATCTAAGCATTGCTATGCATATATTTATTTTTAAATTCATTTGACTAAGGTTACAAGGAATTGATAATACAACAATCAAATTTGGCTATACAAAGGAATTGGAATAATTAAATATTTAAAACAGAAATTTAAAATAATTAAATATAATTATGCATGCAATAATAATTTAAAACAGAAATTAAATAATTTTAAATATTGGGGGCAAAATGGTCAATGGTGTAACTTGCCTTGCTCAAATTCACAGTATTCTACTTCTTCAATAGGGTCAAGCTCTCGAATCGTCAAAATCTATCTGTGAAAATAATCCAAATTCAAGCGAATTCAAATGAACTCAAATAAATTCAAATGAAAATACAAATTAACTCCAAATTAAATAATTTTGGTTTCGTTAGCTAGATCTTGATTTTATACAAATTTAGAAATTTGAATCACCTAAATCGGAGTTTGTATGAAGAAATACGAGTTCTGGAAGTTTAAATCTAAATTTAATTCCAAAATCGAGGATTTTCCAAATTTCGAATTAAATTTCTAAAGGAAATTCTATTTATTCGCCACCGGCGTCGTGATCTTGTACCTTGAGACTAACATGTGGGCCCGCACAGTCATGGGTGAGTCCACAAGTGGCGCAAGTCCACAGTGGACTCGGTGCACTGCAATCTGAAGGGTAGGCTATTGTATTTGGCCTTGTATTCTTATTGGCGACCTGTGGCGCCGATTTGGGCGCCACTTGCATGCAGCGATGAGTGGCGAGGTGGCGAGCCACGTCGGCCTGCCGAGAGGGCGCTCGGGAACCAAATGCAGGCGCCTGGCGGCGTGGCGAGCTCCGGTGAGTCGCATAAAACATTCGAGGCGATCTGATGCGATCGCTACTGGCGGCGAGGCGTGGCGGAAGATGGTCGGCGGCGAGAGGCGGCGGTGTGGTTGATCGTTAGAGGCGAAGGAGCTCGTGACGTTAAGAGTGCGGAGAGTCGCGCGAGTTCGCGATCTTGGCGGGCGGTTAGTGCGGTCAGCGGCGGAGGTTCACCGATGGCGGCGCTAGAAGCGTGAACCTGCTCGGCCGAGAGAGAAGAGCCAATGCGGGCGGCGTGGGAAGCGAGGAGGTGTGGAGAGTTGGGGCAAAAGCTTGAGGAGTAGGCGCACTGGTGCTCCTTTTATAGAGGCGGCGAGGCGGGTGATGGAGATCGTGGGCGAGTGGCAGCGGCCGTTCTGCGGAGATGAGGCGGCGTTCGGCGAGTTAAGGAGGGGTAATCTGGGGAACAAGCGCGGTGGGAGCGGCGCTTTCATTGCGCGTGATGGCGAGTGAAGAGGGAGGAATCGCGGGAGTGACGAGCTCCGGGCGGCGGCAATGGCGGCGGCGCGGCGTGTGGGGAAGAAAGGGAGGAGGAGGCGACCTTGTGTAGGTGGGCCCACTTGTCGGCGAGACAGGGAGAGAGCGCGGGGTGTGAAATCGGTAGTTGGATCTTGTCTGAAGCGCGAGGCGATGAGTGGTGGCGGCAATTTGCGATGGAGTCGCGCTGCGGATGTGTGGCGTGGCAAGAAGCGGGTCTGCGAGAGAGGTGGGCGGTCGCGGGAGCGATCTTTGAGTTCTGACCCGATCTTGTTGCAAAGATTTTAAACCCTTTTCAATTAATTTAATTCGAGAAATTCAAATAGGCTTTAGAAAATAGTAAATGAAGTCCAAAATTTTGAGAAAATTCACATAAATTCTATGAGGCATTACGGACTTAAATAAAATAATTCCAACTTTTAGTTGGTAATAGATTTTACACATAAATTCTTTTAACCTTAATATACTTTAGTGAATTTTTTTAAAAAAATTCGGAAAATCCACAAAAATTATTGATGTTTTATTTTCAAGCTGAAATTGAAATTTTGGGCTGTTACAAACCTACCCCCTTAAAGGGAATCTCGACCAGAGATTGGACTTGGTCGACAAAAGGTAGGGATACTCGGCTCTCAAAACTTCTTCTCGCTCCCGGTAGCTTCTTCTTACGAATGATTGCTCCACTTGAACCTTACAAGAGCGAATGACTTTGCTTACGGTGGCGCGTTACGCCACATCGAGAATCTTGATTGGTTGTTCCACATAGGTGAGATCTTCACGAAGATCGATGTTCTCAGCGGTGTTTCTTACATTGGTACTCGAGACATTTCTTTAAGCTGGGATACATGGAAGACATTGTGAGCAGCTACTGAGAGATCTTTGGTAATTCAAGCGATAAGCAACTTCACCTCTTTTGCCAAAATCTTATAAGGTCAGACAAATGCAGGTGCGAGTTTTCCTTTAGTCGAAATCTCTTCACTCCTCGGAGTGGAGTTACCTGAGATAGACAAAATCTCCCATCTCGAAGGATAGTTCTCTCAAGCGATTATCGGCATAACTCTTTTGTCGGGTTTGAGCTACTTTCGACGTTCTCTTATTGCTTTTACCTTACTTTGACTTCTTTTATCAATTCAGTCAGAAGAATTGGTGCTCTCCTACTTGATCCCAAAGGAGAGGGTTCTACACTTTCTACCATACAATGCTTCAAATGGCGACATCTGTAGGCTAGCTTGAAAGCTATTGTTGTAGGAAAATTCTACATAGGGCAAATTCTTATCGACTTCTTCCAGTAATCTATAGCACAAGCTCGAAGCATGTCTTCTAGGACTGATTTACGTTCGATCGGCCATCTGTTTGGGGATGATATCTTTGTCTTTGAAGTTGAGTCTGGTTCCTAAAGCTTCATGTAGACTACTGCAAAATTTTGAAGTGAGCTGCGAACCTCTCATCGGACACAATTTTCTTGGGTATACCATGTAGGCAGACGATCCTGGCCATATACAATTACGCTAACTTATTGCTACGTAAGTGGTCTTGGTGGAATAAAATGAGCCACTTTTGTTAATCGGTCAATTATTACCCAAATGGAATCACAACTTTGATTGGGTCCTAGGTAGTCGGTGATAAAATCCATACCAATCTCCTCCCATTTCCACTCGGGAATTGGTAATGGTTGTAACAATCCGCGAGTCTCGATGTTACGCCTTAACACGACATACATCTGGCGTGCAACAAACTCACCGATCTCTCGCTTCATACTAACCCACCAATACTTTTCCTTGGATCTGGTACATCTTGGTACTCCGGCATGGATAGAGTAAGGTGATTCATGAGCTTCTTCGAGAATCGGTTATGCGGTTTCATGATGTTTAGGTACACGATCACGGTTGCCAAACCATCTTGTGCCTGCTCGTCTTGAGAAAATCACAGGGCTTTGCCTCTTCTCATGTTTTTCATGATTTCTTTGATGTCTTCGTCTTCTATTTGTTTTCTTTGATCGACTTTGTATGGTTGGTTGGACTTCCACCGTGTTGATCTGACCTTGGTGACAATTTCTAGATTCGGATGCTTTAGTTCTTCATACAACTCTGGTTGATTTTCTTGAACTAACACCATGTTGCGATATGCTTTCCTACTCGAGCATCTGCTACCACGTTAGCTTTACGGGTGATAATGAATTCCAAGGTCATAATCCTTTATCGGCTCTAACCATCTTCTTTGCACGAGATTAAGATCATTTGGGTGAAGATATATTTCAAGCTCTTATGATCTGTGAAAATCTCACAGTGATTACCAATGAGATAATGCTTGCAGATTTTCAAAGCATGCACAATTACGCTAACTCTAAATCATGAGTTGGATAATTTCCTTCATGTGGCCTTAGCGGCGAGATGCATAAGCCACGACCTTTCCTTCTGCATCGGTACACATCCTAGCCTGGCGGTAGTATCGTCCTGAAAACTTCAAAATCCTTACGTATATCTGGTAAAACTAGCAGTGCGAGACTAGTCTTTTCTTGACTCTTGAAAACTATGTTCACAAGCACTTGTCCATTCAAATTTCTTTTCCTTCTTGAAGTTGAGTCATGAGTTTGGCGATCTTGGAGAAACTTTCAATGAATCTGCGGTAGTATCCACTAATCCAGAAAACTTCTCACTTCTATGCGGACTTGGGTTGCTTCAATCCATTCTGACTTCAACCTTTGAGGGTCTCTGCAACTCCTCCTGGCGACACAATGTGTCCAAGAAAAGCCACTTGGTGAGCCAAAATTCACTTTTCTTTGAGTTTGGCATAAAGTTGGTGTTCTCGAAGTTTGTCCAAAATAATTACGAGATGTTTTCATGCTCTTCCATATCTCTTGAATAGATGAGAATATCATCTATGAATACCACCACAAACTTATCCAATAATTCCATGAACACTTTGTTCATCATATTCATGAAATAAGCGAGGGTATTTGTTAGTCAAATGACATCACTTGTGAACTCGTCTGATCCATATCTGGTGGTGAAGGTGTCTTGAATATCTTACAGTGCGATTTTTAGCGATGGTAGCGACCTCAAATCAATCTTGGAGAAAACACTGGCTCCTTTAAGTTGATCAAGCGGATCATCTATCCTAGGTAACGGGTACTTGTTTTTGATTGTTACCTCGTTGAGTGATCTATAGTCCACACACATTCTCATACTATTGTCTTTCTTTTTGACAAATAATCTTTGGAGCTCCCCAAGGCGATGAACTTCGGTTGAATGTAACCTTTACTCTGTAGTTCTTGATCGCTTCTTCAACTCTGCTAGATCGTTTCTTAGGCATTACAGTAGGGTCGCTTGAAATTGGGCGATCCACAGGACTAAGTCAATTAAGAACATTATGTCGGTCGGTGGCATACCGAGTAAGTCCTCCGGAAAAACATTTGGATATTCTTGTACCACGGGTATATCTTCGATTTCAATTCCTTTAAAGCTGGTCAAGATAGGACTTCTTTAAAGAAGTCTTGGGTTGGAACTCTCTTGAAATCCCTTGTTCATTGGTGAGGTTGATAGATCTACTAGCACAATCTATCACCTTACGATTTTTGGCAAGCAGTCCATTCCAAAATTACGTCCAATCCTTGCGAGCATAAGACTATTAAGTTGGCGAGAAAGTTACTCGAGATTTCAAAGGTAAGATTTGGACGAAATAAACTAGCCCTCATTTACGAGCAGGGAATGGATTAACATGGAAGCAACTAAGGGAGGTAGATAACCCATATTTTCCACAAACTTATTTGACACAAAAGAATCTGAAGCTCGGAATCAAATAAAGCGATCTTTGATCTTGAGTTGACAAGGCGTACCAAGAACAACATCCAGTCTTTGCATAGGCTTCCTCTGCGGTGGCGTGATTCATCGTCCCTTCATGAACTGACCAGTGGTCTTGAGGACCATGGGAGGCTGAACTCGGGAGTTGGCTTGCGGGGTGGCGATCTGCTTGCTTCTTGGGACACTTATTGGCATAGTGACCCAACTTCGTTGCGATGAAAGCAAGTGATTCTGCTTTGTGGAAATAGTAACCTGCTGGGCCTCCTCGGATGAACTACTACGGAATCAGGAGTATTTGGGCGGAATCTGGGCTGGAACTCTTGGTGTAGTAGTCAGGAATCTCCCACGCCGAGGTGGTGAGGCCGAGAAAGCGAGGCTTGGGTAGTCCTCCAGAGTTAAACTTCAGCTGCCATCCTCCGCTTGCGATTCTCCATTTCGATGTTTGCCTTCTGGCGTATGGCCTTATTACCAAGCTGCTGAAAGTCGGTAAAATCACGAGAAATCAAGCGAGCAGAGAGTTCGTCGATTAACCCTTCAGAAATCGCTCTTGCTGTCTTCATCTCTAGCTACATCCTCGGGGCATAGCGAGCAAGTTGGTTAAACTTATGCGGATACTCGCCAAGTGAGCGGTTTCCTTGGCGTGCGGCGAAACTCCTTCTTTTCAAGGTAATCATGCGGATGGAATGTGAGATCGTGGAAAGCTTGCATGAACTCATCCCAAGTGATTTCTTGGGCATTAGCATGAGACATCTGAAATTATCCACCATTACGATGCGGGACCCATCAATTGATGAGAGGCAAACAAGACTCTCTCACGATCGTGCATTGAGCAATATCTAGCTTCTTTCCAATGACCACAGGCCAATCATCTGCGTCCATGGGTTCCGTGCTACTAGAAAGCGTTGGCGGGCGCATCCTCATGAACTCGACAAAGTTACTCTTGCGGGAGGTGGAGGAGCATGATAGGGCTGCGGCGGCTTGGGTATTCGATTCTTTGTGAAGGGTGGGCTAGCAACTCAATCGAGATGAGTCGATTGGCCATCATTTAGCGCCCGATCGGAGCTTGATTGGAGGAGGTGGTGGTACATTGAGCTGGTTTTCTTGATATTGGCATTCTCATTTCCTTGCCCTCTAGCACCGACACTTAGGTGCGGGTGGTCACCATCGATGAACTCTTCATAGATTAGACAAGAGAGCAGGAATTATAAGAGTATAGATCTAAAATAGCCCAATTTCAACAAACACAAGGCAAGAACATTTCGGCAAAATAATTTATTTTATTTTATTAATTCATTATGGCTACTACAAAGGTTTGGTAGCTCATAATTACAACTAAAGGAAAAAATTTAAGGTCAAATCTATGGTGTTATTGGGGTATAATCGGCTCACTAGAACTAGCCTCGCCTTCCTTGTAGGAGGCGATTCTTTTCTGCGATCTTTAACTTTTCTTACGCATCTTGTAATTTCACTTGCGGAGAGACAACTCATCTAGTGTATTCCGTAGGCATAATCCATGGCTCGGCGAGATCCACGATGAGTGAGATCGGGGCGATCTTCATCTCTAGTTGGCGGAAAGCACCATGTCATCACAGGGTTGGAATGTGCATTGGGTAATAGTGGAACCCGGTGCCGTTGAGGCGATGATCGTAGATGTAGCGAAGTCTGCGGGTTGCTTCCTGGCATCTGGATGCCTTGGCGAAGGTGTCTCGTCGCATTGGGGCATCGAAGGCGTGGAAGTGCGTGTTCGGCGATAGATTGGAGTAGAGGATCACCTCTACTCTCCACCGTTCTGATTTCCCACCTTATACTTGTATCCTTGATCGTCGGTCTTTCTTCAAAGTCCAAGTCTTTGCATCATCTTCGAGAGAATGGCGGCCCAATGACCAAAGACAAAGACTCCATGGGAAATGGCATTGGAACTTGACCATCTACAATTTTGAAAAGGAGATGAGTTAGTAAATAATTTTTCAAGAGAAAAGTTGAGGAATGACTCGGAAGACCAAGGTATTTTAAATTTTCAAAATAAATCCTTAAGGGTTTGATTTCCTTCTAGGTCACGACCTACGATCGATATGGCTCGATACCACTTTTGTCGAACCCGGAGCGAAGGATCCGAATTCTCTGTGTTCATACACTAGTCCGAGATTTCCGGTGTACAGTCACAAAATGTTATCACAAACATATCCAGCGTGTATATTTAATAAGCATAGAGTTTATTACAAGCTGGGCCGAGGCCAAATAAAACATTAGCGGAAGCAAATAATAATGGTAAGCCACACGATCGCCACGAGCAATCGTGCGGAGGTCATTGCCTAATCGTCCTGCTCCTCACCTTACGGATAGCAGTCTTCTCTGAATAATAATATTCAGCAAGAGTGAGCACTACAAGCTGTGCTCATAAATTACACCAATCTGAAATTTAGAATGCATGCATAAGTTATTCAAAGGAAGGTTGTAGGGTTTATTTGCATAAATCACCTTTTGGTTTAAATAGTTATACTAAGTTTCAAGGCACATTTTCATTACATAACTAAAATCAGATTTAAAATTGATCATTTTATAGTGGATAACCTCCATATGAAACATGGTGAAGGATACTCTCCTATCACAAGGCTACAGCCCAAATTTACCACAAGGATTAACCATCCTCAAATCATGTCCAAAGTTATTTTAAAACCAAAAACAAATCTAACTTAGAGTGGCTTTGCTCGGCATGTCCATGGCCAGTGGACACGGCTATTGAATAGATTTACACTCTGCAGAGGTTGTACAACTTTACCCACAAGAGATAATTTGCAGTTATGTGGCCAATACACACTTCCTTAGGTGTGTGACTAGGCAATTATCACAAGGCGTTTCAATGCATTACCTCAATACCAATATGCCCTAAGGTTTCACTTCCATTAGGCTAACCACTGCAGGAAACCCCTCTTGCGCCAAGTGGGAATAAAGTCTAACCGACACCCACACAACAAAAATGGCATAAACAATCGAGGTAATACAAATTATTAAGCACAGTTACGCCCATCTGAGAACATGTGGTAGTCTGGTGGAGCTTTTGCAAGATGCGGCTCAAAGGCGGTCCTTAATCTACTTGGGCAACTTTCAATAAAAACCACAGGTCTCGATCCTAACGACAGGCCGTGCATAAACTGCACCCACCAACGGTCCATGTTTGCCCAAGTACAAACCATTTTCTTTTATTTTTAATTTTCAAAGACATTTGCAAAAGTCCACCATGACAAAGCAATGTCATAGGCTTTTATCAATTTATGAAATTTTGGCTAAATTCTCCCAAAGTCAAATATTTCATGATCTAAGCATTGCTATGCATATATTTATTTTTAAATTCATTTGACTAAGGTTACAAGGAATTGATAATACAACAATCAAATTTGGCTATACAAAGGAATTGGAATAATTAAATATTTAAAGCAGAATTTAAAATAATTAAATACAATTATGCATGCAATAATAATTTAAAGCAGAAATTAAATAATTTTAAATATTGGGGCAAAATGGTCAATGGTGTAACTTGCCTTGCTCAAATTCACAGTATTCTACTTCTTCAATAGGGTCAAGCTCTCAGAATCGTCAAAATCTATCTGTGAAAATATTCCAAATTCAAGCAATTCAAATGAACACAAATAAATTCAAATGAAAATTCAAATTAACTCCAAATTAAATAATTTTGGTTTAGTTAGCTAGATCTTGATTTTATACAAATTTAGAAATTTGAATCACCTAAATCGGAGTTTGTATGAAGAAATCGAGTTCTGGAAGTTTAAATCTAAATTTAATTCCAAAATCGAGGATTTTCCAAATTTCCAATTAAATTTCTAAAGGAAATTCTATTTATTCGCCGGTGGCGTCGTGATCTTGTGCTTGAGACTAACATGTGGGCCCATACGGTCATGGGTGAGTCCACAATGGCGCAAGTCCACGTGGACTCGGTGCACGCAGCGATCTGAAGGGTAGGCTGCTTGGCCTTGCAGCTGTATTCTTATTTAGCGACCACGGGCCGATTTAGCGCCACGCAGGCGATGAGGTGGCGCCGAGTGGCGAGCCACGTCGGCCCCGAGAGGGGCGCTCGGAACCAAGTGCAGCGCCTGCGCCTGGCGAGCTCCGGTGAGTCGCAAAACATTCGAGGCGATCTTGAGTCGATCGCTACTGGCGGCGCGCGTGGCGGAAGATGGTCGGCGGCGGCGAGAGGTGGTGTGGTTCGGTCGTTGGCGGCGAAGGAGCTCGGCGACGTTAGAGTCGGAGAGTGCGCGCGAGTTCGCGATCTTGGCGGCCGTGAGTGCGGTCGGCGGCGGAGGTTCACCGGTGGCGGCGCTAAGAGGCACGTGAACCACAGCTCGGCCAGAGAGAGAAGAGCCAATGCGAGCGGCGGGAGCGAGGAGGTGTGGAGAGTTGGGGCAAAAGCTTGAGGGAGAGTAGGCGCTGGTGCTCCTTTTATAGAGGCGGCGGGGGGTGATGGAGATCGTGGGCGAGTGGCAGCGGCCGTTCTGCGGAGATGAGGCGGCGGCGTTCTGGCGAGTTAAGGAGGGGTAATGCGGAGCGAATGCGGTGGAGCGGCCGCTTTCATTCGCGTGATGGCGAGTGAAGAGAGGGAGGAATCGCGGGAGTGATGAGCTCCGGCGGCGGCAATGGCGGCGGAGGCGCGCGCGTGTGGGGAAGAAAGGGAGGAGGAGACGACAACGTGTAGGTGGGCCCACTTGTCGGCGAGACAGAGAGAGAGGCGCGGGGTGGAAATCAGTAGTTGGATCTTGATCTGAAGGCGCGGCGATAGTGGCGGCGGCAGGCTGCGATGGAGTCGCGCTTACGGGATGTGTGACGTGGCAAGGGGCGGTCTGAGAGAGGTGGGCGGTCTTGGGAGCAGTCTTTGAGCTGCGACCCGATCTTGTTAAAAGATTTTAAACCCTTTTCAATTGATTTAATTCGAGAAATTCAAATAGGCTTTAGAAAATAGTAAATGAAGTCCAAAAATTTTGAGAAAATTCACATAAATTCTATGAGGCATTACGGACTTAAATAAAATAATTCCAACTTTTAGTTGGTAATAGATTTTGCACATAAATTCTTTTAACCTTAATATACTTTAGTGAATTTTTTTAAAAATTCGGAAAATCCACAAAATTATTGATGTTTTATTTTCAATGAAATTGAAATTTTGGGCTGTTACAAACCTACCCCCTTAAAGGGAATCTCGACCAGAGATTGGACTTGGTCGACAAAAGGTAGGGATACTCGGCTCTCAAAACTTCTTCTCGCTCCCGGTAGCTTCTTCTTACGAATGATTGCTCCTTTGAACCTTACAAGAGCGAATGACTTTGCTTCTCGTGACGCGTTACGCCACATCGAGAATCTTGATTGGTTGTTCCACATAGGTGAGATCTTCACGAAGATCGATGTTCTCGGCAGTGTTTCTTCTGTTGGTACTCTGAGACATTTCTTTAAGCGGGATACATGGAAGACATTGTGAGCAGTGTGAGATCTTTGTAATTCAAGCGATAAGCAACTTCCCTCTTTTGCCAAAATCTTATAGGGTCAGACAAATGCAGGTGCGAGTTTTCCTTTAGCTCGAAATCTCTTCACTCCTCGGTGGAGTTACCCCGAGATAGACAAAATCTCCCATCTCGAAGGATAGTTCTCTCCGACGATTATCGGCATAACTCTTTTGTCGGGTTTGAGCTACTTTGAGACGTTCTCTTATTGCTTTTACCTTACTTTCACTTCTTTTATCAATTACAGTCCAAGAATTGGTGCTCTCCTACTTGATCCCAAAGGAGAGGGGTTCTACACTTTCTACCATACAATGCTTCAAATGGCGACATCTGTAGGCTAGCTTGAAAGCTATTGTTGTAGGAAAATTCTACATAGGGCAAATTCTTATCGACTTCTTCCATAATCTATAGCACAAGCTCGAAGCATGTCTTCTAGGACTGATTTACACGTTCAGTCTGGCCATCTGTTTGGGGATGATATGCTGTGCTGAAGTTGAGTCTGGTTCCTAAAGCTTCATGTAGACTCTGCCAAAATTTTGAAGTGAACTGCGAACCTCTGTCGGACACAATTTTCTTGGGTATACCATGTAGACAGACGATCCTGGCCATATACAATTCTGCTAACTTATTGCTACGTAAGTGGTCTTGGTTGGAATAAAATGAGCCACTTTTGTTAATCGGTCAATTATTACCCAAATGGAATCACAACCTGATTGGGTCCTAGGTAGTCCGGTGATAAAATCCATACCAATCTCCTCCCATTTCCACTCGGGAATTGGTAATGGTTGTAACAATCCGGCAGGTCTCTGATGTTCTGCCTTAACACGCTGACATACATCACAACGTGCAACAAACTCACCGATCTCTCGCTTCATACTAACCCACCAATACTTTTCCTTGGATCTGGTACATCTTGGTACTCCGGGATGGATAGAGTAAGGTGATTCATGAGCTTCTTTGAAATTAGTTATGCGGTTTCATGATGTTTAGGTACACGAGATCACGGTTGCCAAACCATCTTGCCACTGCTCGTCTTGAAAAATCACGGGCTTTGCCTCTTCTCATGTTTTCATGATTTCTTTGATGTCTTCGTCTTCTATTTGTTTTTCTTTGATCGACTTTGTATGGTTGGTTGGACTTCCACCGTATTGATCTGACCTTGGTGACAATTTCTAGATTCGGATGCTTTAGTTCTTCATACAACTCGTTGATTTTCTTGAACTAACACCGTGTTGCGGTATGCTTTCCTACTCGAGCATCTGCTACCACGTTAGCTTTACCCGGTGATAATGAATTCCAAGGTCATAATCCTTTATCGGCTCTAACCATCTTCTTTGCACGAGATTAAGATCATTGGGTGAAGATATATTTCAAACTCTTATGATCTGTGAAAATCTCACAATGTTACCAATGAGATAATGCTTGATTTTCAAAGCATGCACAATTGCCGCTAACTCTAAATCATGAGTTGGATAATTTCCTTCATGTGGCCTTAAGCGGCGAGATGCATAAGCCACGACCTTTCCTTCTGCATCGGTACACATCCTAGCCCACAAGTGATGCGTCCTGAAAACTTCAAAATCCTTACGTATATCTGGTAAAACTAGCATTGTGCGAGACTAGTCTTTTCTTCAGCTCTTGAAAACTATGTTCACAAGCACTTGTCCATTCAAATTTCTTTTCCTTCTTCAGAAGTTGAGTCATGGGTTTGGCGATCTTGGAGAAACTTTCAATGAATCTGCGGTAGTATCCAGCTAATCCAAGAAAACTTCTCACTTCTGTGACAGACTTGGGTTGCTTCCAATCCATTACAGCTTCAACCTTTGAGGGGTCTACTGCAACTCCTCCTGCTGACACAATGTGTCCAAGAAAAGCCACTTGGCTGAGCCAAAATTCACTTTTGCTGAGTTTGGCATAAAGTTGGTGTTCTCGAAGTTTGTCCAAAATAATTCTGAGATGTTTTTCATGCTCTTCCATATCTCTTGAATAGATGAGAATATCATCTATGAATACCACCACAAACTTATCCAAGAATTCCATGAACACTTTGTTCATCATATTCATGAAATAAGCAGGGGCATTTGTTAGTCCAAATGACATCACTGTGAACTCGCATGATCCATATCCGGTGGTGAAGGTTTGTCTTGAATATCTTAGTCCGATTTTTAGCGATGGTAGCGACCTCAAATCAATCTTGGAGAAAACACTGGCTCCTTTAAGTTGATCAAGCGGATCATCTATCCTAGGTAGCAGGTACTTGTTTTTGATTGTTACCTCGTTGAGTGATCTATAGTCCACACACATTCTCATACTATTGTCTTTCTTTTTGACAAATAGTCTTGGAGCTCCCAAGGCGATGAACTTCGGTTGAATGTAACCTTTACTCTGTAGTTCTTGATCCGCTTCTTCAACTCTGCTAGATCGTTTGTGCGGCATTCAGTAGGGTCGCTTGAAATTGGGCGATCCACAGGACTAAGTCAATTAAGAACATTATGTCGGTCCGTGGCATACCGAGTAAGTCCTCGGAAAAACATCTGGATATTCTTGTACCACGGTATATCTTCGATTCACTTCCTTTAAAGCTGGTCAAGATAGGACTTCTTTCCGTAGAAGTCTTGGGTTGGAACTCTCTTGAAATCCCTTGTTCATTGGTGAGGTTGATAGATCTACTAGCACAATCTATCACCTTACGATTTTTGGCAAGCCACCCATTCCAAAATTACGTCCAATCCTTGCGAGCATAAGACTATTAAGTTGGCGAGAAAGTTACTCGAGAGATTTCAAAGGTAAGATTTGGACAGAATAAACTAGCCCTCATTTCGAGCCCGGGAATGGATTAACATGGGCTTAACTAAGGGGAGGTAGATAACCCATATTTTCCACAAACTTATTTGACACAAAAGAATGCGAAGCTCGGAATCAAATAAAGCGATGATGGTACTTGAGTTGACAAGGAACATACCAAGAACAACATCTGTGTCTTGCATAGGCTTCCTCTGCGGTGGCGTGATTCATCGTCCCTTCATGAACCGACCACCGGTCTTGAGGGACCATGGAGGCTGAAACTCGGGAGTTGGCTTGACGGGGTGGCGATCTGCGCTTCTTGGGACACTTATTGGCATAGTGACCCAACTCGTTGCGATGAAAGCAAGTGATTCTCGCCGTGGAAATAGTCGCCTGCACTGAATCTGCCCATCCTCGAGATGAACTACTACGAATCCGGAGTATTTGGGCGCGAGCGGGCCGGAACTCTTGGTGTAGTAGTCTGGAATCTCCCACGTTGAGGTGGTGAGGCCGAGAGAAAGCGAGGCTTGGGTAGTCCTCGAGTTAAACTTCGAGCTGCCATCCTCCGCTTGCGATTCTCCATTTCCTGATGTTTGCCTTCCTGGCGTATGGCCTTATTTACCAACTGCTGAAAGTCGGAAAAATCCTGAGAAATCAAACGAACAGAGAGTTCGTCGATTAACCCTTCCAGAAATCGCTCTTGCCTGTCTTCATCTCTAGCTACATCCTCAGGGGCATAGCGAGCAAGTTGGTTAAACTTATGCAGATACTCGCCAACTGAACGGTTTCCTTGGCGTGGCGGCGAAACTCCTTCTTTTCAAGGTAATCATGCCAGATGGAATGTGAGATCGACGGAAAGCTTGCATGAACTCATCCCAAGTGATTTCTTGGGCATTAGCATGAGACATGCTGAAATTATCCCACCATTCTGATGCGGGACCCATCAATTGATGAGAGGCAAACAAGACTCTCTCACGATCTGTGCATTGAGCAATATCTAGCTTCTTTCCAATGACCCTGAGCCAATCATCTGCGTCCATAGGTTCCGTGCTACTAGAAAACGTTGGCGGACGCATCCTCATGAACTCTGACAAAGTTACTCTTGCGGGAGGTGGAGGAGCATGATAGGTGCGGCGCTTGGGTATTCGATTCTTTGTGAAGGGATGGGCTAGCAACTCAATCGAGATGAGTCGATTGGCCATCATTTAGCGCCCGATCGGGAGCTTGATTGGAGGAGGTGGTGGTCATTGAACGGGTTTTCTTGATATTCGGCATTCTCATTTCCTTGCCCTCTAGCGACACTTAGGTGCGGGTGGTCACCATCGATGAACTCTTCATAGATTAGACAAGAGAGCAGGAATTATAAGAGTATAGATCTAAAATAGCACAATTTCAACAAACACAAGGCAAGAACATTTCGGCAAAATAATTTATTTTTATTTTATTAATTCATTATGGCTACTACAAAGGTTTGGTAGCTCATAATTACGCAACTAAAGGAAAAAATTTAAGGTCAAATCTATGGTGTTATTGGGGTATAATCGGCTCACTAGAACTAGCCTCGCCTTCCTTGTAGGAGGCCGTTCTTTTCTGCAGCCTTCAACTTTTCTTACGCATCTTGTAATTTCACTTGCGGGAGAGACAACTCATCTAGTGTATTCCGTAGGCATAATCCATGGCTCGGCGATCCACGATGAGTGAGATCGGGGCGGTCTTCATCTCTAGTTGAGCGGAAAGCACCATCATGCCGGGTTGGAATGTGCATTGGGTAATAGTGGAACCCAGTGCGTTGAGGCGATGATCGTAGATGTAGCGAAGTCTGCGGGTTGCTTCCTGGTCTGCATCTGGATGCCTTGGCGAAGGTGTCTCGTCGCATTGGGGCATCGAAGACGTGGAAGTCTGTGTTCGGGATAGATTGGAGTAGAGGATCACCTCTACTCTCCACCGTTCTGATTTCCCACCTTATACTTGTATCCTTGATCGTCGGTCTTTCTTCAAAGTCCAAGTCTTGCATCATCTTCGAGAATGGCGCCCAATGACCAAAGAAGACTCCATGGGAAATGGCATTGGAACTTGACCATCTACAATTTTGAAAAGGAGATGAGTTAGTAAATAATTTTCAAGAGAAAAGTTGAGGAATGACTCGGAAGACCAAGGTATTTTTAAATTTTCAAAATAAATCCTTAAGGGTTTGATTTCCTTCTAGGTCACGACCTACGATCGATATGGCTCGATACCACTTTTGTCGAACCCGGAGCGAAGGATCCGAATTCTCGTGTTCATACACTAGTCCAGATTTCTAGTGTACAGTCACAAAAATGTTATCACAAACATATCCAACGTGTATATTTAATAAGCATAGAGTTTATTACAAGCTGGGCCGGAGGCCAAATAAAACATTAGCGGAAGCAAATAATAATGGTAAGCCACACGATCGCCACAGCAATCGTCTGGAGGTCGCATTGCCTAATCGTCCCGCTCCTCACCTTACGGATAGCAGTCTTCTCTGAATAATAATATTCAAGAAGAGTGAGCACTATAAGCGTGCTCGCAAATTACACCCAATCTGAATTTAGAATGCATGCATAAGTTATTCAAAGGAAGGTTGTAGGGTTTATTTGCATAAATCACCTTTTGGGTTTAAATAGTTATACTAAGTTTCAAGGCACATTTTCATTACATAACTAAAATCGATTTAAAATTGATCATTTTATAGTGGATAACCTCCATATGAAACATGGTGAAGGATACTCTCCTATCACAAGGCTACCCGCCAAATTTACCACAAGGATTAACCATCCTCAAATCATGTCCAAAGTTATTTTAAAACCAAAAACAAATCTAACTTAGAGTGGCTTTGCTCGGCATGTCCATGACCGTGGACACGGCTATTGAATAGATTTACACTCTGCAGAGGTTGTACAACTTTACCCACAAGAGATAATTTGCAGTTATGTCGGCCAATACACACTTCCTTAGGTGTGTGACTAGGCAATTATCACAAGGCGTTTCCAATGCATTACCTCAATACCAATATGCCCGCTAAGGTTTCACTTCCATTAGGCTAACCACTGCGGAAACCCCTCTTGCGCCAAGTGGGAATAAAGTCTAGAAACACCCACACAACAAAAATGGCATAAACAATCTGAGGTAATACAAATTATTAAGCCCGGTTACGCCCATACGAGAACATGTGGTAGTCGGTGGAGCTTTTGCAAGATGCGGCTCAAAGGCGGTCCTTAATCTACTTGGGCAACTTTCAATAAAAACCACAGGTCTCGATCCTAACAGACAGGCAGTGCATAAACTGCACCCACCAACGGTCCATGTTTGCCCAAGTACAAACCATTTTCTTTTATTTTTAATTTTCAAAGACATTTGCAAAAGTCCACCATGACAAAGCAATGTCATAGGCTTTTATCAATTTATGAAATTTTGGCTAAATTCTCCCAAAGTCAAATATTTCATGATCTAAGCATTTGCTATGCATATATTTATTTTAAATTCATTTGACTAAGGTTACAAGGAATTGATAATACAACAATCAAATTTGGCTATACAAAGGAATTGGAATAATTAAATATTTAAAACAGAATTTAAAATAATTAAATACAATTATGCATGCAATAATAATTTAAAAGCAGAAATTAAATAATTTTAAATATTGGGGCAAAATGGTCAATGGTGTAACTTGCCTTGCTCAAATTCACAGTATTCTACTTCTTCAATAGGGTCAAGCTCTCCTGAGTCGTCAAAATCTATACTGAAAATAATCCAAATTCAAGCAGAATTCAAATGAACTCAAATAAATTCAAATGAAAATTCAAATTAACTCCAAATTAAATAATTTTGGTTTAGTTAGCTAGATCTTGATTTTATACAAATTTAGAAATTTGAATCACCTAAATCGGAGTTTGTATGAAGAAATACGAGTTCTGGAAGTTTAAATCTAAATTTAATTCCAAAATCGAGATTTTCCAAATTTCCAATTAAATTTCTAAAGGAAATTCTATTTATTGCGGTGGCGTCAGTGATCTTGTGCACCGAGGCTCGACATGTGGGCCCGCCTGATCATGGGTGAGTCCACAACGAGGCGCAAGTCCACGGTGGACTCGGTGCACGCAATGTGATCTGAAGGGTAGGCTGCTTGTTGGCATACACATTATTTAGCGACCACGCTGGCGCCGATTTGGTCGCCACGCATGCAGCAGCGATGAGGTGGCGCGAGGTGGCGAGCCACGTCGGCCGGAGAGGCGCTCGGGAACCAAGGTGCAGCGCGCGCTGCGCGCGGCGAGCTCCGGTGAGTGCGCAAAACATTCGAGAGACGATCTCGAGTGCGATCGCTACTGGCGGCGCGAGCGTGGCGGAAGATGGTCGGCGGCGCGAGAGGCGGCGGTGTGGTTCGATCGTTGGCGGCGAAGGAGCTCGGCGACGTTCCGAGGGCTTGGAGTGCGCGCACCGGTTCGCGATCTTGGCGGCCGATGGTGCGATCGAGGCGGCCGGAGGTTCACCGTGGCGGCGCTAGAGGCGTGAACCTGCTCGGCCGGCGAGAGAAGAGCCAATTGCGGCGGCGGGAGGCGAGGAGGTGTGGAGAGTTGGGGCAAAAGCTTGAGGGAGTAGAGCGCTGGTGCTCCCTTTTATAGGGCGAGGGCGAGGCCGGGTGATGGAGATCGTGGGCGAGGTGGCAACGGCCGTTTGCGGAGATGAGGGCGGCGGCGTTACAGCGAGTTAAGGAGGGGGGTAATGCCGGGAACGAACGCGGTGGGAACGGCCGCTTTCATTGCGCGTGATGGCGAGTGAAGAGAGGGAGGGAATCGCGGGAGTGACGAGCTCCGAGGCGAGCGGCAATGGCGGCGAGAGGCGCGGGCGTGTGGGGAAGAAAGGGAGGAGGGAGACGACACTGTGTAGGTGGGCCCACTTGTCGGCGAGACAGGAGAGAGGGCGCGGGGTGACGGAAATCAGCCGTTGGATGCTGATCTGAAGGCGCCAGGCAGTAGTGAGCGGCGACGGCTGCGATGGAGTCGCGCTTGCACGGATGTGTGACGCGTGGCAAGGGGGGGCGGGTGCGAGAGAGGTGGGCCGGTGCGGGAACAGTGCTGGGCTGCGGCCCAGTACTGTTGCAAAAGATTTTTAAACCCTTTTCAATTAATTTAATTCCAGAAATTCAAATAGGCTTTAGAAAATAGTAAATGAAGTCCAAAAATTTTGAGAAAATTCACATAAATTCTATGAGGCATTCTGGACTTAAATAAAATAATTCCAACTTTTAGTTGGTAATAGATTTTGCACATAAATTCTTTTAACCTTAATATACTTTAGTGAATTTTTTTTAAAAAAAAATTCCAGAAAATTCACAAAAATTATTGATGTTTTATTTTCAACTGAAATTGAAATTTTTGGGCTGTTACACCTCTTTCCGTGGTAATCCTGAAAATCAAGGCATAGAAGAATGATGTGTCTCAAAACTAGGGTTAGTTAAACAAGACTTGGGAACCCAGCACTGAGACACACGTCTGCGAGTAGTATGCAAAGCAGAAGTGCTATCCTTGATTAAGTTTGAAATTCTGTTATGAGCAATGGTTACTCTAATATGAGAGTTATCCTGTCTAGGAGCATGATGATGAGCATGTGACACAAATCCTAAACCAGGTTTCTTCTTTTCTACGTTACCATATCTCGTAAAAGCTCTAGGTTGATTGGGTGAAATTATAGGAAAATTTTTCTTATCATTTTTCAACCTACGCCAACAGAACTCAACCAAATGCCCATCCTTCTTGCAATAGGTGCAATGGTACTTGATACCACTGGGAGAAGGACCCTTTGACTTAACAGATGGTTGGGCAAAACCCGCAGATTTAAAAATAGTTTTTGCAGGTTGGGTTTTAAATTCAAGTAACCCATTTTCCAAGACATGAGTAACTTTTGGCTTAGAATTATCTTGGACAGAGTTATATCATAATCCTTGCTTCTTATAAGGAGTTTTCGACTTGTACAGCATCATGTTTAATTGTTTCTTACCTTTAGAAAATTTTTCTAAGGTATCCTTAAGATAAGCATTTTTTTTTCAAGATTAACACATGATTCACAAGTTTTGCCCTTAATGGCTCTAGCATATCTCTCCTTATATAAGGTAGCTTCAAGTTTAAGAGTTTCGTAAGAGATACAAGAAGCAGAATCAATTCTATCATTAAGCTTAGCAAATTTAGCTCTAACTGCATTTACTACGTCTTGTACTTC
This sequence comes from Hsuehochloa calcarea, assembly GCA_036346395.1. Classification (NCBI taxonomy): domain Eukaryota; kingdom Viridiplantae; phylum Streptophyta; class Magnoliopsida; order Poales; family Poaceae; genus Hsuehochloa; species Hsuehochloa calcarea. The sequence continues at coordinate 2,283,313 of CM070605.1, read as the reverse complement.
ATGTTCTCGTTCAATGCAAAAAGAGCAAAGGCTAGAATCAACCATACTAGAAGCAACCAACTTGCTAGAATCTAAGTATTTTTCACAAGGAGCAGATTTAACCTCAACTAGCTCAGTCCTAGCATTTTCAAGTTGTTGCAAAGCAATATCATGAGCAGATTGCAGTTTACCAAATTCTGAGTGTAGAGCATGGCAGGAAGAACATTCATCAGATTCAAGAGTCTTAGCATTTGCAAGTTCTAAAGTTAAATTATCTACTTGAGACTCCAAGTCCTTGTTCCTAGCCATGATATACTCTAAAGCCTTATCCTGACTCATGAGTTGCTCAAAGATAGTTTCACATTTATCAGAAAGGACATCATAGGAAAGAGGTACCTCATCGTCGTCAACGTCATCGGAGTCGGCCATGAAGCAAACGCCGATGAAGTCCTTGGCCTTCCCCTTCTTCTTATCTTGAGGGATCTCCTCCTCCTTGTCCTCCTCGCTCCCGGAGTCCACATCGCTTAAGGATTGTTCCCCAAAAGCGGTAAGAACCCGGTGAGCTGCCTTTGTCGACTTAGCGAAAGATCAAATCTTGATTTGTTCCATTGAGGCTTCTTCCAAGCTGGCTTTCCCTCCTTATGGTTGCTCTTTCCTTTCAACTTGGGGCAATTTGCTCGGATATGATTGAGCTCACCACACTCATAGCAAGTCACGGGACCTCCTCTCTTTTTGTTTCTCATATTGTTATAGGCCCGTGTGGCTTTTCTAACTATGAGGGCTAACTCGGCCTCAGGGAGACTCTCAAGCTCCTCTTCATGGATTGCAGATAAACCAGCAAGCGAAAATCCAGAAGAAGACTCAGAACACCCATCATAAGCTCTCTTGAGCGGGTCTGCTACCAAGGCCATATTTTCCTTTTTGGGATGATCAATCCTCTTGATCTCATGAGTCTTGAGCTTGCTATAGAGCAGCTCCAAAGTCAGATCAGAGAGGTTGACGTTCTCCTCAATGGCGGTAGCCTTTATCTCCCACTCCTTGGTGTTGATTGCAGCCAAGAGGTGGGTGGCATTTTCAGACTGAGAATATTCAATTTTAACAGCTTTCATCTAATTAATCACTTTGTTAAAGCGACTGAAAATGTCATCGATGCTCTCTCCAGGACGCATCTTGAATTTGTTATATTCACGCTTATAGACTGTCTGGCGTACTTTCTTGATTTGGGACGAACCCTCATGGTAGGTTTCGAGGGTGTTTTAAATCTCGTGCGTAGTCTCAAGATTGCAAATTCGATCATACTCCTGTCTACCAAGCCCACCATATAAGAGGTTCTTTGCCTTATTGTTGTTAGCCAAGAGGGCTGTTGAAGCCGGCGTAACAACTTCAGGGAGAACGAGCGGGGCTCGAACAACCTCCCATATAGCTTGTCCTTCGCTCTCAAGGAAGACTCGCATGCGATTCTTCTAATAGGCATAGTCGTGCCCATCGAAGATATGCGGCTTGGTGGAGTACTTATCCATCGCCAAGTTCAATGACCGGTTAAGATCAAGATTGAACTAACCGGGCTCTAATACCACTTGTTGGACCGAAAAGGTGACTAGAGGGGGGGTGAATAGGAGCACGCTCACTTTTTCAACCAAGATCAGATTTAACACAAATTTCACTTCAATAGCTATGGAAGCTATGAAGATCGATATACCAGTACAACGGAAGACTAGTATTGAATCCAATCAAAACCCCGAAGCAAAACAACCAAAATCAACCAAAACTTAATTTCCAAGTGTAGGGCGGTCTGACCTCTATGTTAATGGCGGTCTGACCGGTCCATGGGCGGTCTGACCTCTATGTTAATGGCGGTCTGACCTCCAGCCTGATGAACAGTGAAATCAGCTCGAAAAAAACAAAGTTGCAAATAGGTCTAACTTTTGATCTACAACTCCAAACTTGATTAAACTTGGAACACACATTCTCTAGGATGTTAGGAACCTATTCCAATCGAAGATCGTGAAGATCCTTGGAAAATTTATGACCTTTCTCCGTTTTGAGAGGAGGATGGTTCAAAACCGAGTCAAAACGAAAACTAGATCCAAAAACTTGCTCGTTGGTGATTGATGATCAAGATGATCCTACATGTGTTCCCACATGTCACAACAAGCTAGATCACGTGAAGAAATCAATAAAAAACATGCGAATCAAAGAAAGACTCAAAATCACCAAATAAAGAGAAGAAAGGCAAAGAGACACATCTTTGAGCAAACTTTCTTTGGATTGATTTGATAGGGTTTGGGTTTACAGCCACTCCATCAATGGAGGACAAAGCTCAATCCAAGAGCACGAAATCAAATCAAAACTCTCTAGAGCCCTAACCTCCACTAATCCTCTCCCTAAGCCAAACTAGGGTTTCAACAATAATGAAAGGGTTGAAAGGGGTGCAGCCACCTCCCTCCTCTATTTATAGTGGAGACTTAGACCTTCTAGAAGTTTGACTTAAATGGGCTCCCGTTAAGGCCCAACACAAATGGGTCACACACGCACGTATTTTAAAGCGCCGTCTTCAACACCTCTTGAAAAGAATTGAATCCTAAACCTTGCTTCTTTGAGTGATTGTAACTTGGTAATTTCAATGCATAGCATGACAAGATAAACATTCATCAGTTCAAGAGTCTTAGCATTTTAAGCTCTACTTTCGCTTTGTTAATCTTAGACTCTAATTTCTTATTTTTGTCATGACAAATTCTAGCGCTTCATCTTGACTAAGCAATTGCTCAACTATAGAATCATATTTAGCGTAAAGCTCATCATAAGAAAAAGATACCTCATCATCATCAATGTTGTCTGTGTCACCATGAAGCACATGCCGTGAAGTCTTTGGCCTTCCCTTTCTTTTTGCCTTGAGGATCTCCTCCTCCTTGTCCTCCTCACTCCCAGTATCCACATCGCTCAAGGATTGATCCTCAAAAGCGGCAAGGACCCGGTGAGCGACCTTCACAAGCTTATTAGCCTCATACCTTGATTTGTTGAAAGGAGGCTTCTTCCAAGTCGGCTTTCCTTCCTTATGATTGCTCTTACCTTTCAAATTTGGGGCAATTTGCCTGATATGATTGAGCTCACCACATTCATAGCATGTCACCGACCACCTCTCTTTTGTTTCTCACATTATTGTAGGCCCGTGAATTTTTAGCTAGAAGAGCTAACTCATTTTAGGAATACTTTCAAGCTCCTCTTCATGAATAGCGGATAAACAAGCAAATGAAAATCCGTAAGAAGATTCAAAAGAGTCATCAAAAGCCTTTTGAGAGGATCTGCTACCAAAGCTAAATTATCTTTCTTGGGATGATCAACTCTTTTAATTTCATGAGTCTTGAGTTTACTATAAAGCAATTCTAAAGTAAGACTTGAAAGATCAACATTTTCCTCTATAGTCGTAGCCTTCATCTCCCACTCCTTGGTGTTGATTGCAAACAAGAGATGGGTAGCATTTTCAGATTGAGAATATTCAATATCAACAAATTTTCATTTGATTAATTACTTTATTAAAGCGATGAAAATGTCATCGATGCTCTCTAGGACGCATCCCGAATTTATTGTATTCACGCTTGTAAACCGCTTACGCCTTTTTGATTTGGGACGAACCTCATGATATGTTTCGAGAGTGTTCCAAATTTCATGCTTGCTGAAAGATTGCAAATTCTATCATATTCTTGTCTACCAAGTGCACCATATAAAAGATTCTTAGCCTTATTGTTGTTAGCCAAAAGAATTACGAAGCGATGTGTAGCAATTTCAGAATAACAAGCGGGGCTCTAACAACATCCCAAATAGCTTGTCCTCGCTCTCAAGAAAGACTCGCATACGATTCTTCCAATAGGCATAGTCGTGCCCATCGAAGATATGCGGTTTAGTAGAAAACTTATCCATCGCCAGAGTTCAAGGACCTGGTTAAGATCAAGATTGAACTAACCGGCTCGATACCACTTGTTGGACCGTAAAGGCGACTAGAGGGGGGTGAATAGGAGCACGCCACTTTTCACAAATTATGAACTCAATACAATTTCACTCCAGTAGCTATTAGAAAGCTATGAAGATCAATATACCAAGATCAAATGGAAGACTAGTATTGAATCCAATTAAACCCTAAGCAATGTGACAATAATCGAAGAATCAAAGCAACACAAGCATCGCGGTCCGACCTTCAGATCGAACCGGTCGGACCGATTGTCGCGGCGGATCATCATTATATCAAGCGGTCGGACCGCTCCAAAATCGGTCGGACCGGTGGTGACGGGCGGTCGGACCGGCCACGTGAACCGATCCAAACAAGAAAATCAGCGGATGACGGTTGCAATTAGGTCTAACTTTTGATTCTCAACTCCAAACTTCACGAAACTTTGCACACACCTTCTATGCTATTGAGGACCTATTCCAATTGAATATTATGATAATTCTTGGAGCGATCTTGAGCAATTGTCAATTGATTAACGTAAGGTCTAAAACCGGCAAGAACGAAAACTTGATCCTAATGCTTGTTCGTGAGTGATTGATGATCAAGATGATGCTAGATAGATTCACACATATCACAGCAAGCTAATTCACGGAAAGAATCAATCACAAACTCGCGGATCAAAGAAAGCCCTAAAAACACGTAAATTGAAAGCAAGAACGAAAAGAGACTTATCTCAAGCAAACCTTGCATAGATTGATTTCGTGATTGATGCCGGATTACATCCACACCATCATGGATCAGAGACAATCAAGGATCACGAAATTCTCCTCAAACCATGAAAAGCCCTAGCCTCCACCTCAACTCCCTAAAGACAATTAGGGTTTTGAAACATAAAAGGCGAGAGAGAGAGAGGTGCAGCCACCATCTCCTCCTATTTATAGTGGAGGCCTAAAACTCTTAGGGTTTGACTCTCTTGGGCTCCGTTAAGGCCCACTAACAAACGGGTCACACACACGCTTCGCGCGGCGCCGTCTTTAACCTTTTTGACCTAAACCGCTTCACCATGCGCCATGGATTCGCCAATAGGTCACCCTTGTCCATCTTGTGTCACGCTTGAGTCGTTGACTCACCCAAAGATCGCCGATCGCTCGACCTCAACTCTTCAAGTCTAGTCCCGATTCTCCTCGCCGCTGACCGTCGTTGACCACCAAGCTACCCGCACAACCACGGATAAGAAAACACGATTCGGGAACAAGTTCTTCACAACTTGACCCATGTTAGTCAAAATATGCATCATGCAAATCATATGTCATGAAACCAATGACTTTGACCTAACAAAACAACATCGCCACGGTTGGTCGTCGCTCAAGTAGAAACCGGTCCGACCGCCCAGTGAGCGGCCGGACGCCCCTATGGCCGGCCGCATCCCTCGTGAGCGGCTTGACCGCCCCTTGGGACTTAGCCAAATTCATACTCCCAAATTCAAACCTTCGAAATTAAAACGAATAGAACTTCTTACCGAGACTCCAAAATTATGAGACCAAGTGCATTGGGATCCTCACTTGCCTACAACACCTATTTTGGCCCACTGCTTTGAACACTTTTAGTCATCGCGTCCGATCGCCCACATGGCCGGGCCCGACCGATTTGGGACCGGCCGGATCACGATGCAAGGACCGGCGGACCGCCTCGCCTGCAATACTTGTAGCTTTGTTGAAAACACGTGAAACTACAAACCGTAAATGCCATTGCCAATTGTCACATCATCCTAAGATCTGTAACATATTCCCATGAATTCCACACATCTCTCCAAGCTTAGTCCTGATCACCCTCGCCGTTGACCGTCGTTGACAACCAAGCAACCTGCACAAAATAGACAAGCAAATCGAATCCGGGAACAAGTTCTTCACAACTTGACCCACGTTAGTCAAAACATGCATCATGCAATACATATGCCATGAAACCAATGAACTTGACCCAACAAATTAACATCACCACGAAGTTGGTCGATGCATAAGTGGAAATCGGTCCGACCGCCCCTCAGGGCCGGTCAGACCACTCCCTGTGAGCCGGTCGGACCGCCCTCTGGCCGGTCGGACCACTCCCTGTGAGCCGGTCGGACGGCCACAAGGGACTGATGTCGGCGCCCCGGGTGTCACACAACCCCGAGACCCTCTGTGCATACCGAGCTAGTCCCATGATCAGTAGCTAGCTCGCATAGTTGCAACAATGATGTTACCATAACCATTCAACAACGAACTAATGAAGGCATAAAGTAATATTAGTTAACAAAGAAAGGACCTTTTGGTCAAGTTCTTACAAAAGTCGCCTCACAGGCTTAGCAACAACAGAGTATCCGCAATGAAATTTCAAAATACGTGGAGCCCAATCGACATGCCCACAGGCAATCGAGTGGAGGACGTGACCTAGTTCGCGAAGTCTTCAAAGTAGCCTTCCTCATAGCACTCAACCTGTCCTGATTCTTCTGCTGGGACTGATCAACAAAGGGCATAAAGCCGTGAGTACATAAAGTACTCAGCAAGTCGTAGAGAAATGTATGCATATAGTATTCATGTCAGGCTTAAGCAAGGATGGCTTTATGGTTAATTTGCAGAAAGCAAGTTTAACAGTAAATACAATAATTAGATTGCAAAGCAGGATTTTAAAAGAATAATACATAGATAACCAAGTTCTTTTGAAACAAACAGTGAACATCCCGTTCACTTCCCAACCATTCCAACCAAACCTTTCCATCGAACCAAACCATATTTTTGAAAATGCTACCCCTTGCGCGAAATCACTGTGCATGTCCGTAGAATCGGGACACGGCTATTCAATAGATTTTTACACTCGCAGAGGTTGTACAATTTTACCCACAAGAGATAAATCACTTGTAATGTCCGTCTGACACACTTCCGAGGGTGTGCGACTAAGTGATTATCACAAGGCCTTTACAAAGTTCCATTTTGCCTCGGTTCTGCTCGCTAAGGTTTCGCCATCACAGCCCCCTCTTGCGCCAATAATCAACCCAAACAGAACCGACTCAAAACTTCCCTAATTAGTTGGCCAGGTCCGTCCCATACCGGACTTGTGGTTGCACGAGGTGGCCCAGATCAATAGCTTGCAAAGTTAAGTCCTTAATTGGCTGCTCAGACAAGATCTTCCACATCCCAATGTGCACCACACACCCACCTTCACTCCCTACCACAAGCCCGAGCATAAATCATTTTTGTTCATTCCTGACCAAATGGCAATCCCTGCCATGGCTCAACACATTTTAATTACAGTGGCATCACACCACAATTCCATAGTTGTCAAATTTCATTCATCATGAACATGTGATCGTGAGTCTCACGGGTAACTAAAGCAAGACTAAGCAAATATACGCACCCAAGTTGGTAATACAATTATGTCCAACTAGTAATAACCAACCTAAGGTGTCCAAGGATATATGTCATTCAAGGAGACATTTCATTTTCAATTTATCAAGGAGGCATAATGGCAATTTGGTAATTATCTACTCCCAAAACCATTTTTAATAAATCTAGCCATGCATGATAATTTAAAACAATATACATTTATAAAATGGGTTCAACATGGTCAAAGGCCTACGACTTGCCTTCGTTGACGAGGAGCGGGTCTTCGGTCGTCGGGTCGAAGAAATCTTCCAAATGCCTAATCTACACGCAAGCGAGAATAGCAACAATAAATAAAACAGCACCAAATGAACTCCAAAAATTACAAAACCAGAACCAAATGAAAGGGGCTGAATTTAGATGAATATAGAAATTTGGATCACCCAAATCGGAGTTCGGAAGCGAAAGTTATGGCCAATTGAAGTTGGAAATCACATGAAATGATAGAATTAGGGTTTTTCTGGATTTTCGGGAATTTCCGGATTTATTTTGCTACTGGAAATTCGAGAAAAACAGTCAGCGGACACGTGGCGCCAAATGGGCTGCCACGTGAGCAAGTCCGCCTAGGTGGCGCTGATGTGGCGCTGACGTGGCGCCACGCGGGCGACCACATCGGCTAGGGCGCGGTGCACAAGACACGGTGCATTGGTCCATCGCGCCGCGGAACGGCGTGGTCCATCGGCGTGCGCACTGCTCACGGCCCAAAGGCGGCCCACTGCAGTGAGGGAGGGGAGCGGGAGAGAGAGAGAGAGAGAGAGAGAGGAGGCGGCGGCCGAGTTGAGGGAGACGGAGGCGATGGCGCCGGGAGGAGGACCGGCGAAGGAGGGCGCACCGAGACGGCGGCGCCTGGGGAAGACGGTGGCGGGGTCGACGGCGCCGGAGGAGGACCGGAGGCGGCGCAAATGGCGATGGCGGCGGCTCAGCCGAAGGAAAAAGGCGGCGACGGCGCTACGGGAGACGGCGGCGCCGGCGAAGGAGAAGAGGGGAGGGGCGGTGGCGGAGGCGGGTCGAGGGGGAGGAAGAAGAGAGGGGAGAGGGGGAGGGGAGGTGTGAGACCCCGGTTTATCGGGCTTGTAATGCTTAGCCATCCATTCGGCCCTAGCATCACAAATCAGATAAGCCGAGACTCGAGACATGTATACTTCCCAGAAATACAGTATACACACCTCTTTACAAAGTTCATGCATCAATTCCATTCATTCACATAGAACCGAAGAAAAAACAACAACCAGAAGATAACATAAATAAAAGGTAGTTATTACAAAAGAGAGGCCGACCGGCCAAATACGTACATAGACAAAAGGAATAAACAACGGAAGCAAAAGTGCCATAAGATGGCTATAAACAAAAGAGCCGACCAGTGTGCCTTTACCCCACAAGGCAACTGACCGGACCGCCAAGCTAGTCGTCGAATCCACAAAGACATTTCACGTAAGTGAGGCCCTTGGGGCTCACCTTCCTCCCTCAGAACAAAGAGCCCAAAGAAAGCGGGTGAGTACTTTGAATGTACTGCAAGACTTACGTAGAGTAATGCACTGCATAACTATATGCAAGCTTTTGAGTGGAGGTCAGATGTTTCATTTTCAAAGACAAAGCAATCTTTATTTGCAATAATGTAGTACATTTAAAAGCAAGTTAACAAATCAGTTTTTAATGTTCAAATATTCACAAAGGACAACAATATATCAGTAGATAAAGAACAACAACAATCCTGGAAGTGACTAAACCCTTAGTCACCACAACAATAGCATGAATTACCCATTCATACCACCCATGTCAAAATTTTAGTTTAAAAGGTTGAAGTCTAACTCTTGCAAAACCTAACCAAGCGTGTCCATAACCTAGGACGAGGCTATTCGAATAGTTTTATCCCTGCAGGGGTGTACCACTGTACCCACACACCAGACCGCCTTTTTGCCAAGCTATTAAACACACTTCCTTGGGTATGTCGGCACGGCTAAGTCCTACGAGACATTTCCAATATTGTGTATTACCCCACGAGCCGCCCGTATGGATAGAAACCCATACGTTGTGTCGGAGTCATCGTAATGCCGCGGTCAACTACCCTACCCGGGTAAAGCCTTGGACAACTACGACACTCCTCGAGGTGGAGAGCCTACCCGGAATCTCCACCACCGCACACCCAACACAAGAACACGACCACATATCATGTTTCACACAACACACACGACCCCCTCCTGCGACTCGGAGATAACACACGCCAAAGTACTTAGTCAAGAGAGGTCCCATATCCCTCTCGCGTGGTTAGCACGCAAAAATGCTTGGAGAGTGTGATACAAGATGTTCGGTCCTTGTTGACTTAGGCAAGACAACCACAAACCCAATAACCCACCATCCGACCACTTGCCCAAGTCCAAATCAGTTTTCCATTTTCAGATTTTGACCTTACAAAATAACCAAGCACAAGTGCTGGACATAATGGCATAATAAGTAATGTGTGATCAAGATCATCGACTACGATCGATGATCGCCCAGTACTACCGAAACTAAGCATCTCTAAGCAATTTCAAATCGAGAGCTACTAAGCGACAAGAGTCCATCCATCGAACTCCGACCACAGCCAATAACCTAAGCTCATGGTAGTAGAGGGTAAACAAGTCCTACAGATCATGCAACTATAGGGTACTAACCATAATTTGATAACAAAATAGCAATGCATACATACGAGTTGAAAACAATATATTAGACTTGAAAAATAATGGGTTTAACATGATCAAACTGCTTGCCTGTTTGCTGTGGGTCAGGATGTTGCTGAAGGTCGACAATATTGTCAATGTGCTCTTCGGATCCTAACGAGAAGGCGAAAAGCAACCAATAAGAACGAATAAAACACAAAGACTCAACAACAAACTTTCTCCAAAAATTCTGAAAATTCTACAGAAGCAAGAGCATACTTTATAAAGAATTTAGCAACAAGAACCAATTGATTTGGATTCTTAATGCCACAGATACGACCGAAAGAAGGTCTTACGACCAGGTAGTGATCGTAGAAAAACCTACGACTATGACATAGTCGTAGCAAGTCTTACGACTAAGTGCAAGTCGTAGAAGAACTTACGACCAGTTAAGGGTCGTAGGAGAACTTACGACTAGGTACTAGTCGTAGAAGTACTTGTGACCCGGACATAGTCGTAGTAAGTCTTACGACTAGGTACAGGCCGCGACAGAACTTACGACTAGGTAATAGTCGTAGAAGGATTTATGACCACGCCATAGTCGTAGTGAGACTTACGACTATGGGGGTGATTGTAGGAGAACTTACAATCACTCGGTAGACCTCTCCCTTATAAGTATAAGGGGCCCTTCTGGGGACTACGCGACGACCTATTTACCCAACACAATACTGCATCTGGTCGAAACGACCAAGCTACAGTGACTGGTCGAATTCCGACCACGAGGCAGCGCCTCCCGCACGCTTTGCCAGCGGCTCGGCGGCTTCTCCGACCACAGCGGCGCCAGCCAAGGGCAGGGATGAGTGTCTAAAAGTTTAACGGTTCAACCGGCGGCCAGCACTGGTCGGAGTATGGCTGAAACAGAGGTACGACCGCAGAGGGCGACTAAGTAGGTATGGCTCGGAGAACTCTCCGAACGGCTAATACCCAAAAGAGCAACGAAAACACACCTAAGCTCCTATAGGGTAATGCGAAAATACCTGAGCTGAAGAACGACCAGAGACCCACGGAGTGGCTCCGGCGACGAGTGACCGAACGGCAGCGGTAAGGTCCTCACTAGGCCACAGCGACCTGAGTAAAGAAAGAACCAAACCGAGTGAGGGTCAAGCTCCAGAGAGTAAAGGGGGAGCAGAGGGGGCGAAGACTTGAAGAAGAAAACCCCCGCTGCACCGCCTCCACCTAAACTCCCAACTCAACAATGGATGTCGAGGAAATTGCGAGGAACTACAGCTCAAGCAAGCTGGTGGGTGCTAGCAATGGAGTTTAAATAGGAGTTCAACACCGCCATGAGAGCACTTGGAAGTGCTAAAGGAAGCTAAGGGTGAAGCAATGGAGTTTAAATAGGGCAATGGCGAGGGGGTGAATAGCAAAACTTTCGCCTAAATCAAAACCAACACTAACTTTACTCCTTTAGTTTTCGAAGCATCGGTTCAACACGCCATGAGAGCACTTGAGAGCGATGGGAGCGGTTGAATCATGACCTTCCAAGATCGAGGAGAGAGAGTGATAGGCATTTAATTTTACCAAAGAAGTGCGCGCGACTTGCTTGTGGGGTTGATGATCTAGCTAGCCGCAAGATTAAAGGTGGCCATAGAGTGGATCACAAGATTGTTCACACACGCCATCAAGCTTCTCTCTCCTCTCCTCCAAACCCTAGAAAAGGAAGAAGGGGCTACGCCATGGCGGCACTTACACATGGGACCCACGAAGCAATCGTGAGCTTCAGACAGAGGAAGGAGACGACTCGTTGGTCGTCGGATTGAAATCGAGCGGCCAAGGGCTAGATCGAACGCTAGTTCCGCAATGCAATATACAACAATAAAGCATTGAAATATAATAACGATCAATGCAACACTTGGCTAACCTTCGGCCCGATCGCTCTTCAGGCGTACGGCCCGACCGATTATGTCGGCCGGTTCGATGCCGATCCAACCACCGGCCGATCACTGCGGGTCCGACACCGAGTTGGATCGGGTCATGGCTTACAACCGCGACTCCATCGTTCGGCTGGTCGAAGACCGTTCGATACCGATCCAACGGCTCACGACCCTAGCGCCCGAACGACCGAGTTGGCATAGCTAGTGGACTGGACCGAGTCAAGTGGCTCGAGCCCGAGTCCGATTCGAACCTACGGAATAGTGCAAACCAGCTAGGGTTTGAATCCTAACATCTGATTTTTGAGGAATTATTTGAGGTAGCAAGCAAACTCCAAAATTTATGAAATTTTAACTGGAGCTTGCTGACCGCAGGAGGAACCTCCCACAAAACTTTCAGAGACTTTTATGCACCAAATTTTCTCCAGCAATTCCAGAAGAGAAGAAATAGGGTTTGACCAAGCTTTGACTCGCCTCCAAAAATTATCAAATAATTTCTAAAAATCATGAGATAATTCAGAGGTGTTGCCAACCCTCCCTAGAACTCAGGAGAAATATCTCCAAGGGTTTGGCATAAGATCTATGACAAGGAGGTTTTTGATTAGAGTCAAATGAGGTTTTGAATTCGATTTTCCATAATCCCTCAACCAAGAATTACAGATATGATTAATGACTTCAAGATGCCGGAAAAGTTTTAATTTCTCCTAATTTTCTTACATCTAAAACACAAATCCATCTTTGGGATGTTACAAAACCTCCCCCCTTACAAAAATCTCGTCCCGAGATTTGGCTCACTCGGTAAAGAAAGATGGATAGTCTGCACGGAGACGATCTTCCCTTTCCCAAGTAGCCTCATCCTCAGAATGGTTCGACCACTGAACTTTAAGGAATCTAATGGTTTTATTCCTCGTTCTTCGTTCAGCCTTATCGAGTATGCGAACAGGGTGCTCGCGATAGGTCAAATCTCCTTGGACATCGAGAGTTTCCAACGGAGCTTCCTCAGTTGGAACACGGAGGCACTTCTTCAGTTGGGACACATGGAACACATCATGTACTCCCTCAAGTGCAGCTGGCAATTCCAACTTATAGGCAACAGCTCCTTTCTTCTCGATAATGCGGTAAGGACCGACATATCGAGGAGCTAACTTGCCCTTGACGCCGAAACGCTGATGGCCTTTCAAAGGAGAGACTTTGAGATAAACAAAGTCATCAGGCTCGAAGCTCAATTCACGTCGATGGCGATCCGCATAGCTCTTTTGCCTGGATTGAGCTGTGCGTAAACGATCACGAATAAGCTGGACTTGGCTTTCGGCCTCATTGATCGAGTCCGGGCCAAAGAAAGGTCTTTCGCCGGTCTCAGACCAATTCAACGGGGTTCTGCACTTTCTCCCGTATAAGGCCTCAAAAGGTGACATACCGAGACTGGCCTGAAAACTGTTGTTGTAGGAAAACTCGGCAAATGGCAAGCATTTCTCCCAATTCTTTCCATATGAGAGAACACAAGCGCGGAGCATGTCTTCCAACACTTGGTTGACCCTTTCGGTCTGACCATCAGTTTGGGGGTGATATGCTGTGCTAAAGGCGAGGCGGGTGCCCATAGCCTCTTGCAAACACTTCCAAAACACAGCGTGAAAAGTGCATCATGATCCAAACGATCGTCTTCGCACACCGCAAGCGATTTATACGGAAATATAGAGGTCCGCGAGTAGACTCACACTAAGGTTTGTCCGTACTGGCAGAAAATGGGCTACCTTCGTCAATCGATCGATGACAACCCAGATGGAATCCTTGCCCTTGGATGTTCGGGGCAGACCGGTGATAAAATCCATCCCGATCGAATCCCACTTCCATTCAGGAATAGGCAAAGGTCAAGCAGATCCGCTGACGCTGATGCTCGGCCTTGACACGACGACACACGTCACACTCGGCAACGAACTTCGCAATCTCCCTCTTCATTCGGGTCCACCAAAATCTCTGGCGGAGATCTTGATACATCTTGGTGGCCCCGGGATGAATGGATAAAGGCGAATCATGGGCTTCGCTGAGAATCAAATTCTGCAATTCCATGTCCTTTGGAACCACAAGGCGTTGCCCGAACCTCACAACACCATGCTCATCCTCAGAGAAGCACTTGGCTATTCCGTTCTTGACATTTTCCCTGATGCGGCTCACTCCAACATCCGATTGCTGAGCGATCTTAATCCGATCCACCATGGTTGGTTGCACAACCAAGGCAGCGAGGGAACCATGCTCAACCAATCCTAAGTTGAGATGCTGAAACTCCTCCAGAAGGGTGGGTTGAAACTCCTGGAGCAACAAGGCATTGCAATGCGCTTTGCGACTGAGCACATCGGCAACGACGTTAGCCTTGCCCGGATGATAGTGAATACCCATGTCATAGTCCTTGATCAACTCCAACCATCTCTTTGCCTGAGGTTCAGATCTGGCTGGGTGAACAAATACTTTAGGCTTTTGTGATCCGAATACACTTCGCAACGATTACCGATTAGGTAATGTCGCCAAATCTTAAGGGCACGAATCACACCAGCCAATTCTAAATCATGGGTAGGATAGTTGAGTTCATGAGGTCTCAATTGCCTTGATGTATAGGCCACTACCTTGCCTTCTTGCATAAGGACACAACCGAGTCCTCGACGAGAAGCATCGCAAAAGATATCGAAGCCTCGATGGATATCGGAAGAACGAGGACGGGAGCGGTGGTCAAACGCTTCTTAAGTACTTGGAAACTTTCCTCACAAGAATCGGACCACAAGAAGTTCTTATCCTTCTTGAGCAACTCCGTCATCGGCTTCGCGATCTTGGAGAAGTTCTCGATAAAACGGCGATAATACCCCGCTAAACCAAGAAAACTCCGCACTTCGGTTACCGAAGTAGGCTGAATCCATGAAAGAACATCGCTGACCTTGCTAGGGTCAACGGCCACGCCTCCTGCTAAAAGAACATGACCCAAGAAGGCCACTTCCTTCAACCAGAACGCGCACTTGCTGAACTTTGCATACAGCTGGTGCTCACGAAGCTTGCCTAATACAAGCCTTAGATGCTCATCATGTTCCTCATCGTCCTTGGAATAGATGAGAATATCATCGATGAAGACCACGACAAACTTATCCAAATACTCCATGAATACCGAATTCATGAGGTTCATGAACAAGGCGGGAGCATTGGTTAAGCCAAATGACATGACGGTGTACTCATACAAGCCGTAGCGAGTGGAGAAAGCCGTCTTTGGAATATCCTCAGGTCGTATCCGAACTTGATGATATCCCATTCTCAAATCAATCTTGGAGAATACTTGAGCTCCAGTTAATTGATCAAAGAGATCATCGATGCGGGGCAATGGATACTTGTTCTTTACCATTACTTCATTAAGCGGACGGTAATCAACGCACATGCGCAAAGTATTGTCCTTCTTCTTCACGAAGATTGCAGGACAACCCCATGGAGATGAGCTAGGGCGGATGAAACCCTTTTCTTGCAGCTCACTAAGTTGCTTCTTCAATTCCACCAACTCGTTCGGTGGCATCCGCTAATGCCTCTTTGAAATCGGGGCAGTACCGGGAACCAACTCAATGACAAACTCGAGGTCTCGAACTAGTGGCATCCCTGGAAGATCTTCAGGAAAGACATCAATGAAGTCACGAACCGTTGGGACTTCACTAATATCTAGAGCGGGCTTCGCTTCCAGACGAAGAGATGCGGACCTAGCAGCTTCGGCGAAAAGCGAACCTGCTCGCCCGAAGGACTAGATAGAGAGACGCACTTCTTGGCACAGTCGATGTGTCCCTTATGCTGAGACAACCAATCCATACCAAGAATTACATCTAAACTTGCTGAATGGAGAAGGATAAGATTCGCGAAGAATCTCACTCCCTCGATCTCAATTGGAACATCCCTACACTCAGATTCAGCTCTCAACTCCGAACCAGGAGAGCGAATAAGCAACGGGACCAACAACGGAGTAAAGAGGAGCTCACTAATAGCAGCAAAAGACTCAGAAACAAAAGAATGAGATGCTCCTGAATCAAACAAGACAGTAGCAGAATGAGAGTTAACAGAAAGTGTACCCAACACGATGTCGGGTGCCTCCTGTGCCTCCTCTGCTGAGATGAGGTTGACGCGACCACTACCCATGCCTTGGGTAGCAGGGACTATCTTCAGGTCCTGAGAAGAACCACCTCCTGGCCCGCGCACTCCATTAGGACGAGGGGCTGCTCCTGTCTTCTTAGGGCATTGGTTTGCATAATGCCCTTCGTTGCGGCGAAGCAGTGACTCAAAGGCCCGGGCCGCGGGGCCACTTGTCGACTCGCAGGTGCACGTGATTGAGACACGGCCTGCGAAGGATGAAGAATGCAGTCGACGGCCTGGGTGCTGCCCTCTGGCGACCCCCGAGACTAATCAAGCGGGATAGCTGGCCCTAGAGGACTTGTGGGCCTCCCACTTACGCTTGCGGGAATCCACAAGCGCTTTCCCTGCGTGCTCAGCGACGATGGCCTTGCCCACCAAGGCCTCAAAATCCGGGAAGTCAACGATGGATAGCTTGTCCTGAAGCTCCTCAGATAAAACCATCCTTGAACTTCTCTTGCTTGGCCTCATCAGTGGTCACCTCTTCCGGAGCATAACGAGCCAAATGGTTAAACTCGACAGTACTCGTGGTCGAGAAACATCCTTGTCTCGAGCGAGAAGAACTCCTTCTTCTTCACCTCATCAGCCGGAAGGAATGTGACTCGACGGAAGGCGGTGCGGAACTCCTCCCGTGTGACGGTGTGACCGTCAGCCGCATGGCGAAAGCTCTCCCACCAAGACAAAGCCGCACCTCCACCGGTGCGATGCGAACAGCGCTTTCTCATGCTCCCGCATCACGCTATGCGCGGCTTGCGCCAACCGATGAAGCCGCCGTCAAGGCCAAGCGGTCCTCGACTGGAGAACGTGGGAGGCTGAGTGCGAAGAAACTCCGCGAGTCCCCCACGCGGCTGGTGTCCACTCCCTTGCCCGGATCCTGAAGCACCGGTAAGGGCGGAGGTGTTGCGCGCGATAACGTCCAGAAGAACCCTCCTGTCCTCTGCACGGTTGCGCTCGATCTCAAGAAGGACCTCGGCCATGGTCGGAGGAGGAGGAAGATCCTCGTCCGGACCAGCTGACTGGCCTTGGCCGCTGTGAGTGCGTCCGGCCATCTTGTTACAAGAAACTTCGTTAAAACTAGACTCCAAAATCAAAGCCAAAAGAAAGCGAAAAGCTAACGACTAGGGGAATGGAATATCACCCTAACCGAAAGCCAACCACAGTAAGTGTATAACTTAAACATGCTTATAAAAAGACTCCAAAAACAGCAAGGAGTTACCAAACCAAAGCTCAACTCCCCAATGCAACTAACCCGTATTGAATGAACGAGTAATTGATGGAGAAGATAAAAATTAGAATAACAGGTAAGATCTATTACCATTAAAGAGCAAGGTTCCATCAACGAAAATAGTATTAGATACATAGCTAACTAGTATCACACCTTACCCTTCTATTCCGACATGTTTCAGTTGATTAACCTCTCATTCTCTACCCCATTGGGAACCTTTGAGCCTGCTGTCCGGAAATTGAAAGGTCGCTATCCAGGTTTCGCATCCAAGCTTCTAGTCGCAATTTATCCATTCCAGAAACTTCAAAACCATGTAGAGGGCAACCACCACGTCAATTTGCCAAGCTCATTAGTTCCCAAAACCCAACAACAATCTTTGGAAGAAAGGAGAGGAAAACAATTTCTGAAACTCAAATTAGAGTAAGATAAGAGGAGAAAGCTAAGATAGGTAAGGAATAAAATCTGAGAATTCCTTAAGCTTTCATAAACCATTTGATACTTTGAAAATAATATTTTCCAAAATATCCTAAAAAGACGACCAAACTTGGGTTACTACGGTCAGTATGGCTCTGATACCAAACCCTGTGAGACCCCGGTTTATCGGGCTTGTAATGCTTAGCCATCCATTCGCCCTAGCATCACAAATCAGATAAACCGAGACTCGAGACATGTATACTTCCCAGAAATGCAGTATACACACCTCTTTACAAAGTTCATGCATCAATTCCATTCATTCACATAGAACCGAAGCCAAAACAACAACCAGAAGATAACATAAATAAAAGGTAGTTATTACAAAAGAGAGGCCGACCGGCCAAATACGTACATAGACAAAAGGAATAAACAGCGGAAGCAAAAGTGCCATAAGATGGCTATAAACAAAAGAGCCGACCAGTGTGCCTTTACCCCACAAGGCAACCGACCGGACCGCCAAGCTAGTCGTCGAATCCACAGCACATTTCATAGAAGTGAGGCCCTTGGGGCTCACCTTCCTCCCCAGAAACAAAGAGCCCAGCAAAGCCGGGTGAGTACTTTGAATGTACTCCCAAGACTTACGTGTAGAGTAACAGACCTGTACATAACTATATGCAAGCTTTTTGAGTGGAGGCTGTATGTTTCATTTTCAGCACAAAGCAATCTTTATTTGCAATAATGTAGTACATTTAAAAGCAAGTTAACAAATCAGTTTTTAATGTTCAAATATTCACAAAGGACAACAATATATCAGTAGATAAAGAACAACAACAATCCTGAAAGTGACTAAACCCTTAGTCACCACAACAATAGCATGAATTACCCATTCATACCACCCATGTCAAAATTTTAGTTTAAAAGGTTGAAGTCTAACTCTTGCAAAACCTAACCAAGCGTGTCCATAACCTAGGACGAGGCTATTCGAATAGTTTTATCCCTGCAGGGGTGTACCACTGCACCCACACACTGCATCGCCTTTTTGCCAAGCTATTAAACACACTTCCTGGGTATGCTCAAGCACGGCTAAGTCCTACGAGACATTTCCAATATTGTGTATTACCCCACGAGCCGCCTGTATGGATAGAAACCCATATGTTGTGCCGAGTCATCGTAAAGTCATGGTCAACTACCCTACCCGGGTAAAGCCTTGACAACTACGACGCTCCTCGAGGTGGAGAGCCTACCCTAATCTCCACCACCGCACACCCAACACAAGAACACGACCACATATCATGTTTCACACAACACACACTACCCTCCTCCTGCGACTCGAGATAACACACGCCAAAGTACTTAGTCAAGAGAGGTCCCATATCCCTCTCGCGTGGTTAGCACGCAAAAATGCTTGGAGAGTGTGATACAAGATGTTCGGTCCTTGTTGACTTAGGCAAGACAACCACAAACCCAATAACCCACCATCCGACCACTTGCCCAAGTCCAAATCGGTTTTCATTTTCAGATTTTGACCTTACAAAATAACCAAGCACAAGTGCTGGACATAATGGCATAATAAGTAATGTGTGATCAAGATCATCGACTACGATCGATGATCGCCCAGTACTACCGAAACTAAGCATCTCTAAGCAACTTCAAATCGAGAGCTACTAAGCGACAAGAGTCCATCCATCGAACTCCGACCACAGCCAATAACCTAAGCTCATGGTAGTAGAGGGTAAACAAGTCCTACAGATCATGCAACTATAGGGTACTAACCATAATTTGACAACAAAATAGCAATGCATACATACGAGTTGAAAACAATATATTAGACTTGAAAAATAATGGGTTTAACATGATCAAACTGCTTGCCTGTTTGCTGTGGGTCAGGATGTTGCTGAAGGTCGACAATATTGTCAATGTGCTCTTCGGATCCTAACGAGAAGGCGAAAAGCAACCAATAAGAACGAATAAAACACAAAGACTCAACAACAAACTTTCTCCAAAAATTCTGAAAATTCTACAGAAGCAAGAGCATACTTTGTAAAGAATTTAGCAACAAGAACCAATTGATTTGGATTCTTAATGCCACAGATACGACCGAAAGAAGGTCTTACGACCAGGTAGTGATCGTAGAAAAACCTACGACTATGACATAGTCGTAGCAAGTCTTACGACTAAGTGCAAGTCGTAGAAGAACTTACGACCAGTTAAGGGTCGAGGAGAACTTACGACTAGGTACTAGTCGTAGAAGTACTGTGACCCTGACATAGTCGTAGTAAGTCTTACGACTAGGTACAGGGTCACGATGTAACTTACGACTCAGGTAATGGTCGTAGAAGGATTTATGACCACGCCATAGTCGTAGTGAGACTTACGACTATGGGGGTGATTGTAGGAGAACTTACAATCACTCGGTAGACCTCTCCCTTATAAGTATAAGGGGCCCTTCTGGGGACTACGCGACGACCTATTTACCCAACACAATCCTGCATCTGGTCGAAATGACCAATCTACGATGGTTCGGTCGAATTCCGACCACGAGGCGCCTCCGCAGCTTTGCTGGCTCCTCGGCTTCTCCGACCACAGGCGCGCCGGCCAAGGGCGAGATGAGTGTCTAAAAGTTTAACGGTTCAACCGCGCCAAAGACTGGCCTGAGTATGGTCAAACGAGGTACGACCGCGGAGGGCGACTAAGTAGGTATGGCTCGGAGAACTCTCCGAATGGCTAATACCCAAAAGAGCAACGAAAACACACCTAAGCTCCTATAGGGTAATGCGAAAATACCTGAGCTGAAGAACGACCAGAGACCCACGGAGTGGCTCCAGCGACGAGTGACCGAACGGCAGCGGTAAGGTCCTCACTAGGCCACAGTGACCTGAGCAAAGAGAGAACCAAACCGAGTGAGGGTCAAGCTCCAGAGAGTAAAGGGGGAGCAGAGGGGGCGAAGACTTGAAGAAGAAAACCCCCGCTGCACCGCCTCCACCGAAACTCCCAACTCAACAATGGCGGTCGAGAAAATTGCGGGAACTGCAGCTCAAGCAAGCTAGTGGGTGCTAGCTGGAGTTGCGGAAGTGCTAAAGGAAGCTAAGGGTGAAGCAATGGAGTTTAAATAGGGCAATGGCAGAGAGCAACGGCCGGGTTTTCCAGTCGGGTCAACACTGCCATGAGAGCACTTGAGAGCGATGGGAGCAGTTGAATCATGACCTTCTGAGGGAGGAGAGCGACAGGCATTTAATGCGCGCAGAGCTAGCCGTTTAAAGGTGGCCATAGAGTGGACTACACGCCACTGCTTTTCTCCTCTACGCACGCCATGGCAGGGCTCACGCGCGCGCGGACAGCGGAAGGAGACGACTCATTGGTCGTCGGATTGAAATCGAACGGCTGGGCTAGATCGAACGGATTGAAACGATCCCAGCGTTCGGCTGGTCGAAGGCCGTTCGATGCCGATCCAACGGCTGAGTTGGATTGGGTGGCTTACAACGACTCCATCGTTCGGCTGGTCGAAGACCGTTCGATACCGATCCAATGGCTCACGACCCTAGCGCCCGAATGACCGAGTTGGCATAGCTAGTGGACTGGACCGAGTCAAGTGGCTCGAGCCCGAGTCCGATTCGAACCTACGGAATAGCATCTGATTTTTGAGGAATTATTTGAGGTAGCAAGCAAACTCCAAAATTTATGAAATTTTAACTGGAGCTTGCTGACCGCAGGAGGAACCTCCCACAAAACTTTCAGAGACTTTTATGCACCTAATTTTCTCCAGCAATTCCATAAGAGAAGAAATAGGGTTTGACCAAGCTTTGACTCGCCTCCAAAAATTATCAAGTAATTTCTAAAAATCATGAGATAATTCAGAGGTGTTGCCAAGCCTCCCTAGAACTCAGGAGAAATATCTCCAAGGGTTTGGCACAAGATCTATGACAAGGAGGTTTTTGATTAGAGTCAAATGAGGTTTTGAATTCGATTTTCCATAATCCCTCAACCAAGAATTACAGATATGATTAATGACTTCAAGATGCCGGAAAAGTTTTAATTTCTCCTAATTTTCTTACATATGAAACACAAATCCATCTTTGGGATGTTACAGGAGGAGACCCGCGCCATTATATAGGGCGGAGGAGGGTCACGGGCGGCGGAAGCGCGAGCGGTGAGGGGCATGGGCACCGCGCCTGGGGAAGGGAGCCCGAGGCGCCTGAGCGGGCGGCGCGACCAAGGCGGCGGCGAGGCCGAGGAGGGCGGCGGAAAACGCGCCAGGAGGGAGCAGGCACTCAGGGGCGAGGGAGAGAGAGAGAAGAAGAGGGAGGAAGAAGAAGAGCAGGGCGCGGGCGGGAAAATGCCGTCCGATTTTGATCAGACGCACCGGCGCGAGGCGGCGACGGCGAAACGGGAGCCACGGATGGAGATCGGCCACGGGAGGGGGCGCGGAGCGGA
Organism: Hsuehochloa calcarea; assembly: GCA_036346395.1. Lineage (NCBI taxonomy): Eukaryota > Viridiplantae > Streptophyta > Magnoliopsida > Poales > Poaceae > Hsuehochloa > Hsuehochloa calcarea. Next base: position 2,261,195 of record CM070605.1, on the reverse strand, counting down.
AGGATGGGCCGACGCGGGAGTGGGCCGGGGAATAGGGATGGGCCGGCGACGATTCGGCCCAAGAACAGTAAGGAGGGTTTTAAATAGTTTTTGATTTTCAGAAATTCAAATAAATCAAAAGGCAAATTAGAAAATAGCAAATAGAGTCCAAAAATTCTAGAAAAATTCACAGAAATTCCTTGAATTATTCTGGACTTAATAAAAATACTTTTAACTTTAATTTTTCTTTTTGTTTTGCAAATAAAATAATTTTCCATTTTGGGTAAAATGAAAACCAATTTTTAAAACCCAATAAATCCAAGAAAACACTTAAAATAATAATTTTAATTTTAAATACTAGAAAAAACAATTAAACCAACTTTAATTTGATTGAAGTTTGATTAATTCATATTAAACCACAATTGATTCTGAAATTCCAAATCAAGCTTTTGGCAAATCGAGGCAAATGGTTCTCTTTTAAAATTTTGAAAATCTCTTAAAAGCGGGGCGCTATAATCGAGTCAATTTCAAGCCACAAATTCAAACCTTCCGAAATTTAAAACGAATAGAACTTTTGCTTGGGGACTCCAAAAATTATGAGACCAAGTGCATTGGGATCCCCTCACTTGCCTACACCCTCTATTTTTGGCCCAAAACATTCTGACACTCTTTGGTCACAGACGGTCCGACCGCTGCACATGGCCGGTCCGACCGATTTGGGACCGGTCGGACCGCCATGCCATGGCCGGTCGGACCGCCCCTGTCCAGAAAGCCTGAACTTTGTCGAAAACCCTCTGAAATGACAAACTATAAATGCCATTGCCAATTGTCATATCATCCTAAGATCTGGAGCATGTCCCCATGATATCCACAGTTTCTGCCCCGACCACCCTATTTGTTTCTTGTTGCTCTCGGACACCCTCGCACTCATCATATCGTGTCTGCCACACAAAGTCCGAGAAGAAGTTCCATAGCCTAACAGAGCTAGCCAAAGTTCGAGAGAGAGAGAGTATCTTTTAATTACATGTATACCCCTGCCTTCTACAAAAATTTGTGACCCATATATATCCTTAGTCACAGAAGAGGGTTTTGAAGAGTTTTGAGTCAAGGTCACATTCGCAAAAAAAGGAACCCTAGGTTGGGTTTCGACAGTCAAAAAAGAGGAAGGAACCCTAGGTTGGGTTTTGGCAGTAAAAAAAGGAGAAGAAGCAAATCGACCACCCCAAGTGAAGAAGAATCAGATCGACCACCCCCAGTTGGTCTACGACCACTCCCATCCTTGCATCCTTTGAATCATTTGTATCCAGTCCTTGTTATCGATCAGTGTTGTGCTAGGGCTAGGGAAATTTTTTTAGACTAGCAACCGTGACAGGTAGTTTGGACCCTTATTCAACTTTGCTGATCAGATTACGGTTTTTGCTACTACTTGCTACATATTGTGCCTTCCGAGCTCCACCTACTCTTGATCAGAACAGGTTCCCCTCTTGTAATCACACCCACTCGACAAGGTATCACGAACCGACCACCTGGCCGTACCACCCGCCGTTGGTAAGAACACTTGTAAGAGTGTGGTAAGACGCTTGAGAGTGTGTGTTTCCACCTTCCATCACCTAGTAGTTGATAGGGATAATACCTTTGTGTTGTCTTTTATTTTCTGCTAACCATGGTAGGTGAGACATCTGATGAGAAAGAGTGTGTTGTAAAAGGAGAGCTCATGACACTCTTGGATGAACAACGCACTACCATTCATGAGGACATCGACCGGAAGCTTCAAGCTACCACGATCACAATGCAGCGCTCACTACACGCCTTGAAAGAATGGTAAACCGGCCATCAAATATTGGACGTGAGTATGATCACGATGCAGCCCAAGATCTTGAGGAGGGAGATGATAAACGGAGGAGAAGCCGTGACACCGGCGCTGTGTTTGCTGACCAAGATGCACGTCATCAACACCGCCCACATCACAACCGATACGGTATGGGAGGTAATAATTTTCAGCACCACAATGCTCGTGTCAATGATGACCCATTTGCTAAATTTAAATTTACCATGCCATCTTTTGCGGGTGTTTATGATGGTGAAATTTATCTAGATTGGGAGATGACAGTTGAACAAAAATTTAATGCCCATCTAGTTCCTGAAGTGCATAGAGTCAGACAAGCTACTAGTGAATTTAAAGATTTTGCTATCATTTGGTGGAATCAAGTAGTTAATTCTGGTTTAACACCTGATACATGGGATAGATTGAAAGTAGTTATGCGTGCTAGATTTGTTCCTCCTTCTTATAAACGTGATATGCGTAAGAAATTACAGCGCTTAGACCAAGGTAATAAATCTATCGAGGAATATTATCAAGAATTACAAATAGGCATGCTGTGTTGTAATGTTGTTGAGAACGAAGAGGATAAGATGGCTCGTTTTTATGGTGAGATTCAGGACATAGTTGATTACAAAGACTATAATGATATTAATAGGTTGTTCCAGCTTGCTTATTTGGCAGAAAAAGAATTGCAGGGTAGACAACAAAGGACCAGGAGTAACTTTGGCAGTACGTCTACATCGAGATCAACGCCGGGACAAACCAAGACAGCCCTACCTCCTTCTTTTCGGACTGCTGCCCCCTCTGTGAGTAGGGCGTGTTCAGCAGCACTGCCACCACCGTCACGCGCACCCGAGACGAGAAAATCTACTAGTGTACACGCACCAGCACAGAGCCCTTCATCGGTTGCTTCCACAGGTCGTACAAAAGGAATTGTATGCCACCGTTGTAAAGGAATGTGCCACTTCATGAGACATTGCCCAAGTCAATGAGCGTACATTGCAACATAAGATGGTGGTTATGTAAGTGCTAGTGATGTTGAGGATGAATATGCTCTTGCAGCTAACCTTGCAGGCAATGATAATGATCATGAGGCAGATAGCGATGGTGAGGAAATTTTAGGTGCCGCTATTACGGCGAATTATAGAACCATAATTGTGCAACGAGTATTGAGCTCTCAAAGAGAGCAAGAGGAGACGCTACAACGTCATAATTTGTTTCAGATATTCCTCATCGTTAAGGATTGTCCTCATCGTTAAGGATTGTCGTGTTCGTGTCATAATTGATGGCGAAAGCTGTAATAACTTGGTGAATTCAGGATTAGTCAAGAAGCTTGGCTTGACCACACGTGCGCATCCTCACCCATATTTAGTGGTTCAACAACAGCGGTAAGGTGAAGGTAACACAATCTACGAGAATGCATTTTTCCATTGGTTCCTATCATGATGTTGCTGATTTCAACGTAGTACCTATGCAAGCCTGTTCTCTTTTATTAGGTCGTCCATGAGAATTTGATACCGATGTAACTCATCATGGTAGAAGTAATAAATACTCTTTTATACACAAAGAAAAGAAAATAACTTTGCTACCTTTGACGCCTACTGAAATTGTGAATTGTGATAAAGAGCTAGCTGAAAATCAGAAGAAAGAACTTGAACATGAATATGAAAATCAGCAAGTAGTGAAGAATGTTTTCCCACCTAAGAAAGAGCAGTTGTCACTTAGTTCTAAGACCGATGGAATTAAATTAAAGGGTTGTGTCATGCTTACAACCAAATCTGATCTTGCTAATATTTTTGATAATGAGCTGCATGGTATGCTTTGATATGCAAAAATGCTTTATATTCACTTGAGGATATATCCAGCTCTTTGCCTCCTGCTGTTGCTACCTTTTGCAGGAGTATGTGTATGTATTTCCAGCTGAAATCCCCCCGGGATTACCACCTATTCGAGGGATTGAGCATCAAATTAATTTGAGCCAAGGAGCGACTTTGCCAAACCGTGCTGCATACAGGACCAATCCGGAGGAGACTAAGGAAATTCAGCAATAAGTCCAAGATCTGTTGGACCGTGGGTACGTAAGAGAAAGCCTTAGTCCTTGTGTTGTTCCTGTTCTTTTGGTTCCTAAGAAAGACGGTAGTTGGTGTATGTGTGTTGATTGCAGAGCCATTAATAATATTACCATAAGGTATCGTCATCCTATTCCTAGGCTAGACGACATGTTTGACGAGTTGAGTGGTTCTCTTATTTTCACAAAGATTGACTTACGGAGTGGATACCACCAGATTAGAATGAAATTGGGAGATGAATGGAAAAATGCTTTTAAAACTAAGTTCGGACTATGTGAGTGGTTAGTGACGCCTTTTGGTTTAACTAATGCACCTAGCACTTTCATGCGTTTGATGAACGAAGTTTTGCGTGCTTTCATTAGAAAATTTATGGTGGTTTGTTTCGTTGACATTCTGATCTATAGCAAGTCATATGAAGAACATATGGATCAGTTACGTGTTGTTTTTAATGTGTTGAGAGATGCACGCATGTTTGGTAACCTTGAGAAGTGCAGCTTTTGCATGGATCGAGTCTCTTTTTGGCTATGTTGTTACTCCACAGGGCATCGAAGTTGATCAAGCCAAGATCGTCGCTATCTAGAGTTGGCCGCCTCCTAAAACGGTCACACAAGTGCGGAGTTTTCTAGGGCTCGCTGGTTTCTATCGACGTTTTGTTCGGGATTTCAGCACCCTCGCTGCACCGCTGAATGAGCTTACAAAGAAGGGAGTGCCTTTTACATGGGCCACCATACAACAACAAGCTTTCAACGCTCTCAAAGATAAACTAACACACGCCCCTTTGCTTCAACTTCCTGATTTCAGCAAGACTTTTGAATTAGAATGTGATGCTAGTGGCATAGGTCTTGGTGGTGTGTTAATTCAAGAAGGAAAACCTGTTGCTTACTTTAGTGAAAAATTAAGTGGTCCTAATTTGAACTATTCTACCTATGATAAAGAGTTATATGCTCTTGTTCGAACTTTGGAAACATGGCAATATTATTTATGGCCCAAAGAGTTTGTAATACATTCAGATCATGAATCTTTGAAGCATATTCGAAGTCAAACCAACTTGAACCGCAGACATGCTAAGTGGGTTGAGTTCATTGAGTCCTTTCCCTATGTCATTAAATATAAAAAGGGCAAAGAAAATGTGATAGCTGACGCTTTGTCTAGGAGATATACAATGCTTTCACAACTTGACTTCAAAATCTTTGGATTAGAGACAATAGAGGAGCAATATGTGCATGATGTTGATTTTAAAGATGTATTGCTAAAATGTCAAGAGGGAAATGTGAGACCCCGGTTTATCCGGCTTGTAATGCTTAACCATCCATTCGGTCCTAGCATCACAAAGCAGATAATCCGAGACTCGAGACATGTATACTTCCCAGAGTGCAGTATACACACCTCATCACAAAATTTATGTATCAATTCCATTCATCCACATAGAACCAAACACGTAATAGAATGTAGTATTAATGATATTAAACCGAGTCATTACAAAGAGAGGCCAACCGCCAACAATAAAAGAGACAACAATAGTTAAACAGCGGAAGCAAAAGTGCCATAAGATGGCTACAACAAAAGAGCCAATCAGTGTGCCTTTAACCCACAAGGCAACCGACCGGACCGCCAAGCTAGTCGCCAAACCCGAAGCACATCTCACAAAAGTGAGGCCCTTGGGGCTCACCTTCTTCCCCTGCAAACAAAAGCAGCCGGCAAAAGCCGGTGAGTACTTTGAATGTACTGCAAGACTTACATGTGGAATAACAAACTGTACATATACTACATGCAAGCTTAATCAACAGAGGTCAGAGGTTTCATTTTAGCATAAAGCAAGTTTTCATTTGCAATAATATAATAGATTGAAAGCAATTTAACAAATCTGTTTTTAATGTTCAAATAAGCGCAAAAGACAACAAATTAACGTAAGATAGGAAACAACAACAATCCTGAAGTGACTAAACCATTAGTCACCACAACAATAGCATGAATTACCCATTCATGCCAACCATGTCAAATTTTAATTTAAAAGGTTGAAGTCTAACTCTTGCAAAACCTAACCAAGCGTGTCCATAACCTAGGACGAGGCTATTCGAATAGTTTTATCCCTGCAGGGTGTACCAACTTACCCACATGTCAGACCGCCTTTTGCCAAGCTATTAAGCACACTTCCTTAGGTATGCCAGCACGGCTAAGTCCTACGAGACTTTTCCAATATTATGTATTACCTTCGAGTCGCCTGTATGGATAGAAACCCATACGTTGTGTCGGGTCGTGGCCCACCTCGGACAACTACCCGTCACGGTAAAGCCTTGGACAATCATGACGCCCTCGAGGTGGAGAACCTTCCGGCAATCCCCACCACCGCACACCCAACACAAACACAAGAACACACAATGTGTTTCACACACCACACACACAAAACTTTTCCTCCTGCGACTCGGAGATAACACACGCCAAAGTACTAAGTCAAGAGGGGTCCCATATATCCCTCATGTGGTTAGTACGCAAAAATGCTTGGAGAGTGTGACACAAGATGTTCGGTCCTTGTTGACTTGGGCACCATTCGATCACACCCAAAAACACCACACCAACATACCATTATGCCCAAGTCCAAATCGGTTTTCATTTTCAGTTTTGATTTACAAAATTAACAAAGCACAAAGTGCCGGACATAATGGAAGAATAATAATTTTTAGTGATCAAGGCCATCGACTAAATCGATGACCGCCAAAGCTACCGAACTAAGCATGGCTAAGCATAAAGATTCGCATTCTACTAAGTGACAAGAGTTCATCCATCGAACTCTAATCACAAAGAAATAACCTAGGCTCAAGTAGTAGAGAATAAACAATATCGCATGATTATGCAACTAGAGGATCAACTAACCATAATTTAACACAAAGTAGCAATGCATACATACAGTTGAATTCAAAATATTAAACTTGTAAAATAATAGGATTAATATGATCAAACCGCTTGCTCGCTTGTTGCGGGTCAAGATGTTCTTGGGATCACTCTCGGTATCAATGTGCTCTTCTGATCCTATCGAAAGAACCAAAAAGAACCAATAAGGCAAAAGAAACCGAAAAGATCCAACAGCCCACTTCAACAAAAAGCTCTCAAATTTTTACAGTAGAAAGAGCATGATTTTTATGAACTAATGCAACAAGAACCAATTGATTTGGATTCTTAATGCAAAAGATATGGCCAAAACAATTTTGCTCAACTTTCATAAATCAAAAATGCTACTATTCATTAGCAAAATTTTCTGAGCTAAACTGAGGTTGGAAACATTTTTAGATTAAAGTCTAGTTAAAAACATAACCAACAAAATTTGAATCAACCAAAAGGATTTGAAATGAATTAGTTATGCATTTTACAAGTTATCATATTTTTCGTTGATAAATAAATCCTTTCGGAAAAACCAGAAATTAAATCGACGTGGACGCACTTGGATCGTTGATCTTGGATCCAACGGTCTAAGTCCACGGAGCAATCTTGCACGCCGCGATTCACAAACCCTAAGCGCCACCGTTGGATCCGATCCAACGGTTCACGCGTGATTAGGGCGTTGCGGTCCGAACGTTCACACGCACAGGGCCGTTGATCTTGGATCCAACGATCCTCGTTGATCGGCGTTCGGATGGTCCGAACGTTCACTCGAATCGACCGCTGATCTTGGATCCAACGGTCCACGCGGATCGAACCGCTTCGGACGGTCCGAACGTTCATTCGCACTGGACCGTTGATCTTGGATCCAACGGTCCACGGTGAACGCCGCTCAAACGCCGTCCCTCGCTTTCATCCGACAAAACGACGGTGAAGGGAGGATCATCGCCGGCGACTCTGGCCGCGGCGGTGTGAGCAAATGCCCAAAATGGGTTGCTACCAATCTTGCGCACCCAAAGGAACCAAAAATTTCAGCTGCAGCGTTCTAGAACGCCGCAAGCCGGAGATGACAGAGATGACCGAAAATGGTCAAAACGAAAATAGCAAATGAGCTCTGCTGCGGTCCAATTGAGCGAAAAGCAAGCAACTAGGGACTAAAGAGGGGTTACCCGAGCACGGAGAAAGCACAGAGGGACTGGAGCCGCTCGATGAAGAAAAATAGGGCTTTCGGCCGAAAGGGGAAATCAAAATTAAGCCGCTCCTCATGGAAAACCCAAATTGAGTAAGGGTTAATGATCACCAAGGTGAGAGGAATCGAGAGGAGCAAGATTGAAAGGGATGAAGCTCAAGGGTACCGCCTTCACCAAGAGCTTGAAGCTCGGCAATGGCGGCAATGAAGGTTTCAAGTTTTGAGCTCAAGCAAACACAAGAGAGGTTCTTTGGAGCTTGCGAGGTGTTTGAAAGGCTTCAATGGAAGGACCAGAGGAGCTTATATAGCGGGAATGGCGGTGAGCAGCGGCAATAACCCTCTCGGGTCAACTCGCCATGAGAGCCTTTGAGAGCGACGGAGCAGTTGAACAATGGACCTCGAGGAGGAGCACGACGGCATTTAATGCGCCCGAGCTAGCCGCTTAAAGGTGACCACAGAGGTGATCGCACACCGGCGCTTCTCCTCTGCTCACGCCATTGCTTGACTCACCGCGCTCGCACGAGGAAGGAGATGACTTTTCCACCGCTGGATTGAAATCGGACGGTTCAAAAGCAACGGGGTGATTAGAACGGTTTGAGCGTCCATTTTAACCTGAGCCGTTGATTTGGATCCTACGGTTCACATTGCGCGAGGCGTTCGGACGGTCCGAACGTTCACGCGAATCTGAGCCCTTGATTTAGAATCCAACGGTTTATATGGATCGGCGCCGGATGGTCCGAACGCTCACGCGATCGTGGGCGCTTGATGCCGATCCAACGACGCGCAACGCCGCGCCGATCGATCGCGCCGGTGCGATTAGTTGATCGGGCCGAGTCAAGTGGCTCGAGCCCGAGTCCGATTCGAACCAAGGAAAGTGAAAACCGCTTAGGGTTTGAATTTGAATAACTGATCTTTGAGGAATTATACGGAATAGCAAACAAACTCCAAAAATTATGAAATTTTAACTGGAGCTTGCTGACAGAAGAAGGAACCTTATATAAAATTTTCAGAGACTTTTATGCAATGCATTTTTCTCTAAAAATTCCAGAAGGCTATTTTAGGAGTTTGACTAATGTTTGACTGGTCTTAAAATTATCAAATAATTTCTCGAAATTATGAAATAATTCGAGGTGTTAAACATCCTCCTAGGTTCAATGAAAATTATTTTCAGGGGTGGGCACCAGATTTTCATTGAGGAGTCTTAAGACTTGAATTTAATTGGGGAAATTTTGAGTTTTAATTTCCACCAATTAAAGGAAAGAGGTTTCAAACACTGTAACAATACATGAGGCAGCAAAAGTTTTAATTTATCCTCATTTTTATTACATTTGAAACACAGACCCAATTTGGGATGTTACAAAACCTCCCCCTTACGTAAATCTCGTCCGAGATTTGGCTCACTCAGCAAAGAAAGAGGGGTAGTCTGCACGGAGACGATCTTCCCTTTCCCAAGTAGCCTCATCTTCAGAATGATTTGACCACTGAACTTTAAGGAACTTGATGGCACGATTCCTCGTTCTTCGTTCAGCCTCTTCAAGGATGCGAACAGGGTGCTCCTTGTAGGTCAAATCTTCACGGACATCGAGTTTCCAACTGAGCTTCCTCTGTTGGAACACGGAGGCACTTCTTTAATTGGGACACATGGAAAACATCATGTACCCCTTCGAGTGCAGCTGGCAACTCCAACTTATAGGCAACAGCTCCTTTCTTCTCGATAACACGGTAAGGACCGACATATCGAGGAGCTAACTTTCCCTTGACGCCGAAATGTTGATGGCCCTTCAAAGGAGAGACTTTGAGATAAACAAAGTCATTAGGCTCAAAGCTCAACTCACGACGACGGCGATCCGCATAGCTCTTTTGCTCGGATTGAGCCAGGCGCAAACGATCACGAATAAGCCGGACTTGACTTCGGCCTCATTGATCGAGTCCGCCAAAGAATGGTCTTCGCGGTCTCCACCAATTTAACGGTTCTGCACTTTCTCCCGTATAAGGCCTCGAAGGTGACATGCCGAGGCCGGCTGGAAAATCGTTGTTGTAGGAAAACTTCGGCAAATGGCAAGCATTTCTCCCAATTCTTTCCATAGGAGAGGGCGCAAGCACGAAGCATGTCTTCCAACACTTGGTTGACCCTTTCGGTCGACCATCGGTTTGGGGGTGATATGCGGTGCTAAATGTGAGACGGTTCCCATAGCCTCTTGCAAACACTTCCAAAACACAGCGGTGAAAAGCGCATCATGATCCAAACGATCGTCTTGGTACACCATGCAAGCGATTTACGGGAAATATAGAGGTCCGCGAGTAGACTCACACTAAGGTTTGTCCGCTTCGCGAAAAATGGGCTACCTTCGTCAATCGATCGATGACAACCCGATGGAATCCTTGCCCTTGGATGTTCGGGCGCACGGTGATAAAATCCATCCCGATCGAATCCCACTTCCATTCGTGAATAGGCAAAGGTGAAGTAGTCCCGCTGACGCCGATGCTCGGCCTTGACACGACGACACACGTCGCGACTCGACAACGAACCGTAATTTCCCTCTTCATTCGGGTCCACCAAAATCTCCGACGGAGATCTTGATACATCTTTGTGGCCCCGGATGAATAGACAAAGGCGAATCATGGGCCTCGCGGAGAATCAAATCCGCAGCCCATGTCCTTTGGAACCACAAGGCGCCGCCGAACCTTACAACACCATGCTCATCCTCGAAGAAGCACTTGCCGTTCCGTTCTTGACATTTTCCTTGATGCGGCTTATTCCAGCATCCGATTGCTGAGCGACCTTAATCCGATCTACCAAGGTTGGTTGCACAACCAAGGCAGTGAGGGAACCACGCTCAACCAAACCTAAGTTGAGACGCTGAAATTCCTCCAGAAGGGTGGGTTGGCGTTCCTCGAGCATTAAGGCATTGCAATGCGCTTCCGATCGAGCGATCGGCAACAACATTGGCCTTGCCCGATGGTAGTGAATTCCCATGTCATAGTCCTTGATCAACTCCAACCATCTCTTTTGCCCGAGGTTCGATCCGGTTGGGTGAACAAATACTTTAGACTTTTGTGATCCGAATACACTTCGCAACGACACCGATTAGGTAATGTCGCCAAATCTTAAGGGCATGAATCACCGCAGCTAATTCCAAGTCATGGGTAGGATAGTTGAGCTCATGAGGTCTCAATTGCCTTGATGCATAGGCCACTACCTTGCCTTCTTGCATAAGGACACAACCGAGTCCTCGCCGAGAAGCATCGCAAAAGATATCGAAGCCTCGATGGATATCGGAAGAACGAGGACGGAGCGGTGGTCAAACGCTCCTTAAGTACTTGGAAACTTTCCTCACAAGCATCGGACCACAAGAACTTCTTGTCCTTCTTGAGCAGCTCCGTCGCGGCCGCGATCTTGGAGAAGTTCTCGATAAAGCGCGATAATATCCATTAAACCGAGAAAACTCCGCACTTCTTCCATCAAGTAGGTCAACCCATGAAAGAACATCGCGACCTTGCTAGGGTCAACGGCCACGCCTCTATTTGAAAGAACATGGCCCAGAAGGCCACTTCCTTCAACCGTAACGCGCACTTGTTTGAACTTTGCATACAAATGATGCTCACGAAGCTTGCCTAACACAAGCCTCGGATGCTCATCGTGTTGCTCATCATCCTTGGAATAGATGAGAATATCATCGATGAAGACCACGACAAACTTATCCAAATACTCCATGAATACCGAATTCATGAGGTTCATGAACAAGGCGGAGCATTGGTTAAGCCAAATGACATGACGGTGTACTCATACAAGCCGTAGCGAGTAGAGAAAGCCGCCTTTGGAATATCCTCGGTCGATATCTGAACTTGATGATATCCCATTCTCAAATCAATCTTGGAGAAAACTCGAGCTCCAGTTAATTGATCAAAGAGATCATCAATGCGGGGCAATGGATACTTGTTCTTTACCGTTACCTCATTAAGCGGACGGTAATCAACGCACATGCGCAAAGTATTGTCATTCTTCTTTACGAAGATTGCTGGACAACCCCACGGAGATGAGCTAGGGCGGATGAAACCTTTTTCTTGAAGCTCATTAAGTTGCTTCTTCAATTCCACCAACTCGTTCGGTGGCATCCGATAGTGCCTCTTTGAAATCGGGGCGGTACCGGGAACCAACTCAACGACAAACTCTAGGTCTCGAACTGGTGGCATCCCTGGAAGAGCTTCCGGAAAGACATCAATGAAGTCACGGACGGTTGGAACTTCACTAATATCTAGAGCGGGCTTCGCTTCAAGCGCGAAGAGATGCGGGCCTAGCAGCTTCGGCGAAAAGCGAACCTGCTCGCCGGAAGGACTAGATAGAGAGACGCACTTCTTGGCACAATCGATGTGTCCCTTATGCCGAGACAGCCAATCCATACCAAGAATTACATCTATACTTGCTGAATGAAGGAGGATAAGATTCGCTAAGAATCTTACTCCCTCAATTTCAATTGAAACATCCCTACACTCAGAGTCAGCTCTCAGCTCCGAACCAGGAGAGCGAATGAGCAATGGGACCAACAATGGAGTAAAAAGGAGCTCACTAATAGCAGCAAAAGACTTAGATTCAAGGACAAAGCTGAAAGAAAGCAAAATGCTAGCGACTAGGGGAATGGAATATCACTCTAATCGAAAGCCGAAAACAGCAAGTACATAACTTTAAAAAGGCTTATAAAAAGACTCCAAAAACAGCAAGGAATCATAAAACCAAAGCTCAACTTCCCAACGCAACTAACCCGTATTGAATGAACGAGTAATTGATTGAGAAGATAAAAAATCAGAAGATTAAGGTAAGATCTATCACCACTAAAGAGCAAGGTTCAATCAACGAAAATAGTGTTAGATACATAGCTAACTAGTATCACATCTTACCCTTTTAACCCCACAAATTTCAATTGATTATCCTCTCATTTTCTACCCCATTTAGAACCATCGAGTTTGCTGTCCGGAAATTGAGGTTGCGGTAGTGATTTTGCATCCAAGCTTCCAGTCGAAGTCTTCCATTCTAGAAACTTCAAAATCTGGCACACTTCAATTTGCCAAGCTCAGTGGTCCTATCAGAAACCATTGAGCTCGCTGTCTGGAAATTGAAGCGTGCGGTCCAGATTCCGCATCCAAGCCTCTAGTCGAAACCTTCAGTCCAGAAACTTCAAAAACCCTAAGCTCTTCAATTTGCCAAACTCAGTGGTTCCCAAAACCCATTTAATCGATAACTCTACCTTTGAAAAGGAGATGAGAGGAAAACAACCTTTAAAACTCAAATCAGAATAAGATAAGAGGAGAAAGCTAAGATAGGTAAGGAATAAAATCTGAGAATTCCTTAAGCTTTCATAAACCATTTAATACTTTGAAAAAAATATTTTCCAAAATATCCTAAACGACAACCAGCTTGGGTTACTACGGTCAAGATGGCTCGATACAAACCTTGTGAGACCGGTTTATCCGCTTGTAATGCTTAACCATCCATTCGGTCCTAGCATCACAAAGCAGATAATCCGAGACTCGAGACATGTATACTTCCCAGAGTGCAGTATACACACCTCATCACAAAATTTATGTATCAATTCCATTCATCCACATAGAACCGAAACACAGAATAGAACAGAAGTATTAATGATATTAAACCGAGTCATTACAAAAGAGAGGCCAACCGGCCAACAATAAAAGAGACAACAATAGTTAAACAGCGGAAGCAAAAGTGCCATAAGATGGCTACAACAAAGAGCCAATCAGTGTGCCTTTAACCCACAAGGCAACCGACCGGACCGCCAAGCTAGTCGCCAAACCCGAAGCACATCTCACAAAAGTGAGGCCCTTGGGGCTCACCTTCTTCCCTACAAACAAAAGCAAATGCAAGAAAAGCCGGTGAGTACTTTGAATGTACTGCAAGACTTACATGTGGAATAACAAACCTGTACATATACTACATGCAAGCTTAATCAACAGGAGGTCAGAGGTTTCATTTTAGCATAAAGCAAGTTTTCATTTGCAATAATATAATAGATTGAAAGCAATTTAACAAATCTGTTTTTAATGTTCAAATAAGAGCAAAAGACAACAAATTAACAGAAGATAGGAAACAACAACAATCACGAAGTGACTAAACCATTAGTCACCACAACAATAGCATGAATTACCCATTCATGCCAACCATGTCAAATTTTAATTTAAAAGGTTGAAGTCTAACTCTTGCAAAACCTAACCAAGCGTGTCCATAACCTAGGGCGAGGCTATTCGAATAGTTTTATCCTGCAGGTGTACCAACTTACCCACATGTCGACCGCCTTTTGCCAAGCTATTAAGCACACTTCCTTAGGTATGCCGGCACGGCTAAGTCCTACGAGACTTTTCCAATATTATGTATTACCTTCGAGTCGCCCGTATGGATAGAAACCCATACGTTGTGTCGGGGTCGTGGCCCAGCCTCGGACAACTACCCGTCACTGTAAAGCCTTGGACAATCATGCGGCGCCTCGAGGTGGAGAACCTTCCGGCAATCCCCACCACCGCACACCCAACACAAACACAAGAACACACAAATGTTTCACACACACACACACAAAACTTTTCCTCCTGCGACTCGGAGATAACACACGCCAAAGTACTAAGTCAAGAGGGGTCCCATATATCCCTCATGTGGTTAGTACGCAAAAATGCTTGGAGAGTGTGACACAAGATGTTCGGTCCTTGTTGACTTGGGCACCATTCCGATCACACCCAAAAACACCACACCAACATACCATTATGCCCAAGTCCAAATCGGTTTTCATTTTCAGTTTTTGATTTACAAAATTAACAAAGCACAAAGTGCTGGACATAATGGAAGAATAATAATTTTTGTGTGATCAAGGCCATCGACTAAATCGATGACCGCCCAAAGCTACCGAACTAAGCATGGCTAAGCATAAAGATTCAGCATTCTACTAAGTGACAAGAGTTCATCCATCGAACTCTAATCACAAAGCAAATAACCTAGGCTCAAGTAGTAGAGAATAAACAATATCGTACAGATTATGCAACTAGAGGATCAACTAACCATAATTTAACACAAAGTAGCAATGCATACATACAGTTGAATTCAAAATATTAAACTTGTAAAATAATAGGATTAATATGATCAAACTGCTTGCACTGCTTGTTGCGGTCAAGATGTTCTTTGGGATCACTCTCGGTATCAATGTGCTCTTCGGATCCTATCGAAAGAACCAAAAAGAACCAATAAGGCAAAAGAAACCGAAAAGATCCAACAGCCCACTTCAACAAAAAGCTCTCAAATTTTTACAGTAGAAAGAGCATGATTTTTATGAACTAATGCAACAAGAACCAATTGATTTGGATTCTTAATGCAAAAGATATGGCCAAAACAATTTTGCTCAGCTTTCATAAATCAAAAATGCTACTATTCATTAGCAAAATTTTCTGGAGCTAAACTGAGGTTGGAAACATTTTTAGATTAAAGTCTAGTTAAAAACATAACCAACAAAATTTGAATCAACCAAAAGGATTTGAAATGAATTAGTTATGCATTTTACAAGTTATCATATTTTTCGCTTGATAAATAAATCCTTTCGGAAAACCAGAAATTAAATCGGCGTGGGCGCACTTGGATCGTTGATCTTGGATCCAACGGTCTAAGTCCACGGAGCAATGCGCGCACGCGCGATTCACAAACCCTAAACGCTCACCGTTGGATCTGGATCCAACGGTTCACGTGAGATTAGGACGTTGGGCGGTCCGAACGTTCACACGCACGAGGCCGTTGATCTTGGATCCAACGATCCTCGTTGATCGGCGTTCGGACGGTCCGAACGTTCACTCGAATCGACCGTTGATCTTGGATCCAACGGTCCACGCGGATCGAACCGCCGGACGGTCCGAACGTTCATTCGCACTGGACCGTTGATCTTGGATCCAACGGTCCCACGGTGAACGTCGCTCAAACGCTCGTCCTGTTTTCATCCGACAAAACGACGGTGAAGGAGGATCATCGCCGCGACTCGCCGCGGCGGTGTGAGCAATGCCCAAAATGGGTTGCTACCAATCTTGCGCACCCAAAGGAACCAAAAATTTCACCGCAGCGTTCTAGAACGCCAGAAGCCGAGATGACAGAGATGACCAAAATGGTCAAAACGAAAATAGCAAATGAGCTCTGCTGTCCAATTGAGCGAGTGCCAAGCAACTAGGGACTAAAGAGGGGTTACCCGAGCACGGAGAAAGCACAGAGGGGCTGAGCCGCTCGATGAAGAAAAATAGGGCTTTCGGGTAAGGAAATCCAAAATTAAGCCGCTCTCGTGGGAAAACCCAAATTGAGTAAGGGTTAATGATCACCGAGGTGAGAGGAATCGAGAGAGCAAGATTGAAAGGGATGAAGCCCAAGGGTACCGCTTCACCAAGAGCTTGAAGCTCGGCAATGGCGGCAATGTAAGGTTTCAAGTTTTGAGCTCAAGCAAACACAAGAGAGGTTCTTTGGAGCTTGCGAGGTGTTTGAAAGGCTTCAATGGAAGGACCAGAGGAGCTTATATAGCGGGAATGGCGGTGAGCAGCGGCAATAACCCTCTCGGTCAACTCGCCATGAGAGCCTTTGAGAGCGACGGAGCAGTTGAACAATGGACCTCGAGGAGGAGCACGACGGCATTTAATGCGCCCGAGCTAGCCGCTTAAAGGTGACCACAGAGGTGATCGCACATCGGCGCTTCTCCTCTGCTCACGCCATTGCTTGACTCACCGCGCCGCACTCGGAGGAAGGAGATGACTTTTCCACCGTTGGATTGAAATCGGACGGTTCAAAAGCAACGGGTGATTAGAACGGTTTGAGCGTCCATTTTAACTCGAGCCGTTGATTTGGATCCTACGGTTCACATTGCGCGAGGCGTTCGGACGGTCCGAACGCTCACGCGAATCGAGCCCTTGATTTAGAATCCAACGGTTTATATGGATCGGCGCCGGATGGTCCGAACGCTCACGCGATCGTGGGCCGCTTGATGCCGATCCAACGACGCAACGCCAAGCGCGATCGATCGGCCGCGCGGTGCGATTAGTTGATCGGCGAGTCAAGTGGCTCGAGCCCGAGTCCGATTCGAACCAAGGAACAGTGAAAACCGCTTAGGGTTTGAATTTGAATAATCGATCTTTGAGGAATTATACGGAATAGCAAACAAACTCCAAAAATTATGAAATTTTAA
This sequence comes from Hsuehochloa calcarea, assembly GCA_036346395.1. Taxonomy (NCBI): domain Eukaryota; kingdom Viridiplantae; phylum Streptophyta; class Magnoliopsida; order Poales; family Poaceae; genus Hsuehochloa; species Hsuehochloa calcarea. The sequence continues at coordinate 2,244,056 of CM070605.1, read as the reverse complement.
CTGGAGCTTGCTGACGAAGAAGGAACCTTATATAAAATTTTCAGAGACTTTTATGCACTGCATTTTCTCTAAAAATTCCAGAAGGCTATTTTAGGAGTTTGACTAATGTTTGACTGGTCTTAAAATTATCAAATAATTTCTCGAAATTATGAAATAATTCTGAGGTGTTAAACATCCTCCTAGGTTCAATGAAAATTATTTTCAGGGTTGGGCACCGATTTTCATTGAGGAGTCTTAAGACTTGAATTTAATTGGGGGAAATTTTGAGTTTTAATTTCCACCAATTAAAGGAAAGAGGTTTCAAACACTGTAACAATACATGAGGCAGCAAAAGTTTTAATTTATCCTCATTTTTATTACATTTGAAACACAGACCCAATTTGGGATGTTACAGGAAAGAGTTGGAATAAATTTATGGTGCATCATGGGTTCGTGTACCGTGCTAACAAGCTATGCATTCCAGCTAGCTCCGTTCGTCTTTTGTTGTTACAGGAGGCGCATGGAGGAGGATTGATGGGTCACTTCGGCGTGAAGAAGACCGGGGACATTCTGACCCACCACTTTTATTGGCCAAAGATGAGGCGTGACGTCGAACGCTTCATTGCCCGCTACACCACGTGTCAAAAAGCTAAGTCACGACTTAATCCTCATGGTTTATACATGCCTCTTCCTGTTCCAAGCATACCTTGAGAAGATATTTCTATTGACTTTGTTTTAGGGCTTCCTAGAACAAAGAAGGGGAGGGATAGTATTTTTGTTGTTGTGGATAGATTCTCTAAGATGACTCATTTTATACCATATCATAAAAGTGATGATGCTACAAATGTTGTCGATTTGTTCTTTAAGGAAATCATTTGCTTGCATGGTATTCCGAATACGATAGTTTGAGATCGTGACGCTAAATTTCTTAGTCATTTTTGAAGAACCTTGTGGGGTAAGTTGGGGACTAAGTTGTTATTTTTCACTACTTGTCATCCCCAAACCGATGGACAAACTGAGGTTGTCAATAGAACTTTATCCACTATGCTTAGAGCTGTGCTTAAAAAGAACTTAAAAATATGGGAGGACTGCTTGCCTCATGTCAAGTTTGCTTATAATCGTTCGCTGCATTCTAGCACAAAGAAGTGTCTTTTTGAGATTGTTTATGGATTCATCCTTCGTGCACCTATCGACTTGTTTCCTCTTCCAGCTTCGGAGAAGGTAAATTTTGATGTTCAAAAACGTGCTGAGTTGATACTAAAGATGCATGAGACAACAAAAGAAAACATAGAGATTATGAATGCTAAATATAAAGTTGCTGGTAGTCAGGGACGCAAGCATGTTTCTTTTGAACCTAGTGATCTTGTGTGGTTACACTTGCGTAAAGAACGATTTTCTGAATTGAGAAAGTCTAAGCTCATACCACGTACAGATGGTCCTTTTAAAGTTCTTGAACATATTAATGATAATGCATATAAGTTAGACTTGCCTGCAGATTTTGGGGTTAGCTCCAGCTTTAACATTGCAGATTTGCGGCGTTTCTTGGGTGCGGAGGATGATCTTGAGTCGAGGACGACTCCAATTCAAGAAGGGGAGGATGATGAGGATATCACGTCTACTGATATGAACACCCCTCTTCCTACTACTTTGAATGATGTGCAAGGTCCAATTACTCGGGCGCGTTCTCGTCAACTTATTTATCAGGTAAAGTCATTTCTAGGGCTGAGTGTATTATTTGAGAACTCTATGATGCTACCTAACGGAGATGATTTACTTGTACTAAGGAATCTAGGATTATGACCAATCCAAGAAGGTCTACGACCAGTTTCGCAGAGTCTACGACCACTTCAAGAAGTGTTGGACCGAAAAGGCGACTAGAGGGGGGTGAATACGAGCACGCTCATTTTTTCACAAATAATGGATCCAATAAGATTTTACACCAGTAGCTATGGAAGCTATGAAGATCAGTATATCAGTACAACGGAAGACTAATATTGAATCCAATAAACACCCATGAGCAAGACTACAAACGATCAAAACACAAGATAGCAACTATCAGTGCGCTGCCGGTCGGACCGCTAGCCTTGGGTGGTCGGACCGATTTCAGGCCGGTCTGACCGGTGGCTACGGGCAGTCTGACCACCAACCTGCAGAACAGAAGAACAACCTCGATGACGAAGATGAAAATAGATGCAACTTTTGATCTACTAATCCAAACTTGATGAAACTTGGAACACACCTTCTATATGATATCAGGAACCTATTCCAATCCAAATTTATGATAATTCTTGACAGAATAAAGATCATTTTTCGTTTGATCAAAGAAGGGTTCAAAACCGGGTCAAAACAAAAACTTGATCCAGGATCTTGCTCGTGGGTGATTGATGATCAAGATGATCCTAGATAGGTTCCCACACGTCACAGCAAGCTAGATCACATGAAGAATTCAATCAAAAACTCTCAGATCAAAGAAAGACCCAAAATCATCAAATAGAGAGAAAGAACACAATGAGACAAAACATTGATCAAACTTTCCTTTGATTGATTAATATGATCAGGGCTTACAGCCACTCCATCAATGGAGGACAATGCTCAATCCAAGAGCACGAAAATCACATCAAACATTAAGAACACTAGCCTCCACAAAAGCTCTCCCTAAGAAAATTAGGGTTTACAAGAATTACAAAAAAGACAGAAGTGGTGCAGCCACCACCCTATCCTATTTATAGTGCAGGCTTAGACCTTCTAGATGTTTGATCCTGTTGGGCTTCCGTTAAGGCCCAAAACAAACGGGACACATACGCACGTATTTTAAAGCGCCGTCTTTATCTCCTCTTGACCTAACTAGCTACACCTGGCGCCATCTTACGCCTCGGATTAGCTAATAGGTCACCCTTGTCCATCTTGCACCACGCTTGAGTACATTGACCTCACCCGGCATCGTCGATCGTTCTGGACCTCTGCTCTCCAAGCCTAGTCCCGATCATCCTCGCCGTTGACCGTCGTTGACCACCAAGCAACCTGCACAACAATAGACAAGTAAACAGAATTTGGGAACAAGTTCTTCACAACTTGACCCATGTTAGTCAAAACATGCATCATGCACCATATATGCCCTGAAACTCATGACTTTGACCTAACAACCGCACATCGCCGCCACACCGGGCGACGAACCAAGTGGAAACCGGTCTGACCGCCGACCATGGCCGGTCTGACCGCCACACATTGGCTGGTCAGACCGCCAGCAATGACTTAGCCGATTTTCAGCCTCTGAAAACCGAAACCTACTGGAATTTTCAATCCAATAGAACTTTTGACTGGAGACTCCAAAAATTATGGGACTAAGTGCAATAGAATCCCCTCTCTTGCCTACACCCTCTATTTTTGGCCCAGCTCAAAATAACACTTTTTAAGTTCACCGGTCCGACCACCGCCTATAGCCGGTTGGACCGATTTGGGACCGGTCTGACCGCCATGCTACGACTGGTCAGACCGGTTACTGCCTGACAGTTCTGAAACATTGTCTAAAACACATAAAATGACAAACCGCAAACGCCATTGCCAATTGTCACATCATCCTAAGATCTGGAGCATGTCCCCATGATATCCACAAGAAGGCATACGACCAGTACTGTCACCAGTACTCGGGGAGCCCAGTACTCGTTGGACACAATCTACGACCAGAGATAGCATGGACTCCTCAAGACCAGCCCAGGACCAGTCCTACGACTAGGTCTTCGACCAGAGATACGCGGCCTGAATAGTGAATGAGGTGCTGCGTCACCGTTTTGGCCTAATAGGGCCTTGTAAGCGTGTCGAGGTCGGAGTCCAGTTTGTGTACGCCTCTTCCCACGGCCGCACAACCCTAGGTTGACCTCCTCACGTCCCCCTATATATATATAGTAGCCGTCATAGTTTAGGGTGGGTTTTTCTTTGTGATTATACTACTTAGCAGTCTCGCCGCACGTTCGGTTGAGGAACCCCACATTATGAGTTTCATCTATATTCGCAATACAATATCAAATTACATCTTCTACTTTCTTGCTTGTGTTCTTGATTCGCATGCAGGAGATAGCCTTCTTGGCGAGGTCAACCGCGTTCGGCACGGTTGATAACCATCGGAGTAGTGGTGTAGTGATTGCGGGAGGTTTGATCTGTTCTGGTCAGAGCCTCCAGATCATCAACGTCGAGTTTTCCACAATCGACTTATCAGTACCTTTCGGAAGATCGGGCCATAGACTCATCACAAGGTATAAAGCAAGGTTGGTTGCTAAAGGTTATAGCCAGATTCCAGGTATTGACTTTAATGATGTCTTTCCCCCGGTTGTGAAGCATAGTTCTATTCGCATTTTACTCAGCATTGTTGCTATGTATGATTATGAACTTGAGCAATTAGATGTTAAAAATGCATTCTTTTATGGGGAGTTAGAAGAGGACATTTATATGGACCAACCTGAGGGTTTTGTTATTTCTGGAAAAGAACATCTTGTTTGTAGATTAAAGAAATCTCTTTATGGTTTGAAGCAATCTCCTAGGAAATGGTACAAGAGATTTAACTCATTTATGCTCTCTCATAATTTTAAGCGATCTGATTATGATAGTTTTGTTTATTTAAAGACTATCAATGATTCAGCTATTTATTTGCTTCTCTATGTTGATGATTTGTGTCTCGCTTTTGTCCCTATTTTTCCTAACATTTAGAAGGATCCAAGCCATCACAAAGTTCTATTTCTAGTACAAACTTTTATGGATGGTTAGGATTTTTTCCCTTCTCTCTAATTAACATGGGAATTTCTAGCCTTTTTTTTTTTCTCTGAGTAATATGGGAATTTCTAGGCTTTTTACCTCCTAGGATTAATATGGGGGCTTCTAGGCGAGCCACTAATTAGTATAGATATAGATAGTTAGATTAGTGGATACGTTTCCTACTTGGACTCTAAGTCCTTACCCCTATATATACCTCTTGTAAGCCGCACGCAGAGAGTAGCCGCCTCATTGTAATCCCGTGCGATTTGTAAACACTCATCGTATAGTGATCATCGCCGGTTGGCGCCTGTGATTTTTTCCCGCTAGGGTTTTCCACGTAAAAAGTTATATTGAGAAGGTCCTTCGTCATTTTAATATGCATGATGCAAAACCAGTGAGTACTCTATTAGCTTCGCATTTCAGATTATCTTTAGCTTTATGTCCTAAGTCAGATTATGATATTGAGTACATGTCTAGAGTTGTATATTCCAGTGCAGTTGGTTCTCTTATGTATGCTATGGTTTGTTCTCATCCTGATTTATCTCATGCACTGAGTGTTGTTATGGCTAATCCTAGAAAAGAGCATTGGAAAGCAGTTCAGTGGATTTTCGTACATTTGCGTGGCACTTCTAATGCTCGTTTGCAGTTTAGAAATTCTAGAGATGAACTTGTTGGTTATGTTGACTCTGATTATGCTGGCGATTTGGACAAAAGGAGATCTCTCACAGGTTATGTTTTCACCATTGGTGGTTATGCTGTTAGCTGGAAGGCAAGTTTGCAAGCTACTGTTGCCTTATCTACCACTGAAGAAGAATATATGGCTATTTCTGAAGCTTGTAAAGAAGCTATTTGGTTGAGAGATTTGTACAGCGAGCTTTGTGGAGATAATTCTTGCACTACCATATTTTGTGATAGTCAGAGTGCTATATGCCTTACAAAGGATCAGATGTTTCTTGAAAGTACAAAGCACATTGATGTGAGATATAACTTTATTCGAGGTGTTATTGCTTAAGGTGATCTCAAGGTGTGCAAGATAAGTACTTATGATAATCCGGTTGATATGATGACACAGCCAGTGCTTAGTTGGTTTTACAGCTTAGTCCTAGAGACTAGCTGGCGCACGGTGATTTTTATCTTATTGTGGAGATATTTTGGTGGTTGATGATTCTTCATTATGCTACAAGAGAACATTCATCCCAAAGCGGAGATTGTTAATATTGTGATCCGAATTGTCTTATATGGACGAGTCCGGATTAGTTATTCGTGTCTCGCTTTTATCCCTATTTTTCATAAAGTTCTATTTCTAGTACAAACTCTTATGGATGGTTAGGATTTTTCCTTTTTTCTGATTAACGTGTGAATTTCTAGCCTTTTTCATTTTCTCCGATTAATGTGGGAATTTTTAGGCTTTTTACCTCCTAGGATTAATATAGAGGCTTCTAGGAGAGCTTCTAATTAGTATAGATATAGATAGATAAATAGATAGAAAGAATGTTTCAGATGTGTTTAGAAGGATCCAAGCCATCACAAAGTTCTATTTCTAGTACAAACTCTTATGGATTGTTATGATTTTTCCTTTTTCTCTGATTAACATGGGAATTTATAGTCTTTTTCTTTTTCTCCGATTAATGAGAGAATTTCTAGGCTTTTTATCTCCTATGATTAATATAGAGGCTTCAAGGAGAGCCTCTAATTAGTATAGATATAAAGAAGGATCCAAGCCATCACAAAGTTCTATTTCTAGTACAAACTCTTATGGATGGTTATGATTTGCAAACTCTTATGGATGGTTATGATTTTTTATTTTTCTCTGATTAACGTGGGAATTTCTAGCCTTTTTCTTTTTCTTCGATTAATGTGGAAATTTCTAGGATTTTTACCTCTTAGGATTAATATGGAGACTTCTAGGAGAGCCTCTTATTAGTATAAATATATATAGATAGAGTTTTCCTTTTTTTTCTTGATTAACGTGTGAATTTCTAGCTTTTTTTTCAACTAATGTGGAATTTCTAGGTTTTTTACCTCTTAGAATTAATACATACACTACTACAGAACAGACCTTTGGTCGAACTGCCAAATGGGCAATAGTCTCGGAGAAAATTGCGTCCGGGACAAAAAAGATCATTCGTCGGTTGGTGACACCAACCGACTAAAAGTCCCCGCCTAACGGCTCGGTGGCGAGCTTTGCAGAGGATTTTAGTCGGTTGGTGTTACCAACCGACTAAATCTAACCTTTAGTCGGTTGGTACTACAATCCGGGACTAAATCTTTAGTCCCGGATTGTAATACCAACTCGACTAAAGGTTGGCATTTAGTCCCTTGGTAACACCAACCGACTAAATGTCCCATCTATTTAAACTCTGTTTGGCGTTAAATCACGAGCCGAACGCCGCTGCCGCCGCCGACACGGACCTTGCATGCTGCCACCACCACCACCGAGCTGCTCATTCACTCAACCGTATTCACCGCGTGTTCGCGGTAAGCTCTGATGCTAACCCCGCCGTCCATTATGAAAAATATGAAATGTAAAATTTGAATAATTTTTATATGTTATAAAATTGCCAATTAATTCATAAATGGAACTTTCATGATTTTTGTAGGCCACAATAAATTTTCAAAAATCATGAAATTTGTTATTCCACTAAATTACACTGTGAACAGTCCATATAAAAATTTTAAGACTATTTGGACAAAGTTGAATTTATACCTATTTTATGCTTATTTATTTAATTATTATTCCATGAATTTTGTAGGCTAAATTAATGATCCAAAATTTGAAAATTGTTTTGCCATCTAATTAGGCTATGAACTATCTGTACAAAAATGTTGGGATCAATCGAAGACTTTTATTTTTCACCTTATTTAATAATTATTTAAATAAATGAAAAATGACTTTTACATGTGTTAGTTAGGTTAAGCTTTGAGGGTGTTTGATGAGATAAGTCTTATCTTATCGGATCCAACCTCTTGGGTAAAAATAATAAATATTAATTTTGTTTTAATAAATAAGTTTAATATTTAATTATTAAGTAATTAGTTAATCTCTTAATTAGCTTAATCACTTAGTTATTGTTTGCCTTTTGGATTGATTGTTGACCTAGGGTCATTCACCTTTAATGACTTTGGGCAATTTAGTTAATTATTAATTATCATTTAACTTGATGTCCCTTCTCCTTAAGCTTTCTGTTTGCGTTAAATCACAGAGCCGGAAGTCATTAAGGGCAAGGCGAAGCTCTAGTGCAAGTATTTGTCAAATAGTCTTGATTCTTTGAAAATTCAAAATAAATTCATCTTAATTTCAAAAATTCTAAAAATTTTGGGTAGCCTCTCTATCATGTGTACTATCTGGGAAAAATTTGAAACTTGAAATTTAATTATGTGATATGTCATATAATGCACGATGACACGCCATTGGATGTACAATGCCGATCGCCGCTCAAAGAGTTCATTGATGGCGTGCATTATTTCTTAAGAGTGGCCGAGGCAAACAAGCGGGATGGTTTCATGTCTTTGTCCATGTGCCCTGTAAGAATTTGAAGGAATATTCTAGCTCAAGGAGTCTTCACTCACACTTGTTGAAGTCGGGTTTCATGCCAAACTATATTTGTTGGACCAAGCACGAGAAACCAGGTTATAATGGAAGAAGGTGAAGAAGAACAATTGGACCCTAACGACATTATTGCTCAATACGGTGACTTGATGATACTTGCAATGGGTGAAGTCAAGAAGAGGCAGGGCGTAAGACACACTCACAAGATGATGCTCTTGGTGATGTCATTCGTGATGCACAAAGAGATTGCGAAAGTGAAAAGGAGAAGGCTAAGTTTGACCGCATGCTAGAGGATCACAAGAAATTACTATACCCGTCCGTAGAAGATGGGCAAAAAGTTGGGTACAACATCGAGTTGCTACAATGGAAGGCATGAATGGTGTATCCGACAAGGCATTTGGGCAATTATCAAGATCCAAAAAGATGCTTCCGAAGCCTAACGAATTGCCCGCCACTACGCACGGCAAAACAGTCGCTCGCCTTTGGGATTAGAAATCCGTAAGATACATGCATGTCCTAATGACTGCATCCTGTATCGTGGCAAGGACTACGAGAATTTGGATGAATGCCCGTATGCAAAGCGTCGCGGTATAAGATCAGGCGAGATGACCCTGGCGATGTTGAGGGCGAAGAACGTCCCAGGAAGAAAATCCTCGCCAAGGTTATGTGGTATGCTCCTATAATACCACGCTGAAACGTCTGCTCATAAACAAGGACCATGCAAAGTTGTCGCGATGGCACAAAGAAGACCGTAAGGTAGACAACATGTTGAGACACCCTGCTGATGGGTCCCAGTGGAGAGCAATAGACAGAGAATTCCCGGAGTTTGCAGATGACGCAAGAAACCTAAGGTTCGCTTTAAATACGGATGGTATGAATCCTTTTGGGGACCAGAGCACTAGTCATAGCACTTGGCTCACTCTCATGTATCTACAACCTTCCTCCATGGTTATGCATGAAGCGAAGTTCATTATGATGCGGTGCTCATCCAAGGCCCGAGGCAACCCGCAACGACATCGATGTCTACCGAGGCCATTAGTTGAGGAACTCCTGCTTATGGAGCAAACCAGTGTACGTGTGTGGGATGAGTACAAACAGAACACTTCGACTGCGAGCATTGTTGTTCGTAACAATCAATGATTGGCCTGCTCTAAGTAATCTTTCAGGACAGACAAACAAGGGATACAATGCATGCACACAATGTTTTGATGACATTGACAGTATATATTTGAAAAAATGTCGAAAGGTCGTGTACCTTGGCCATCGTTGTTTTCTTCCTATGAATCACCAACTAAGAAAGAAAGGCAAGCATTTTAACGGTAAGGCGTAACACCAACCAAGCCTCGCAACCGAATCGGGAGGATGTACTTGATATGGTCAAGGATGTGCAAGTAGTCCTTGAAAGGGACAAGGCAATAACCTGTTCCGAAAGATGCTAAGGGACACGCACCCATGTGGAAGAAGAAGTCTATATTTTGGGAGCTACCCTATTGGCAAGTCCTAGAGGTCCGCAACGCGATCGACGTGATGCACCTGACAAAGAATCTTTGTGTGAACCTGCTAGGATTCATGGATGTGTATGGAAAGTCTAAGGATTCACTCGAAGCACGACAGGACTTGCAGCGCATGAAAGAACGAGACAACCTGCATCCAGAGAAGACAGACGATGGACGCCATTACTTAAGACCTGCTAGCTTCACTCTTAGCAAAGAAGAGAAGGAAAGCATGTTTGAATGCCTAAACGCATCAAGGTCCCATCCGGATTCTCCTCCAATATAAAGCGTATAATAAATGTGCCGAGAAGAAATTCCTACACTTAAAGTCCCATGATCGCCACGTGCTTATGACGCAATTGCTTCCTGTTGCTTTAAGAGGAATTCTACCTCCACATGTACGTCAGCCACCGTGAAGCTATGTGCATTCCTCAATGCAATTTCTCGAAAGGCAATCAATCCAATGGAACTAGCTACTCTGAGAATGATGTGGTTCAATGTCTTGTCGACTTTGAGTTGGTGTTCCTCCATCCTTCTTTAATATCATGACACACCTCCTAGTTCACCCGGTCAAGGAGATTAATATTCTCGGTCTGTGTTCCTACACAACATGTTCCCTTTGAGAGGTTCATGGAGTCCTGAAGAAATATGTTCACCAAATGCGTGCTCGGCGAAGGAAGCATCGCCAAGGGCTACGGACAGAGGAGGTCATTGAGTTCTGTGTTGACTTCATTCCCGACCTTGACCCGATTGGTGTTCCCGAATCACGACACGAGGGGAGACTTAGTGGAAAGGGAACACTAGGGAAGAAAACATATATCGATGCGGGGACGATTATTTCAATAAAGCGCACTACACGTTCTTCAAAACTCCTCCGTGGTGGAGCCGTATGTCGAGGTACACAAGGAGTTCCTACGATCCCGCCTCGTGGAAGAATGAAGCTTGGATTAGGCGCCATCACATGGAAACTTTCAGCGCTTGGTTGCGAAAAGAATGTCGTGGTGATGACAATATTGATGAGCAATCAGATTTGTTGGCTAGGCAACCATCGTGGCACATCCTCACGCATAAAGGGTACGAGATAAATGGAAATACATTTTACACCGTAGCCCAAGATAAAAGGAGCACGAACCAAAACAGTGGTGTCGCAGAGATGCCATGCACCCAAATGGAAAGAGGCAAACATATTATGGCCGTGATAGAGGAGATTTGGGAACTAGACTACGCACCTAATTTTAAAGTCCCTTTGTTCCAAAGCCAATGGGTGAAGATGACCGAGGCGGGGTAACAATGACAAGGAGTATGGAATGACAACAAAGGACCTCAACAATATTGGGTACAAAGACGAACCATTCGTCCTTCTGCGATGTGAATCGGTGTTCTATGTGAAAGACATGTCTACAAAACCCAAGAGAGGGAAAAACGACGACAAATCAACCAATGAGCCAAAACGCCACATAGTTCTTTCAGGGAAAAGAAACATCGTGGGAATTGAGGACAAGTCAGACAAATCAGAAGATTATGAAAGGGATGACCGAATCCCGCCTTCAAGTGACCAAAGACCCAAGCATCTGCTAAATGCCGAGGACACTCCATGGTTACTGCATGATCATAACCAAGGGTCATACGTCAAGAAGAAGTTCACCATCGTGTCCGCTTGATATATAGTGATGTTTAATAAATAGTGTGTATTAGAGATTTTATGTAATAATTGTAACTTCAGATGTTTCTATCATATTTTTCTTGTTTTTTATCGTTTCAAATGAAATTCCTATTCTATAAAAGGACACATTTAGCAAGTATTTATGCCTTCAAATGAAATGTCAATAAGATAAAAGGAAATGCAACTATTATTTTAAAAAAAATTTATGCCTAGTATTTAATTTACTATGCATTTAACAAGAATTAGCATATTTATACAAATAAACTTAATACAAAACCCAAACTGTGAAAACTGTGGTGGGAACTGGGGACCTTTAGTCCTTGGTCCCGTACACGCTGCGGGACTAAAGGTTCTCTGGAAAATATGTCCCCGCGCAAGACCTTTAGTCCCGGGCCGTAAAACCACCCGGGACTAAAGGTCCAGCCTTTAGTCCCGGTCCGTATTACCACCCGGGACTAAAGGTCTTTAGTCCCGGTTGGTAATACCACCCGGGACTAAAGGTCCCCCTCAGTACTTAAGCAACAGTTGCTTCTTCCCTTCTTCCACCCCTTCCGTCTCCCTCGCCGTCTCCTCGCGCGCGCTTAAATCGTCGGCTCCAGCTTCGTCGCGCCCCGGCCTCCTCCTTCCTCCCGTGGCGCCCCACTCCCGCCACCACCTCCACTCGGCCCCTTCGCCCCCGTGCTGCCCCATTTGCCGGCCGCGGCTCCCCGCCTCTCCAGGTCGCCGCCGCCAAGCTCCTCCCCGCGCCGCCCGTGGCTCCATCGCCGCCTCCTCTGCACCCTCCACCGCTCGGTGAGCCTCCCCTTCTCCCGTGCCCTAGCTTTCTCCCTCTTCTCCTCCCGCCACGCCGCCACGCCTGCCGTGCACCCGAGCCCTCAGCTGATGCCCTTCGGACGATCGGCCGCCCTACCCTGGCCGAACCGGCCCACTCAACCCCGAAGCCCCAGCTCCCAGCTCCCCTGCCTTCCCTCTCTAATCAGTATTGTGATTAGTAGGGATTGAAGTAATCTGACATTTGCAGAGATCTTGTATATATTGAATCATATGTGTTTGTTCTTCGATTGATTATTGAACAATAGTTGTTGTCAGTGATTAAGATGAATTGTTGTGATTGTTGTATGTGATTACTGAGCATCAATTTGGCAGCGAATGTAGTATGTTGCAAGTAGCATTTTGCTTAATCTGTGTGATCCGAAATTGAATATTTGTGTAGTAAGAGGTGTTCTGTCATTTTGAAATGTGTGGGTTATGTCATCTTGGAATTCCCGTCAATTAAGTTGTTGTGTCGTAGAAGTTGCGATCAATTATCATTTGTCCATTTCGTTTGTCAACATTTGATTCGTAGTTACCTTCCCGGATCATAGTGGTAGCATTGAGGTTGCAATCGATCCAACGATTAGGAATTTTTGCAATAAGATCAATCGTTTTGCTGGTAGTAAGATTGATTCTTTTGTCGATGCATGTCACGAACCGCACGCCACTTGATGCGAAATCATAACCCGATCACGAACCGCTCTAACGCCCTACACATATATTTGCGTAAATGGCCAACCGAATGACAACATGGACGATGCCATGATGGATATTATCAACAATGACGCCTTACAAGGTGCCCAATTCAAGGTGATGACAACAATCAAGAAGTAGATGACGGAGTCGATGCTGCCGATTATGAAGATGAGCAAGACAATGTCAAGGAGGTCTATCTACAATCTCTTATGTATACATGAAATTCGAATAATTTCATTTGTCGATAAATATATTTATTTAAATCTTTGTGTTTCTACATTCGTAGCCCTCCGGATCGACGACAACAACGGGAAGAGTAGAAATGTACGAGGCCCAAGAAGCCGTTGGAGGGTTGGTTCATTCTCTCGAATTCGAGGAGGATACAGCAAAGTACTTGGACCACATGCACGTAAATTTGTCACCATCGGGTACCTTGTAAGAGACAGATCCCGATCAATGCTCGTGAATGGAAGCAAAAGAAAGTTGCTCCTCATATTAGTTTTGTCTCGATCGTGACAAGGCACTAGTTTGGCAAGATGTCCTTCAACATTTCGCGCCGATCTGTAAGATGAAGCTTTGAAGGAGAGAGTTAGGAACTGGCTATGAAGAAGATGGCCACACAATTCCAAAGTTGGAAGAAGAAATTGTACAACACATTTATCGGGAAGAACTCGATGCGATTTCAACACTAAGGCCTACGTCAAGTTGAGGCCGCTTTGGGATGAGTTTATGCAGCTCAAGACATCGGAAGAGGGTGAGGCACGGTGAGAAGGAACCAACAGAATGCCCGACAAAGCAATACCACCATCACTTGGGATCGGTGGCTACAGGAGTGCCATTCCTAAGTGGGAAAGAATGGAACGGAGATTCTTGCCAAGGATCGAACTGAATCAATCAACCGCCCGAGCGCGCTAAGTATTGGTTTTTCTGGTCATGGGGAAGCCCGACCTAGAGACCGGAAAGATAGTGTATGGCGCAAAACTCCAAAGAGAAGCGAAAGATTTGCTTATGCTCGAGGCTTGGTGAGAGTGGCGGTGTGGCACCAACAGAGATAAGGATGAGCCGACATACGCCTGAGAGTATTGAACACGGTGGGCGAACAAGAGGCTATGGGGAGGTGTCGGGGAGCATGCCTTCCTAAAGACAAAGCCACCTATAGAAGCCGCCGAGAGAAAGAAGTACGAGGAGGAAGAGCGGATGCGCAGGATGGAGGAAATGGTTCTTGAGTCACGGAAGTGGCTCGTGAAGCAAGAGAGCGAGAAAAAGCACTTGAAGCCAAAATGAATGAGGAAATCAAAAGGCAAGTGCAGATAGCAAGAAGTTCCATCCAAATGCAAAGCGCATCGAGCCGGAGTCAACATCGCCCCTAATCGCTTGAAAGCGCCATGCGCTTCCACGGAGGTGCCAGTGATTCAAGATGACGCAGGTCGCGCTTCCCGTGGATGACATCACCGATCCTCTCACGACATGTGAGCCGCACATTCCGAGGGGAATGCCACACCATGGTGGCTATCGGTGTTGTATCTCGTGTCGACCCTACGAAGACACCAAGATGCCATGGGGCATTAATACCTCCCGGATATGCTAGCGTCTCTGGATAGAGTAGTGAAAGGTAATAGCAATGTGCCTCTTGACATTGAAGGAGGTGATGGGGAGAAGACTTTAGGAGAAGCGGAGAAGACATTCATATGTTGGCGCAAGCGCTATATCATTATTCCCGGGCGTCACCTCCTCCTCCTCAACAACCTAACCCTAGGTGCGGATGAAAGTGAACGAAACATTTTTCACTAATTATGTATTGGCTTAAATAACGGTTTACTCATACCACGTTGTTTTCACGTGAGAACCTCCCCAACCTAAGTCCAATTATCCATTCACCACCGGTCACGGTGTTGCGGCGATGACAATGAAGTGGAAGACACGGCCGCATCCCCACCGCCCCATCGCCTCCACGGCGGGCTCCAACGCCGACACCGCCGCCCATCGCCTCCACGGCGGGCTCCAACGCCGCCATCGCCCCATCGCCTCCACGGCGGGCTCCAACGCCGCCACCGGCCGCTCCATCGCCTCCACGGCGGCTCCAACACCGACACCGGCCGCTCCATCGCCTCCACGGCGGCTCCAACGCCGCCATCGCCCTATCGCCTCCACGGCGGGCTCCAACGCCGACACCGTGACCCTCCGCCAAAGAAGAGGCGCACCCACAACGCAAGTCGGCCCCACCGCCAAGAAGAAAGCCTCGGGAGAACACCACTATTTCTAAGACGACGAAACTTTCCTATGAGAAGACCGCCGAGGAAATAGATGCTTCATGAAAAAGATGTGGGCGCTTTCTTGCGAAAGTCAAGGCTAAAAGTGAAGCGGCGAAACCGAGAAGCCGTGCTTCTTCGTGCGCCCGAAGTTCTAAGGCAAAGGGTGGACGCCACGTAAAAAGTTACGCCATGCTCGTAAGGATTCGCCACTATCGGACTATGACCGCACTCTCACCAAGTCAATTGAGGAGGCGAAGAAGAAAGAGAAGAGAGCACGGAAGGGTGTTGCACAATGGGAACAATCACAACAATCGGTGCCCCGCTAGTTATTGGGAATGAATATGGTTCAAACACGAACGTGCTAGAACAGATATCCGGAAATGTGCATTTGGATCAACTTGATGAATTTTTCATGAAATCGGTCTAAGCATTTCCCAAATGCTCGGCGAGCACACATCAAAAGTGCTCCTAAGTTGATCATTGGAAGAAGGAATATGTATATGGCAAGAGTCTATACAACCACGAGAAGCTCATGGAACTTCAGACGCAAATGTACATGTTAAACAAGTGGTACATGGCGGCGTGTCGCAGAAAAGCGGATGACTATATTTGCGCTAAAATTAGAAACCATCATTACTTAGTGGCGATGACATTATAATGGTTCGATTTAATGAGTTACACCACTATGCCATATGAACGCTCTAGACAAATCTCTCATCACCGCTTTTGTCTCATGCGTGATTCTTTCTTTTAATAATCTCACTCTAGCATATGTATATGTATAAGTAATTATCCTCACACTAGCTAGCATGTCTATACATATGCAGAGACATGATGAGAGACCTCACACGTAGAAACGACAAGAACATTGGTTTCGTTGATCCATATATCGTATTCAAGGACCCAAACACTCCCTACAATCAATGGAGACCTCAAACGGAGAGGAATTTCCTGAGGTTCTTGATCAACCAAAAGAACAAAAGATTTATACTCTTCCCTACAACTTTGGGTGAGTGTTGTTATCGTGTGCACATTTTACTTTACTTACTCAATCCAACATAAAGATATATATGTTGACTCTATAAACAAATGCAACTTTCATCGATATCGATTGTCTTCGATCTCTCCGACGGTCATTTGCTAATCTATGACTCGTTGAGAAAACCGCAGAAGATTACCAAGATATGATAGACATTATCCGAGGTAACTTCGATCTTTAAATATTTATTCCTCTCTTTAACTCGCAATAGTTAATTAACGATCCAATTATTGGGCGGGGTTTGGGCTTGGTTCGTTCAACTACACCGTCCGGATCCGAAAGCGCCACTTCACGATCCACACCGATTTGGATGTAAGTTGTACTAGCTCCCGCATCTTTACCTTATCATGCTTCACCACGCGGGATGACGAGTAATCTTTTATATCGCATGATGGGTTCTACTGGCGACCACCGTGCAACAATTTGTGTGGATACTACGTTTGCGAGTTCCTCACGGTGTATGCAAAAAGAACCCATCTACAGATGCGAAAGTGCGTAATAAGTATATATAATAAATCCATTTTATTTATTTGTTGCTATTAAATAAATCTTATGTATATTAATACTTCTTTCGTTTAATGCAAATTGAAGGAGATATGGTTGAAGGAACAGGTGTTGGATATGGACCGCCTCAAAGGAATTCAAGAGACAATCGCAGATTTCTTAATGAGCATGTCCTCGAGCCCTACACCGAGTTCTACTTTAACCCATATGAACAATTGAAGCCAAACCAGGCGAACATTTGTATGACATTTAAGTGGAGGACAACATTTGTGTTGTAAATACCAAGGATGCATGAATAATGTTGTAAATTTTATGTGCATATATATATATATATATATATATATATATATATATATATATATATATATATACATATATATAGCTCCATAATATATATAGTTTCATACTTTATTTGTGTGTAATAATGTTCCAAACTAAATTATATGTGGGCGTATACATATATTAGCAAATAAGAATACGATTTGAAAACCTAATGTAATTGTAAAACCAAAATCAATAATGAATTGAAATGGAAACAAAAAGAAAAAAAAACACCTTTAGTCCCGTTGGTAATACCAACCGGGATTAAAAGGGCCAGCCCCGTGGCCCAGCCCATTACCAACCGGGACTAAAGGTCGGCCTTTAGTCCCGGGCCTGAGACCCGGGACTAAAGGTGAGACATTTAGTCCCGATTTCCTAGTCCCGCCTATAATCGGACTAGAGGCCCTTAGGCCCGGACCAAAGGTGCGTTTCAGAGTAGTGAGA
Organism: Hsuehochloa calcarea; assembly: GCA_036346395.1. Lineage (NCBI taxonomy): Eukaryota > Viridiplantae > Streptophyta > Magnoliopsida > Poales > Poaceae > Hsuehochloa > Hsuehochloa calcarea. Next base: position 2,226,556 of record CM070605.1, on the reverse strand, counting down.
GGCTTCTACGAGAGCCTTTAATTAGTATAGATATAGAAGATAGATATAGATAGATAGATATATGTCCACAAAACACAAGGATACGTCCACTAGACGGGAGATATATTACGTTCAAATCGATCCAATTCCAATGCACGCACCAGCTAGCTATATATTCCAAACACGAGGGGACTCTGACTTGTCCCCTCGTGGCTAGCAAACTTGGACATGATTCAGGATTTCATCAGCATTAATTATTTATTCCGTATTGATTCCTATCTCAATCCGGAATACTCAAGTATTAATTCCGGACTCTCAGCTAGCCATGCCTGAATTAATTCAGGACTCCCAACTCCACGTATTATTGTCTCTATCTGCAGAGTCTGAGAAGAAGAAGTCCTCCACATGCACAAGTCTGAGAAGAAGTCTGCAGACCGGAGGCACTATATAAATCGATCACCACCCCCCGTATGACCTCCACAACGCACAAGCAAAAGAAATCCTCCACATGCACAAGATGGCGCCTTCCAACTCCAAGCGCGTCCTCGCCTTGTTCCTCGCCTTCGCCCTCGCCGCTACGCTGCAGCCATTGGAAGCGATCGGGGTTCGGTGGTCACGCCCGCGCCACCGCAGATCAAGAAGCATCGGAGAGGACCGCCGCTACTCGCCTCCACCAACGGCAACGGCGATGTAGCGCACCATCAACATGGCCCGCTTCCCGGCATCCTGTGTCTCCCTCGTGCTCCTCCGGCCACCATTGCTCGGCATCCCGGTATCCCGCAATTCCCTCCTTTGCTCGGCTTCCGCGCACATCGCTGTTGCCGGGCTTTCCATCATTCCCACTACCAAGCTTCCCGCCATTGCCACCATTGCCCTACTGTCCACCGCCCCCTCAAGACCTAGCTTCCCAGAAAGCCACCTCACTCCATCCGCCAAGCTCTCGGGTAGCCCATCGCCGCCTCTCACCGGTTCGCGAGGCGCTCCGGCTAGCCCACACCATCTGCACCAGTTCCCGACCACCGCCACCCCACCGGCGCCTATCCCGGTTCCCCGAGCCCACTGTCTCCTCTCCACGGCTCCGCCCGAGCTCGCCGGCACCATCGCAACCGACGGAGTGCCTATCGTCGTTGATGGGGTTGATGCCATGCATGGACTACCTCAAGAAGACAGCAGTACCGCGCCTCAAGTCCATGCCGCGATGGCTTCGTGGCGCCGTCAACAACGCCCCATCCGCCTCGCCACGGCATGAACGGCGACATCAACAAGCTTATGCCGCGCGCTGACTCCATGCGCATGATGTCCTTCCGATCACATGTGGCGCCACGCTTCCTCTCGGGCGCTTGCCATGTGCTCCAAAGAAGTCATTAGCTACTTTTCTCTACGTACATCTTGCATCGATCCTGTGTTTTGCATGCATTATCTTTGTGCATTATTATTCATGTCTCTCTGCAACAAGATTAATTTGTTGCATGCTGGATTTTACAGCGCAACCAGTGCCACCGCTGATGCCTGCACCTACAACAGCAGCTGCTCCATCTTCGGGTAACTAATTAGTTCGACAAAAAATTAATTAACCCTTATTATTTTGATCAAGCTCGTCTTAATTAATGGTGTATTATGATTCTCTTGTTTTCTCCCCCCTTTCTGCAGAGCCATCACCGTAACAGCAACAAGTTAAGGCCGGTGCAGTCAAGATCAATTAGATGCTTGACCACATGCTCCAGTACTAGTTACAGTACATGTGGCTCCTATTTTTCTTCTTCTGAAAGAGGATGTAGGCCTAGTTTTTTTAAAATATATTGTATACTGGTACAGATCAATATAAGTACCAAAGTCGTTTAAGATTCTTTTGTTGCAATACATATTGCGTGCTTCATCATGAATTTCTACCTTCTTCTCGAATCCCTCGACGATTGCGATATTTGAGTCTTATCCCCCCAAATCCAACTCAATCACAAGTGGTATTTGAGCATCTTAGTCACCCGGCGAAGGAGGAAACCTAGAAAAGATGGACGATCGCAAGGTTCTACGGCGGCCTAGACAATTGCCAATCTGATTGTATCCAATCCACTCCCTACAGGAAAAAAAAAAAGAGAGTAATTTTTTACTTTTCAAAGTGAACAAGTTTTGACAACCACTTCCTCCGTTCAGAAATATTGGAAAACATCTGATCAAACTTCTTCGATTTTGACTACTAATATATAAAAACTATTTAGATTGGTCATGCAAAAATGGTACCATCATTAAATTAGTCAAGAAAAGTGTTTTCATGATATAATAAATTTATACTTTTTACATTCATATAAAATGTAGTAGTCAAAGTCGCACGCTGAACACCATGTTAGTGTCTAAAACGTCATATATTGTTTAATACAGTGAGTAATTTTTTCATCATATTTTTGACAAAAATTGTAAAAGTGTGATGTCATGAAAGTGCCAAGATAGGATGTAAGGAGTAAGGACAGAAACATTAGGAAGCATGGGTCACATACTGTTATACGTACATTTAACAAACAAGAAAGAAAATTATGAACAGGTAGGTGGTTTTTAGTACGTATAACATCTTGGAATTAAAGCTTTCAGGCCAGTCATTAGTTTAGCATGAAATTGGAAGGTTCTTCATCCGATCATGTGACCAGAAGCTCTTTTAGCCTTGGCTCGTTCGTCATCTGGTGCGCACTAATTAATTGTGGTATCTTTGATTAATATAAACGCGAATTTACATATCTTGTTTCTTACCTGAGCATTCGATCGGGCGACGTGTAATATTCTCAAGTTTCAACAATAGGTTTTTTATTTCAAAATTTTAAAATCAAATTCAAAGTTTTGAATTTCAACTTACCTGGGTTTTGGGCCCCGTTCAGCCCGATCTTCCCCTGGCCCGGCCAATTCCCCGCGCCGTTCGCGCCCTCGCTCGAATCTTGGTCGGACCGGCGCCGCCCACGTCAGCGCCGCTTGCGCTAGGAGGGGACGCCAGCGCCGCCCGGCTTTCCCGCCCGCTCCATGTTGTGCACGTCGATTGAGGTGTTAGAAATATATCGTGTTTTGGAAAGGATTATTTTAAAAATAATAATAACAAAATTAAATAGTTATTTTTTTTTTGTTACAAAAGCTCAACTCGACTAGAAATCAGAAACAAACTCCACGCTAATAAACCTGACTTGAAAAACAACTTCAACTGTAGCTCTTACTCTTTTCGATTTGGCCCAACCAGAAAACACATGCGTGCCTATGGCTTGAACCCAACAGCCATAACTAGGACTCGGAAATAAGAAAGATAAAGAATTCATACTGCCGATCCTACTAGAACTCAGATAGAGCCCACGTAAAAATAATTCCTTCTTGTCTTTGGCTCGATTTCATGTCGCAAAACAATACCAACTTGAGACTTTGGAGTAGTCTGCAAATTAAGACCGCAAACCAATGTCATAGTAGTACTTGCGTCGAATCACGAAAACCTGCTCCCCTGTTATATTACTCTCTTTAAGGCTGGAAGAATCGCCGGTCTCCCAGCGTGTCCACGTCGGTATTTTCTAAATTTCCCCCAATCACGTGTGAGCATGTTCGTAGCCGTCCGATCGCGGCAAGCGTAGTGGCTGTGTCCAGCGGAGCGAGCCTCTCGATTCTTCCAGTCCCTTCCCCTCCGTCTGCTCTTCTCGCTCTCGATTTCTTGCCTCGAGTCGCATCGGCTTCTCCGCAGCTGCGCCTCCCATCCCTTCCCCTCCAGCGGCTCCTCTCTACAGCTTCCTCCTCCCAGCCCTCTCTCCCGCGCAGCAGAGCGAGCCTCTCGATTCTTCCTATCCCTTCCCCTCCGTCTGCTCTTCTCGCTCTCGATTTCTTGCCTCGAGTCGAATCGGCTTCTCCGCAGCTGCGCCTCCCATCCCTTCCCCTCCAACGGCTCCTCTCTACAGCTTCCTCCTCCCAGCCCTCTCTCCCACGCATCGCCGTCGCCCTCGCGCGGCGTTACTCCCCTTCGGCCGCGCCGCGCCGCCGATTGCCTCCTCGACTTCGCATGTGCCGCCCCCGGTCGGCTCCTCCCCTTCGCCCGCACCACCCCCTCCTCCCCTTCCACCTGCATCGTCCCCGCCAGCCGCGTCCTGCTGCGAGATTGTGAGCGGTCCTCCAACAGGCTGAGAGGTAAATGGCATCGAATTTTTGCTTATTTCAGTATTCTTAGCGCAAAGTGTGTGTGCCGCCCCTTCCATTCGCACGTGCTGCCCCGCTACTTGCCTCGTCGACTTCGCCTGCGCCGCCCCTGGTCGGCTCCTCCCCTTCGCCTGCGCCGCCCCTGGTCGGCTCCTCCCCTTCGCCCACACCGCCCCCTTCTCCCCTTCCACCCGCGCTGCCCCCGCCGGCCGCGTCCTGCTGCGACAATTCGATTACAGTGCCCCCTCCTCCCCTTCCACCCGCGTCGTCCCCGCCGGTTGCGTCATGCTGTGAGATTGTGAGCAGTCATCCAACAGGCTAAGAGGTAAACGACATGGAATTTTTGCTTATTTCAGTATGCTTAGCGTGGAATTTTTGCTTATTTCAGTATGCTTAGCGCAAAAAATGTTAGTTGCATAGATTCTTAGGTTTCGGCCTTTAGTTCGTTTACAGTTATGCTTCAATTTTCAGATGGTGCGGAAAATGGTGCTGAATCAAGAATCTTGGGTGGAAATGGAGGGAACCTGAACATGGAAGCGTGATGCCTCCATCAATTTATGAGTTGCATCAGCGGCTTGCATGTCCATTAGCCTCTGGTCAAGTTAAGACTTCATAATGTTCTTCGCTATTTGAAGCTCCATCAGACTCTCCAACTTTGAGCTTATGTGCAATAGTTATAGATGTTATTAGTCTAAATGATCCGTTTGCCCAATGGTTTTCCTGCTTGAAATAATGGGAGGGTTAGTGGGATTTGCAAAATTACCATATAACCTCCTTATTTTCTTAGCAAAATCAAATATGCATAGATTTTAAAGATACAGTTATTAGTGGATGCTACTTTCTAAACCTGCAATGTGGGATTCTGAGTCATGTGAGAAGCATACAATCATCAAAGGGATTGTTGATTATGTGCTTAACAAGCATTTGTCACAGAATTACCATGCATCCTCCTCCTTTTCTTAGCAAAATCAAACATGCATAGATTTTAAAGATACAGTTCTTAATGGATGCTACTTTCTAAACTGCAGTGTGGGATTCTGAGTCTTGTGAGAAGCATACAATAATCAAAAGAACTGCTGATTATGTGCTTAGCAAGCATTTGTCATTGCAGAAGAAAGATTTGATTCATGTAGATCAACTTAACTTTTGGCTCCTATTTGGTGGACAAGGTAAGGTTTTGATCTTTCTATCTGGTGCTTTGCATGTCATTGGTTGGTGGGCTTAATTGGAAATATGCAAACACAGTCTCTTCTTCTGGGGCTTTGTTCGAAGTCTTCGATAGTTTACCTAAGCAGTTACGTCTATTGGACAGTGTTCCTCTTAGAATATCCACCATGCACCATCTAAACTCAGGTTTGAGACATAGCCTTTTTAATTCTTTTTATATCCTGTTTATTATGTTTTTCATTATTTTCTTCATTGGATGTAACATCTCTTTTATTACACTTTGCTTATACCATCCTTTAGACACACATCTGTGTTTCGTCGTGAACCCCATCCGTTGGCATATCGAAGATAATTCTTCTCACAGCCTGCCAGAATTTATAGCAACTTGCATTCCATCTTCACAAATCACGATTCAGGTATAATATTACTCCTCCTTTCTTTTATGGTGCTCAACCGCTTAGTATCTTGCATGTCATGTTTTGTGGCTATTAGTTAGCCAGTCTTCATTGTGGGGTTTTTTTTCAAAAATCTTTTCCTTTAGCATCATTTTGTTGTTAATTTCATTTCCTTTCTCTTTCGTTGTAGTACTAAGATTTTGATGGGTCGTCCACCACACAAGATGTTGATTTGTTTTCTTCTTCGATGTGTGTTCCTCTTGCTTATTTTTCTGTTGCGGCACGGGTGGCGGTGCTGCGTCTGCTGCCTGCTACCTTTCGTTGGTAGAGGATGGAGGTGTCGTGCGACTGCTGTCCATACTCAGCATCAACCATACCATCTCGTGATCCAGCCTTCCACCTTCACATCGTGCTGCTCCCTCTCGGTCTCAAGGTGGAATTTCTCAACACATTGAGCCATCGGTCTCCTAGAAGTTCCACCGGTTTGCAAATGATGATTGCCCAGCCTAAAATGGTGGCCTTATTCATTCCCATGTTTTCCTTTTAAGAATACCGTTATCTCCACCAGACAATCTGGTTTGGGCCATGCCATCAACTTTTTTGTTTTTACTCTGTAATTCACTTTTGCATCCTTTAGTGTGCCATCGTCTTTCGTACTGATATGCTACTGATATGCCTGAATGATAGATTATCTTCTTTGCAGAGTAATATCCCCTTTTTGCACATAAGTCGAGACTCTATTCTTACCGGACAAAGAATTGTTTTTAGTGTTGTCAGTCCTACTGAATAGTTGTATTTTGTAAGGGGAAAAAACCCCTGAATCATGAATTCATCGGCCTATCCTATGTTTCATTCTATTGTGTGCTTACACATGATTCTCAAGACACTAAGGTATAGATTTTAATATCTTCACATTGATTGCTACAATTTACACTATATGTCTCTTGTTTGGATTGATTTGAATTTGTCTTTTTTGTGTATAGGTTCATGAACACCAGCGAAGTGCAGAGGTAGCTATCCTCCCAAAAGGTATCCATCATTTTTGTCAGAAATCAATTTAAACAATTTGCAATGCTCAGGACACAAGTAACCAAGTAGTCATATAGGACTTATAGCATGCCTTACGTGAGAATTGAGATTCAGTTCACATCTAAATAAATGGCAATGCATTGACACAATTGTTTTGCTCTTATCTTATGAAAACCAGCTTGAGAACCCATTAGCGTACAAAGACAAAGTTATTGCCACAGGCTTACCTGCATTACCTGGGGCTGGTGTGGGCCAAATTGTATTTACTGCTGAAAATGCTGAAGCATGGCACGCCGAAGGGAAAGATGTGTTATTCTGGTACATGTCCTTTTCATTCTCCATTTTAAGTCAAGAAGTCATGTTTATGTTATTTTGGATTAGACTTTTGCTTTGTTCCAAAATGGTTGCTAATTATCATGGGAAGATCTATTTGTTTCCCGGTCCATGTTAGAATAGTTGCTCCCCATTATTCACAACTCTCTTTGAGCTGTACATGAAAAGCTCCATATTGTAATGCTTGAATTATTGTATCCTGATATTTTTCTTTTGTACTTTATGAATATAAAGGTGAGGACAGAGACTAGCCCAGAGAATGTTGGTGGCAAGAGCCTTTGGAATTTTTACAGCAAGAGGTGGTATGACCTATCATGCTACTGTTGTAGCTCGTGGGTGAGGAAATGTTTTGTCATGATGTTCAAGTGACCGTGTAAACGATGCTGAGAAGGTGATTGAACTTGTTGCTGCACATATTTAACAAATGCTTTGTTAGACACGACGGCAAAAAATCCGTCTTGAAATTCATAATGAGATTGTGAGAATTGTATGTTTATCATTTTTGTATTATAGCCATTTCACTTGTTTACCAGAGAAAGAATTGTTTTTAATGTTGATGTCAGTCCTGCTAAATCGCTGTAATTTGTAAGGAAAAAAAACCCCTGAATCATGAATTCAACGGCATGTCCTATGTTTCATTCTATTGTGTGCTTACACATGATTCTCAAGGCACTAAATGTACATTTGTCTGTTATGTATGTAGGGCTGTTAAATTCCAACCGTCTAGATATCTGTCTTTGTTGGGTTGGTTGGAAGTTCCAACAATTTGATGAAGGTATACATTTTAATATCTTCACATCAATTGCTACAATTTACACTAAATGTATATCTTTTTTTTTTTTTGGTTTGATTCAATTTTCCTTTTTTTTCCATGTATAGGTTCATGAACGCCAGCAAAGTGCAGAGGTTGATATCCTCACAAAAGGTTTCCATCATTTTTTTTCTTAAGCACCAGAGGTTTCTATTTCTGCTAAAGCAATTTGTATAGTCCTGCTGGTAACAATCAACAACTAGCAATATATAATGTACCTTGGATGCAACTGCAGTGTTCTGTCTGAACTGCCTTATGTGTCCTGTTTTTGTTCCATCCGCTGTTACTTCAAAGCATGCTTTTGCATAATTTCCAAGCATTTTGTCGTATGATGTCTACAATCTTCTGGAAGCTAATGAACAACTAGATTGTATGGATATACATTATTGGTTTATCTCTAACGTTGTCTTCAAGTATTCAGAGAAATATGTAGTCATCTATTTGAAACAGATAGATTGCAATGAACAACTCCTCCATCATTAGGAACCTACATTTTTAATAATTACTAGATACCTGAAACCAATTAATTTTGTTCTACAAAATGATCTCTCCCTTGTTTGTGTACATGAACAAAACCATAGACAATCTTGCTTCTATCTAGGTAGTATAAAATACAGGCAGATAAAATCATTTGTACCATATTAGTCAGGAAATTTGCATTTAGGTTTAGGGTTTTGCAAGATACTTATGATCTATAATATCCACATCTATTAATTCCACCTGTTAGTTCACCGGCGCGGCGTAGCGCGCTCTTACCTCCTAGTATTATTAAATTGAGAAGGACCGTGACTCCCTAGTAAATAAGGATCCCTCGCTAAAGATGTCCTGGTGAAGGACATTATGGGAAGTGGGCCCGTAATGGGCACTATCTCGTGTCGATGATCGAATAGATTGATTAACATTCTGTAAAGATTGTACACTTTATCCACACGATATAATCAGTATAACCAGCACTGATCATAACAAAACTTTTCAGAAATTTCATCTCAAGCATTGACACTCCTGATGTACTTTACTACCGTCCAATCGATACACATAGCTCTTGGCACGACACACACCATTGCACAGGGAAGCGGCGAATCGTCCTGCGATGTGAGAATCACACCTCTAGCCCATCACACAACCTAACCTACAACCCGAGTTGTCAATTTAAGACTCCATAACTTACTAAGTTAGGCCCGTCACATACCAGGCATATGGTCGTCACATCCCCTTTCTGCAGAGCCATCACCGTAATAAAGAACGGCGGTGCGGTCAAGATCAATTAGATGCTTGACCACATGCTCCATAGTAGTTACAAGACATATGGTCGCCTATTTTTCTTCTTCTGAAAGAGGACGTAGGCCTAGTTTTTTTTAAATATATTGTATACTGGTGCAGATCAATATAAGTACCAAAGTCGTTTAAGATTCTTTTGTTGCAATACATATTTGTTGCTTCATCATGAATTTCTACCTACTTCTCGAATCCCTCGACGATTGTGATATTTGTTCATGAGTCTTCTCCCCAAATCACTCTCGATTAGGCTATTTGCCGAGTGCCTCGAGCACTCGGCAAAGACCCTTTGCACTCGGCAAAAGCTTTGCCGAGTCGACACTTCAACAAAGGGCACTCGGAAAAAAATTATCGTGAAGCAACCTTTGCCGAGTGCCTTTTGTCGAGCACTCGGTAAAGGCTTTGCGAGCCGAGTCAAGACTTCGGCAAAGAAAAGACACATCACGACGCCAAATTGTTGGCGGCATCTTTGCCGAGTGCCAACCCACCAAGACTCGGCAAGATTTTTAAATTTTTTTGAAAATTTCTTTGCGAGCGCGTCGGACCTCGGCACTCGGCAAAGCTTCAGATTTGCCGAGTGCCATGACAATTGCACTCGGCAAAGTCGAATATTTGCCGAGTGCCTTGACCATGGCACTCGGCAAATATGGAAGCTTTGCCGAGTGCCTTGACCATTGCACTCGGCAAAGCTAGAATATTTGCCGAGTGCCTTGACCATGGCACTCGGCAAAGCTGGAAAACTGGGGTTTCAGGCGCCCATATTCCCAGCTTTGCCGAGTGCCTTGACCATGGCACTCGGCAAAGCTGGAAAACTGGGGTTTCAGGCGCCCACATTCCCAGCTTTGCCGAGTGCCATGGTCATGGCACTTCGACAAAGGGTCCTTTGCCGAGTGTTGCACTCGGCAAAGTGACCCAAAACTGTATTTTTATTTATTTTTTACATTCCATCGCGACAAACAAATCCATCCAAACATATATCACATCCATCACATATATATCTCATCCATCACATATATCACATCCATCACATATATATCTCATCCATCACAAATATCACATATATAACAATAAGTGCTCAAGTCCATCCAAATAAATCCACAAGTTCATCACAGTCGACAAGTGCATCACAAGTATATCACAAGTCCATCATCAAGTGAACAACAAATGAAAATACAACTATCATTCATCTCGAAGGTGGCCACTGCGACTGTGGTGAAGGAAAAGCTCCATCATTCGGAGGCGCATGAGGTGGATTATTTGAACCCGCCGATTGAGGCTGCACAAAGAAGAAGAGATTGCATGTGAGACAAGATTACATTAGATACCTAATCTAGGAAGGTAAAGGTCATACAAGCAAAGCACAAGCGAAAGCAAAAAACTTTCATACTCACAGGAGTAGTGCAATTGCGCAGGACGCGGAGGCGAGGTGGAGCCAACACCCACCGGCACAAAGAAAGCCCGTATGTTGCCCAAGACCTTGTAGGAACACCGTAATGTCCGCCAGCCTCTGCGTCTGGCTCGCTGCTCGGCTGCTTTCGACCTCCGGGCCGACATCCTCTGCTGCTCGGCCTCCAGCTCCTGACGTTGCCTCATTTCTTGTTCCAACCGGGCCTGCAATATTTCACTCCAATGTTTCAGTAATGCAAAGCTAATTAAGGTGTGTAAAGATCAATGTACGACGAGTAAAACAGGAATAACCTCGAGTGCGTCGACCGGTCTTTGTGGTGATGTCCGCCGTGGCGTATGGTCGGCTCTCGCTCGTGCTCGTGCTCGGATCCGGGAGAGAGATGGAGTAGAGGCCGTGTCGATGAGGTCGTCGCCAAGCCGTAACCGCCCATGCTTCTTGCCTTGTCCCACCTCATGACGATCTCTCCATCAAAGTCCTGGGTGCTCGGATCATGGTCTGGCCCATGGATCGACCTTGCCGCCGACGTGTACTCACTGATGCGGGTGTGGACGCTCGGGTTCGTGTACGCTTGGGGCGGGTCCTCGAGGTTGAAGGAGACGTCGGACGTCGCCTTGCCCTTGTGGGCCATACACCATGCCTGGAAGTCCGAGCAAGGCTGGCCACTATGTGACGCCGACTGCGAGAAAGACAGCAAGATAATTAGAAATCAGGCAGAATTGAGCGTCACAATAGATAAATGAATTCGTGTACCCATGCTTGTTTGTATGCGGAGAGGCTGCGGCTGCCTTGATGGTGTGCTGGACCTTGCATCATCAAACGACGGGCCGCATAATCGTGCATCCGAGATACTCCTCCGTGAACCACTTGTCCACGATCATCGCCCAGCACTCGGGATACGATTGGCACCACCAGGGAATCATCTACACGTCATCAAGTATTTGACATATAAGAAGATCAAATTAAACGTACTTAATCTCAAAACGAATCAATATTAATGTTCTTCATCTACCTCAAGGTACTGGTCCCGGTTCAGCGTCATGTTTCTTGCGTCTTTCTTGGTGACCTTCTCTCAAGCTTCGACCGTGGTAGGTTACGATGGCTCGGATGCGCACTCGTGATGCATGTCGTTGATGAGTTTTTACGTGCTTTGGTAGCCACCGTCCGCCTCGCCTCAAATCCTCATCGCATCGAAATAGGTCTGCATACAAACGCGATGTATCCATTCATTATTTCAAGAAAAGTCCAATGAATGCGATGTATTGAGCAATGTTGTGCGAGGGAGACTTACCCAAAACTCCGCCTTCACCCGCGCCGCCTTGTTGGGGTACTCCGCATCGGGGCCGACGGCGTAGTGGTCAAACGAGTAGGCCGGCTCCGTCTTCCCGCGTGACGTGATAATGCCGGGGTAGTGTTGCTCGCATGAAGACCCAGATGCCATTGGCGGGCGTCGCTACCACCGACACAACCACCCGCCTCTGCACAAGTGATTAAGAAAAATTATTAGTTTCTCTTTTTTTTCAACATATCATATGAAGTAGTGGTGACAACATCTAAAGTTACTTACTTTTGCCCTTCGGGGCGAATCACTGGACGTTGGTGAGGATGCAGACCCTGAGGGAGGCTCGCGGGACCTCGCAAGTAGACACTCGAAGAGGAAGAGGAGGAAGCGGAACCCGTGCCTACCGCCTCGTCGTCGTCCTCGTGCGCCCCCTCCTCCTCCCCGTCTCAGAACCGGCTCCTCGTCCAACTCGTCCCACGGGCGCCACCTCCTCCTCGGCCGTCTGCGAATCGGCTCCTCGTCCAACTCGCCCACGGGCGCCACCTCCTCCTCCAAAGACTCTCACGCGGCGTGGGAGGAGACGGCCCCCTCCTGCGGCCGGCGGTCCTCTTCCTCCTCCTCCTGTCCGACCCCTCCGCCTCCTCCTCCGCAGTGCGTGGTCTCTGGTAAAGCGAGGACACGGCCCTACGACGGTCGCCCGCCATCTTTGTTCACTCACCTGCAATTAAAAAGAATAAGCAAGACGTAATTAGAAATAGATGCAAAATGAATAAAACATAATTACAAAAAACATAGTAATACATGTATTAGAAATAGATGCAAAATGAACAAAACATAATTACAAAAAACATAGTATTACATGTATTAGAAATAATCTTCATGATTGGGATTAGCTGGATCATAGGTCTCGTCATCACTATCAACATTGTCCAAATCATCAACACTATCCAAGGAGGAATGTTGTCTTCATTGTCATTGCCTAAACGTAATCGCCAAGCATTTGTAAGTCCTTCACATTTCGCACCTCGCCTCCAGTCCTCGCCATCAACCCTTTCATTGTCTACTTCCATTCCTATCGCTTTGCTAAGTCTATCTGAAACCTCCCTTGTAGCCCCTCTTCTTGAAAGAACTCTCCATCATATGTGTTTGGGTTGAAGTTGTAATCTTCATCGTTTGGGACAGGTAGTTTACCGTGTGGCGATACCTTGTGCACAATAGCCCAACCCTTAAGATGCTCTTTGTCTTGGCACGCGTATGGCGTATAATAAACCCGACGGCTGTTGAGCCACAATGTAGACATCTTTTCTGGATAGACGGAATCTGTCGAATCTCGACTAGCCCAAGCTTAGGGGTTCGTCTCGTTACTCGTGATGAAACCAATGGCATTTGAATATGACAGATTAAGAGGTTTGGAACCATAAAATGCAAGTTCGTAGATTTCTTCAATTCTTCCATAATAGTCGATGCCATCGGTCAGGGCGTAAAAACTCCATTGCTTGTGGTTTTTCGATTGGGCGACTCGCTCGTAGCTTGTCGTGTGAAAACGATATCCATTCACGCCATAACCGGTAAATGACTTGACCCTAACGACACGTACCGCTTGCAACTTTGTCTCAACTCGTCACTTATAGACGATCGGTTTGGGCCTCGCAAGCACAAGCGGGATAGATCGTTATATTATTCGAACGCACGATCAACTTGGAATGTCGAACTAAGTACGAGCTAAATTGGGCAAGACCTTACGCTTGAACCAAGAAATGAAATCGGGGCTCCTCGGTCCCGCACCTGTGAAAGAAGGGTATCGCTTTCTGCGGGTAGGATCCCTTGATTCATGCCAGATTGACGAAGAAATTCCTGCACTAACGAGAACAAGGGGTTGGACTAAGAAACAAGGAGTGACGCGTATTGAAACAAGTTCGTTGAAAACTTACCCAATGAACTACCGCACCTCGACAAGGTTGGTCAACACATATAGCATGATATCGCGCCACTCTTCATTTTTCAATTGCTTAGTGGTCGATGCACTTGCGCTCCGAGTTGCCCTTGGAAAAGGCCGAGGTTCGATTCATTTTCGCCAAATTGTAACGAGGGGTGGATTATAAACGCTAGGAAGGTTCTCGGTGTAGTATTTCTCTGTGAAGTTTGACACCTCCTCCGAATGTATGCCTCTGCAATGGAAGCCTCAATTTTGGCTTTATTTCTACATTTTTGCGAAGAGTCTTGAGACATCTCTCGATTGGATAGCACCAACGATCGCACGGCCCCCATACGTGCCTCATACGGAGGTGCACAATCAAATGCCGCATCGCCAAGAAAAAGCCGGTGGAAAGATCTTCTCCAACTTACGAGCAACACGGTGCCACTTTTTCCAAGTCATCAATGACGGTCCGAGATAGCTCCTTGGCACAAAGTCAAGGAAGAAATAGCTCAACTCGCCGGCACTTGCGGACATGCTCGAGGACATAGCCTCGAACCATCGCCGAAGAAGCCGCTCAATCCATATGTGGTAGTCATGACTCTTCATCCCGTTGATTCGCAGAGTGCCTAAGTTCACTCCCTCTTTAGATTCATTGCATACCCATCCGGAACATTAGCGTCTGGATCCATTCAAGTACTTCCTCCTTTGGTCCTTTTTCAAGACGAAATCGGCCTTAGGCCTTCTCCATGTCTTCTTGCGACTAGGAGGTCGCATCTCTTGATTTGGTCTATCGCATAACGTTGCTGTGTCCACTCTAGCCTTAGGGTTGTCATTAGACTTTTCAAAGTCCATGAGTGTTGCCCAAAGTGCCTCGGCGACATTCTTTTCAGTGTGCATTACATCAATGTTATGTGGCAGAAGAAGGTCATCGAAATAGGGGAGCCTAGTCAAGCCCGACTTATGAGTCCACATATGTTGCTCACCATATCCCACAAAACCACCTTCTTGATTGGGCACGAGAGCATCTATGTGAGCATGAACCTCGGCACTACCATCATCCATGGTGCGGTCCATCACTCGACACCTTTCGTAAAGTTCTTGATGTCTTGTCCGAATGGATGGTCAAGAGGAGGAATTGACGATGTCCGTCGAACGACGAGTACTTGCCACCCTTGTGCAACCAAATGAACCTCACACCTTCCTTGCATATTGGGCATGGGAACTTCCGTGAACACACCAGCGCAGAATAACCCATACGCCAGAAGTCATGCAGGAGTAGTGGTACCAAACGTGCATTTTGAAGCTTGTCTTTGTAGCTCGGTCGTATGTCCATACCCCTTCGTCCCAAGCACGGACCAATTCATCAAACACGGGCTCCATGAACACACCCATATTACTCCCCGGGTGTCCAGGAATTATCAACGACAAGAATACGTTATGTCGTTGAAAGGAGACGCCGGGGAGATTGAGGGGATAACGAACACGGGCCAACATGTGTATGGGGCATCCATCGACCCATAAGGATTGAACCCATCTGCTGCCGGTAGCGACACGCATATTCATGAGCCTCATCCGCTTTCTCACGATGTTTGTCATCAAAGCGGGTCCATGCTTCACCATCGGATGGATGTACCATCTTGTCGATTGTACCGCTTTGCCATTTCGTGCCATGTCATCTGCTTCGGATTCCTCGGTCATGTATAGCCGTTGGATCCTCGGTAGGAGCGGAAGGTACCGTAGGATTTTCACGGGGATCGTAGTCGCCTCTTCCGCCATCACGAGTCTACCTCCGTGTACTTGGAGGATTTACACTTTGACAAGACTTTGCATCCTTGTGTTCTTTCTTAAATAGGACGCACCCCTCGAACAAGCATGTATCCGCTCATACGGCATCTTAAGTGCACGAAGGAGTTTACGTGACTCGTACATGCTCTTTGGCGTAATGTGGCCCTCCGGAGCGGTGCCAATCACGGCCAACATCTTATCGAAGCCTTCTCGACTCAGTTTAACTCGGACTTCAACCCCATTAAGCGTCCAATGGCATCCAGTTGAGACACCGCTGACCGATCGTGAAGGGGTTTCATCTTGAGTCCATCATGTCGTAGAACGCTGTGCGGCTGCCTCCATCTCCTCCTTCTCACGTCCCTCAACGAAATGTCCTTGGTGAAAGTCATCTAACATGTCTGCTACCCCGGCGTCAGCATCATAAGCCTCGACGCGTGGTCTCACCACCTCCTCTCTCATACGATGGGCTTCACCATGGTGGACCCACCAGGTGTAGTCCGGCGTAAATCCATTCTTCAAAAGATGTTTACCCATGTCCACCTTGTTTACCCTTCTCCTGTTTCCACATTTCTTTGCGAGGACACAGAACTAGACAATGTCCTTTAGCAGCCTTGCCAAATGCATGGTTCAAGAAAGCATCGGTCTTGTTCATCCATTCCGTGGTGTAATCACTCTGACTTCTCCGGCCCGTGTACATCCAATGACGATCATCCATCCTCTAACATATCAGGGAGTAATATAAGAATCAAATGCATCTACACGATCTTTCTCCTATCTAATAGGTGAAGATAGGTCCTAATCCCTTTAGAGGATGCGTAGATGAGGTTAGTTTCATGCTCTACTCCTATCCGAGACAATTTGGCAAACACTCCTCATTGTTCTCCAAATACACGTCCCGGCGGGAGATTGTGTATCCGGAGAAAAGCAGGAGATGTTGCGAAACTCATCACGGATCGGAGTAGACCACGAAACTAACCCCATCTACGCATCCTGTCAGTCTCAAAACGTGGACAATTGAAGCGAGATACGGTTATAGATATGCAAAGATCGCATATTTCCAACCGTATCTCTTTCGAACGGAGACGCCTAACTAGGTTACGCCTAACGGAGAATAAATCGGGCCACCAATCGAGAGAATGGCATTCAACAAAGTGATATAGCAATAACAAAGTGATATACCAATCAGATACTGATGGCGGTGCAGTGGCGAGGCGACGCGGTGCAGGCAGACCCGCAGCGACGACGAAGGCGATCGGGGTCGCCGAGGTACTCCGGCGCCGCTCCGACTGGCTCTTCTCTGCAAAAAAAGAAACATAAAACTGTCAATACAAAATTTGTGGACACCTCCCACGGTGAGGTTTCCAAAACCTGCAAGAAAACCAACGGCACGATGGCCGACATGCACATGTGGAACTCTATCAAATAATAAGCACTCATCCCCCCTTAATATATAACAAGGTTCTAACAATGAAGTAATCAAATAATATGATGCATGGATCCCGTTCTCGAGATCGCCCAAATCCACAGGTTTGGGACTGCTCAGAGCTTGCCTCTCAGTGTGAACCTACATCTATCCTGGATCCACGCGCCAGAGCACGCCGAGATCCGGCTCGAGTCCACCCAAATCACATATTTGGGATCGCTCGGGTTCATTCTCGAGTGCGCCTGATTTCGCTCTGAGTACGCCCGATTTCTGTGATTGATCTCCAAATTACAAACAAAGCGTAACATAGAAGAATCGAGCTTGAAAAATAGTTTTCTTTTACCCACCTCCGAAAATTGGCTTAGGCTTTAAATGTTGAGCTCCCAATCGATGGAACAAAGAACAACTTTTCCTACAACAAATCGCTTTTACTCGCAACAATTCAAGATGTAAGGTGCTTGACTTGGTCGAGAAAAAGCGAACAACTTGAACAGGAACACAAAGAATATCATTAGACTCAATGGTCGATTAGTTGGACATGGTGAAAAGGTAAGCATAGAACACTTGGTACGACTTTTGACAAGGGGGAAAGGCCAAAATAAAATGACACAAGGCATTTGATGATTGCTTGCGCATTTTGCATTTCAAAATCAATGGGCCAACCTATTAATTTCCCATTCCAAAAATTAAGAATTACTACTATTGTCAAAATTTGTGTCAAGAACCTACACCCATTTTCTTAAAATCAAGTACTTTACTATCAAAATATGACAAAAGTAAGCCAACAATTGCAAATAGATAAAGTTAGTGAATGGATTATAGCTATTAAAAGGGTTGTTACTGAAAGAATATCCTAACGTCATAGATACCCATAGAAAATCACCGGTAAATACTGAAAAAGAATCGAGTCAATACTTTATACTACACCGTCTTCCGTCAAAAAAAACTTATACTACAATGCCTTCATGAAAAAATAATCCAAATAGTAGCAAAGCACTTGACCATGCAGTATCTGATGAAAGCCATATCCAACTATGCTTATTTGTGTCCGGTAGTACGATTTGAGATAATTCCCATATTATGTATCTTTAGTGTCAAGATTCAGAAAATATAGGTGGATCTAGTGCAAACATCTTTACTACGTGTCAACTTTTCTTACAGTGAAATAAATTACCATCTTTGTTGTTTCGACTAAAACTATGAGAGCCTTATGTTGACAATACTTTGCCATGGAAGACACCATTATTTTCTCAAATTCTATGTTTCTTTTGCATTATTTTCTCAAATTAAGTATGTGCCCTGAAGCTTGGATGTGAACTTTTACAGGTTAGCAGTTTTGGTGGGGATGGACAATCGATAATCGTGATTATTGGAGGTGTAATTACTAACGACTTACAATAAGGATGCATGCTTTGTTTGTTTGCTTAATTCTAATATGCAGGTGGCCTTCTTTTGGTATTCTCAGACTAGAAATTGAGGGAAGTGGTAAGGTATGGAAACGGATCAAAAGTAAGACTCAGACACATTGATTCTCGAGGCTATCTCGCATACACAACAAGAAATACAACAGGCTTGGTGGTGGGCAGCAAGAGGTGAGATTCGACAGCTGGTTTCTTTCCTTGTTCCAGATTATGAGTTAGACAATAGGCTTGACGAGGATCTAATAATCCTCATTTTATCTTTTATCTATAATTCTTATTATGGGTAAATATGATGTCACATAGTCCCCAGAGATACCCCTTATCTATAAGGAGAAGCCCAATAAGAGGTTGTAAGTTCTTCTACAATCACCCCACAGCTTGTAAGTCTTGCTACGACTATATCATGGTCGTAAGTCCTTCTACGACCACTACATAGTTGTAGGTCCTTCTCGATCGCTACCGGTCGTAAGTTCTTCTACGACCGGTAAACTACGACCACCTTATAATCAAACCTACAGGCGAGTGGGTCTAATTGATTAAAGAATCCGAACGGTCTGCACGCACTATTATTCCGCTTATTAATGGTGTGTAATTATCCCATTATCTCTGGAAGATAATTGCCGACGGCGTGAAGAAGCCGAGGCGCCGGTTATCGCCATCATGCGCTCATTCATTGGATTAATTAGGCGCATCTCCCGCAGGCAAAATGGCTACTTCTTCACGACTATATAAGGGCATCGATCAGAGAGATAGGGGAGGCGAACAAGAGCTAGTCAAGTAGGAACACAAGTGCTATTCTCTATAATAGTCTTAGTCTTTTACTTGATCATCAAGAATACCATACACACGTGATTAGGGTTATTATTCTCTCCGAGAAGACTGAACTGCCTAAACATCCGTGTCAATCCACTCTGCGTGATCTTATCTCTAGGAGACCCCCCGAATCAAACAATCTTTACGTAAGATCGGTTCTAATACACCGACAGTTGGCGCCGTCCGTGGGGATCTTCCGGTAATCTCTTGTCAACATACTCTCTTTTTCCAATCTCATGCAATCATGGCAGGAGAATGGAACGAGGAGAACTGGTTTGACTTGGCAGATTACGCAGACATCGACATGGATGCCGGTTTCGACTACGAGCCGAGTGATGCATCCGCTGATGGTGATGTTGCCTCCGGAGATTGTTCTCCAGGAAACCATCCCATTAATGGAGTTGAGGAGGGATCCTTATCCCCCACAACAATACGTCCAACAGAGGAGCCAATTCTCTCAAAGGACAAGGGTCAATCCGACCAGGACCGCTCCCAGGAGGACTCACAACACGACGAGAGTTCTTTCTCCAAGTGTTCAAGTCCCCTTAAGACGGTCCGACTTGGTAAGTCAAGTTCTGGGAGCCACCATTCCAGGACTCCACCAGCATCTAGTGATCCTCTCTCTCAGGATAACTCCAGAGAGGGTGGGATCAAGCATGCTTTTCCTACAAATTCGACCATCTCCCCGCAGATCTCATTTGCGAACGGAGACAGTTATAACCCGGAGTTCCCCTACCTGGAGGGGATTACTCCAAGTCGCCAGATGGTGTCCCTCGAGCACTCCTCAAGCGGGGAGGCCTCGAGCGCAAGTGAGAATCATAAACGGGAGGTCTTCGTCCTTCCCCCAAATCAGGGTCAGCCTCATGGAGGCCGAGATAAGAACACTCCCGAAGATCACACACCGCCCCTCGTGGTAATGGCAAGGGCACCACCGCTGGCGAGAGGACCAACACTGATGAACGCGAGGAAATCCTCGACATTCTCGCACTCCACTAAGAAGGCCTCAAAGACTCGATGAGGAGGATTTTGATGTCGTCGAAGAAAGAAAATTGCGATCCGTAAGAACTTGCAGGCGCATTCAACATCGATCGAGGAGGTACAAGAACTCCGGGACATCAACGACTTGCTCGAGAATCCCAGTCAAGAGCTTGCTCGAACGCCAGGGTACGATCTCTTTGCTGAAGAGATTACGCAAAGACTTCGAATCGTGATGACAAGATCGAGGTACCTCATCGACAACACTCGGTAGTCGTAGCAATACGACTTCCTCGGCTACCGATCAATCGAATATTTTCACGTAGGAATCGACACGGCCATAAGTCGAATCGATCCCCTATTCGGAGAAATACCTTTCAATCAGCTGAAGATCAAGAAGCCCCTCGGAGAGGTGATCATTCACCACTTCGACAAAGAAATTCACAACGAGTGGAATACGAGGAGTATTGTCCTCGTAGAACTGAGGCCTACTACGAGCAGTCACTGTTCACGGTATCGTCGATACGATCACCGGTGACATTAACCCTTCTTTTCTACAAAGAAGGCGCAAGAAGTGATTACCGGATGCCGACATTTTCGCCGACCTTGAGCGGTTCACACCACCTCATTTTCGACCGGTGAACATGGAGAAATTTGATGGATCTCAAAATCCCATCGAATTTCTTCAGATCTATACAACACCGTCCGGCGGCGGAGGAGGAGAGCATGTAATGGCGAATTACCTTCCGACTGTGCTCGAAGGATCCGCTCGATCGTGGTTATTAAACCAACCACTCGAGTCGATCTACTCTTGGCAACACCTCTGTGATCTTCTACAGGCGAATTTCCAAGGCACATACAACCGCCCTGGAAAAGAAGACGACTTGCACCGGATAAAACAGAACAACAACGAGACTTTGCGTCAATTCATCAAACGCTTTAGTCGTTCGTAACTCAATTCGGAAATTTCGATTCCTCCGTGATCGTGGCTTTTAAGCAAGGAGTCCGCAGAGAAGAATAACGGAGGACATTGCTCTAAATCCTCCCAACATCAAGTTAGAACTCTTGAGATGGTCGATCGATATGCAACTGCTTCTGAGGCAGTCGAGTGGAACAACACTATCGATCGGGAAACATATACTCCTCGAGAGCCAAGTGAAGTTGGTAAGGATAAAAAAGCAAAAAAGTCCAAGAAGAAAATAAAGAGTCAAAAACCACAAACCAGTGGTTCCAAGGAGGTTCTGGCCGTGAAAGATGGAGAGCCCCAAACCACCAAGTCGTACCCTGATCAAGGCAAAGGTAAGCGCCCTGATCGTAGGAACGACAAACCAAGGTGGTGTCCTTTTCATAAAAAGGAAGGACATGACCTCCATATCGCCGAGTTTTCCAAAGAAAGCTCGAGGACTACTACAACAAAGCACCACTCCCTACTCGAAAGGGGTAGGACATACGAGTGGCCAAAAGTCGTCGGATGATGAGGAGATGCCGTTCCAAGATCCACAACATACCGTTGAGCACATCTACGGAGGATCATCGGCATACGACTCCAAACGACAACTTAAAGCTGCCGGACGAGAGGTAAATTCTATACATACTCCTCTCGTCAATAAATTACCGAAGTGGTCGGAAGTTACCATCTCTTTTGAGAAGGATGACTGCCCGATCACTACAAGTCGATCAGGTCGATATCCGATTGTGGTCGAACCCACCATCAACAACTGTCGGGTCAATCGAGTGTTGGTTGATGGTGGCAGTTCTTTGAACATATTATTTACTAATGCCCCGGGCGAGATGCAAGTACCGGGACAAAGGTAAGGCGACGATACTCCTTTCATGGAATTGTACAGGGTCTTGACCAAACCTATTGGCCAAGTTTCTCTTCCTTTAACATTTGGCTCACCAAGTAATTTCGTGACGAGAGAAAGTCTCCTTTGATGTGGTCGATTTCGACGGCATATAATGCCATACTCGGACGACCAACTTTGGCAAAATTCTTAATGGCTACTCATTACGGTATCAATGTCTTAAGATGCCAGTCCCAAAGGAGTGATCACCATTCAGTGTGACAAAAGATGGCGATAGTCATGACCGTCGATCCTCGAGATGGTTGGTCAAATACCAACTCGAGATGAAAGTCACCTTCGACTAGCAAGTCGAAGCCTCAAAGTCGCACCAAAGCCGAACGACCAAGTCAAAGAGGTTCCTCCGACGCAGAAGAACCTCAAGATCTGCTCGCACGGGAGACTTCCGACCCCAAATAGGAAGACGCCCTCATTACCTTCCTCCGAGCTAACGCAGATGTCTTTGCGTGGCAAGCATCCGACATGCCCGAGTCCCGGTGAGGTGATCGAGCACGAGCTAGCTTTACGGCCGATAAAGTACCAGAAAACAAAATTACGGAGATTTGCCTCGATCGACGAGATGCTATTAAATCGAGTTGGATAAGCTACTTAAAGCGGACTTTATAAGAGAAGTCAACCACCCAGAGTGGTTGGCTAACCTCAGAATGGTCAAAAAGTCAAACGGCAAATGGCGTATGTGCGTGGACTTTACCGATCTTAATAAAGCTTGTCCAAAAGATGATTTCCCTTTACCTCGTGTCGATCACCGGTTGATTCAACCGCAGTTGTGAGATATTAAGTTTTTAGATGCATATTCGATACCACGGATCAATATGTGTTTAAACGATGAAGAAAAGACCGCATTCATTACTCCATTTGGTACCTTTTGCTATGTCAAAATGCCATTTGGTCTAAAGAATGCCTGCTTCTTTTCAACGCCTAATGCAATCGACTTTTTCATCTCAATTAGGCCGAATTTGGAAGCCTATGTTGATGATCTAGTCGTAAAAGCATTAAGAGACTTAATCATATCACCGACCTACAAGAAACATTCGACAACCTCGTAAAGCACCGCTTAAAACTCAATCCGAGAAGTGTGTGTTTGGAATTTCTTCAGAAAATTGCTTGGATTCCTAGTATCCGAACGAGGAATCAAGCAAATCTGAAAAATAAAAGCCATCCTCCGATCGCCCTCCAAACACAAAAAGGAAGTCCAAAACTCACTTTGGGTGCATGGCGGCTTTAAGTCGTTTCATCGCACGACTAGGAGAAAAGGACTACCTTTCTTTAAACTTCTCGTGAGACATGAAGGTTTTGAGTGGTCGAACGAGGCAAACGCGCTTTGAGGATGTCAAGAGGTATCTTCGAGTGCTCTGCTCGTTTCTCCAAAGCCGTAAGAGACGCTCTTAATTTACCTAGTCCGCCACGCCACAGCAAAGAAGCGCAAGCGCGATTAGTCGTAGAACGTGGCGACGCATAACGACAGGTTTACTACGTCGGCGAAGTTTTACACGGCCTAAGGAGCGTTACCCTCGTGTCCAAAACTTCTATATGCCCTCCTCATGTCTTCGAGGAAATCATGCGGCATTATTTTCAGCGCACAAAATAGTCAGGCTTGCCCGAGTTTCCTTTGGGAGCAATCCTCCATAATAAGGAAACAATGGGGCGCATGGCAAAATGGTCATCGAACTTGGGAGTTCGACCTCCATTTCGTGTCCCGAACGACCATAAAATCCCGGATCTTGGCGCACTTTGTCGCCGAATGGACAAATCTCGAACTGCTCAGATCCCCATCTGACGATTCCCACGACCGGTGGATGATGTACTTTGACGGGTCACTTACTTTAAGTGGCTCTGGTCGGGTGGTCTGGTATCTCCTACCGAGAAACCTTAAAGTATGCCATACAATTAAACTTTCGGGCTACTAACAATGTAGCAGTCACGAAGGTTTGCTAGTCGGCATACAGTGCGAAAGCACTCTCAATTAAATCGACTACTCGTGAGAGGAGACTCTCAACTAGTCGTGAATCAAATCGGAAAGAGTACCAGTGCTCTAACTCAACAATGGCTCGGTACTTATCAAGTACGTAAGCTAGAAAAACATTTTTAGGTTTCGAGGTACAATTTATCCTCGAAGGATAATTTCTCATGCACCAACTTGCTCGGATGGCTTCTTCCCGATCCACAAGTACTAAAGGAGTTTTCTTGGAGCAACTCCAAAAACCGCCTCGTCGAAGAACCGTAAACACCTCCTCTTGAGATGGCCTCATTAGATTACGAGGATACCGGATGACTCCCATCTACGAGTATCTTTACAAGGGTTCCAGACCAAGATGATCTTGAGGCGGTCGATTATCCCAAAAGCCAAAATGTATACTTTGGTTGAAGGAGTCCTCTATAAACGAGGAACCCAAGGAATACTCATGCGATGCATTCCGAAAACGAAGGAATAACACCCTTCACGATATACACAAAGGCATCCGTGGGGCGATGCTTCCTATAGAACATTGGTTGGTAAAGCCTTTCGACAAGGTTTTTACCGCCTACTGACACTGCGATGCTATGGAGGTGGTTAAAAAGTGTGTCCAAAGGTCAATTCCATGGTAGACAGATACACCAACCACTCAAGCATTACAAACAATACCTCTTTCTTGGCCTTTTGCGACACAGGGGCTTGATATCCTAGGACCGTTTCCCAAAGCTCCAGGAGGTTTCAATTCCTTTTGTGGCTATTGACACGCTCACAAATGGATCAAAGTGAACTCAGAATCGATAACAACTAAGCGAAGAAAAGGTTCATGATGAGAAGCGAATTAGTCGATTTGGAGTTCCGAGTCGGATAATTACGCATAATGGTAAACACTTATAAGTGCAAAATTTGAGAATTTTGCGACGAGTTGGGTACCAAGTTATGCTATGCTTCATTGCACATCCCCAAAGTAATGGGGCGATCGAACGTGCAAACGGCCAAATAATGCGAGGAATTAAAACTCGAGTCTTCGACCCGACTTGTTAAGCGCTCGGGGCTTGGGTACAAGAATTACCTTCTATATTATGGGCGGTTAAATGCGACCACCATCGAGCAACAGAGAAACACCATTTTTTCTAGTTTTCGGGCGAAGCCATGCTTCCTCCGAGCTAAAATTGCGGTCGACACGAGTTGAAACCTTCAACAACTCGGACCAGAACGACTTCGGCGGATGACATTAACCTACTCGAAGAGAGGAGAAACCTAGCCTTAATCCGTTCGCGGTCTACCAACAAGCCTGCGCAGATACTATAATCGTAGGTCAACCTCGCGACCTTCTTTGTAGGTGACTTGGTATTGAGGCTCGCCAATCCAAGTCTAATCGAATAAACTTTCCCTAAATGGGAAGGTCCTTACACGATGGTCGGCGTACTCGGCGTGGTCAGTCGACTAGCAATGGAAGATGGACGAGTTCTCTCAAACTCTTGGAACATCGACCGATTCACGCAAATTCTATGTGTGACGATTTCTCGTGCAATAAAAGTCCGAGTTCTTTCTACCTCTTTTTGCCTTATTTTTGAGTAGTGCTTTTTTAAATCTTTCGACTATGATATGAAAACACCCGCTTTCTTTACACCGGCGGCGAGAAACATCATCCGTGAAACTTCTCCTCTCTGCATGTGGTTACGCCCACTAGAAGGAATTTCCTAGCATCGACTCGTTACTCATTTTTACGCCAATACAAAGAGCTCGGGTTTTATCTAGTCGTAATGTTCTCAAAGCCAACTCTCTCAATCTTAGTCTATTTTTTCAAGAAATATTCTAAGCGAGTGCACTTTTTACATTTGTTCGACCACCTTTGGTGTACTTGATTTGTTTTAAGCGGTCAAGGAAGAGACACACCTAGTCAAGTCTTTCCTCTCTGCATGTGGTCCCGCCCACTAGAAGGAAACTTCCTAGTGTCGCTCGATCTCCTACTTTTGCTCTTCGGAAAAGACTTATCAAAGTCCACCAAAAAGGACGAACGAATGACTAAAGTACTCTAAGACGCTTGTTTAACTCAAGTTGTTTGTTCTTGGTTTGATTAAACTAGTCGGAGATGGGAACATCACCTAGTCGGTTTTTCCTCTCTGCACGTGGTCCCGCCCACTAGAAGGAACTTCCTAGTGTCAAGTCGCTTCTACTCTTTTCGACCGATGCTTGACAACCGTAACAAAAGCTATAAGTTAAATAAACCTCTCTTTGTTTTCGTAAACCCCATTTTTAGACACTATTTATTTAGATTGTCTAAACAATCTAAGCAAATAGTCGGGGCTAGGATAAAGTTATTAATTTGACTTCAATTCTTAGTCTTTCATTCGCTTATTATCTTTTGAGTTACTAACTACTCGACAAGATGATTTTCGTGAAATGAGGCGGATCATATATTACTCATTAACAAAATTGTCCGCCTTTACAAGGTAGTTACAAGACTACTCAAGGGGAGAGCCTAGTTGCATTTCCTCCGCCACCTTTTACCAATCGATCGCATTTCCTCAATCGACGACTTGCCTCGATTCGTGACGATCAAGTCGGCTTCGATTGGTTTAACATTAAGGCGGGGTCTTGAGCTTTAAGTTTCGCCAAAGCGTAACTTCTCGCACCTTCGATCGCTCCCTTATTGATTCAAATTTTGATTAGTCTTCGTGAGTGGTCACCATTTCTTGCAATTTTCCGACTTGTTCCCCAATGGTACTTGTGTGAGCAAATATGGTATCTTCTCGAGGAGTTTTTCCCTCGGAATGTAGCTCACTAAGCACATTGTTCAGGAGAGTGATGTTGCTTTGAAGACTAGTCTTCATCGACTCCATCTCCTGTTGGGTACAAGTCGAAGCCTCGCGAAGCTTCTTGTTTTCGACCACTTGTTCTGAAAAGAATAATATCGGTCAAACAAAAATATACTTCTAGAGGAAGATAACACAAAGATAATTATAGGTAAAAGCTTTTCTTACCTACTAATTGAGAATCCAATTTCTTGACCTCTTCTCGATGGGAAGCAATAGTTTCACAGATGCTTTTGCTCCCATGCTCGATGTCCTCTGATTCATCTTAGCAATGCGATGGACTCATTGCGATTAAGGTCTTTGCTTGGATTTCACCTCGAGGCTTCTCAATTGGGCAAGAATTTCAACAAGAAATTGGCATTAGAAAAGGGAAAATACTCAAAAAGGATAACAGGTAAAGATTTACTTACCTGTTAATCGAGTTCTAAAACCCTCGAGTTCTTGATCCTTATTCGCGGTAATGCGAGAAAACTCCTGAATAACCAAAGATTTTTCTTGAACTTGATGCGAGCTTCCGTGATCTCTTTTCTTTATCCGAGAAGAAAGGAGAGTCGGGTAAAGGTTAAAGATCAAAAGCGCCTTAAGTTCGTAACTTATCGCTTATTTTTTCCTGCAATCTTTTAGATGCAGAGAGTCTCTCAAGTCTATCCGAGAGGACTAATACTTCGTTCCTTAGCCTCCTCGACTCTTCTTTTTCAGTCGAGTGAGTCACCTAAGGTCTTCGTATCACTTGCTTAACCTACAAAAACAGAACGAAGATAAACATCACCAAATGGTTGTGAGTACTTCTACAACCACCGACCTAGTCGTAAGTTTTTCTCGCGACTAAGATATGGTTGTAAGTCTTTCTACGACCACTACACGGTCGTAAATAGTCGTAAGTTCTTTTAGATCGATACTTCATCATGAGTTTCTTCCATGACTATTCTCGTGAAACATTTTACGAGTATTTAAGTCAAAACAACTATGAATGATAAGTGACTTACCACCTCTCGCCTCTGCTGCAGAGTAGTTCTTTCTCTTGTCTTAGCTCTAAAAGTTGTCGATGATACTCACCGACAACAAAGAATTTGCTCCAGAGCTTTCGCAAAAAGAAAACAAAGTGAGAAGGGAAGGAAAGCCACATATATAGGTATTCAAGATACTTACATTCATAGTCGTTTTAGCAAAAATCGAATATACAAGGTCCGGGTCTTTGCGCCTTATCTATCCTCGCGACTTTGTCCCACCACACCTTCTCGAGGCGCGTTGTCAAAAGTATTCTCCGTATTGGGAATATCTTTGGGATGGGGACTCGGTCCACGAGATTTGTGCGTAAGACCCTACGACGGAGGCAGCCCAAAGAAGTCACCACGAGTTGAAATTTTCTCCTTCGGTTCTCGGATTTCTCTTTGGGTAGGGAAGGAACGCCTCCTCGATTTCCTTCCCAGAGCGGTCTTGCAGTGGTCACCACCATGACCAGAGGCTTCCACACCGCCTCTGTTGTTTCTACGACTTCAGAGTCGTGCGCCACCTCAACAAGAATACCGCTACCTCAAGAGTCGTGAGTTACGACTTCACGGATGTGGGAGATACTGCGAGTCTCGACTTCATCGCCACACAGGCCAAGGGTGATGTTGACCACCTCCATTGCTATCTCTCCATGAGTCAAGGGATAGCAATGGACTTCTCAACGAAGCATTCCCTTGGTCAAGGAGTCTGATGAAATTAAGAAAAGCAAATCAAAGTTGTGAAAAGAAAAGGTAAATGTCATTCTTACACTTCAAGACATTTCACATACCTCGCACTCGGTCTTAACCAGAATTTTGGAGCAATCCTCCCAACGGAGGACCTTTCTTCTCCACAACCACGTCCGGTCGAGGTTCAACAATTGGCTCACCACGACCACGCCCGGTCAGAGTTTGAACAGAACGAGCTCGTTTCTCGATCTTACGGATGGACGAGATCGGTCTCGACCATTCCGTATAAAGATCGCCTCGATTGCGTGTTGTGCCGATGCAAAGATCGCCCTTCATAAAAGACACAAAATCCTTCCAGTTCTCCCTTTCAAGTTGCTTAATAAAACTAGGAGTGGCACCAATCGCGAAAGATTCCGTGTCATAATAGAAGGGTACCTTAGCCTTGCGAGGTTTGCGCTGAGAGGTTCAACCGCTTCAACCTCCTCGGCCGGCCACGCGCCTTGGCTTCAGATATAACTACACCGCCGCAGTCTTGTAGAGGGTTTGGTCGAAAGACCGAACTCGAACTTGCTCCCCCTTGTCGGCAGATTTTACAAGTCGACGCCTCTTCGAGGAGGAGCCGAGCCTTTGTCTTCGACAACCCAAATACCAATAGTCATCGTAATCGACTTCTTCGTCGTCTGGCGATTTTCCATGCCTACTTTACGTAAAGCAAAATGTAAAAGAAGAATCACTAATTAGTCGTAAGTTTTTCTACGACTAGTACCAAGTCGTAAGTTTTTCTCGACTTTTTCTTGATTGTAAGATATTCTACGATCACCATTAGTCGTAAGTATCTTCTACGACTATAAAGTCCTAAAGAAAGAATAAGATTTCTGATTACCTTTAGGCGCTCTATCCTTTCATCTGCGGACAAAACCGCAATGACTTGAGGAACCGCCCCTGAGTGGCGGGGACTTCTCACGAGATGAGTCGACTGAGTCAACCTCACTGTGAAAGATCTCTGTAAACAGATAAAAATATTAGACAAGGTTGAGAAAGACCAAACGGAGAGCTAAGTCGACAATTTCTTACCCTCCTCGTAGTCTCTGGTGGGGTCTCCTCTCCCCGAGTACCTCCACATAGGAGATGCTCGTTTCTTCAGAGGACTAATTCGGCGTGTGATGAAATCCTTCACCACATGCCATCCGTCACCCTTCTTCCTTTAAGTCCTTAATGGCTTGAATATAAGGGCTAATCCTACTGATATCTTCGAGGTTGAATCCCATGAAGATTTCTTTTCAAAGACCTTCCCCACGAAAGAAAGGTCGTCTTGAGAGGTGACCTTCCAAAGAGAACCACCTCTTCCTCCACTCGCCACGAAGACCGAGTGAAACTCAATGTACTCCTTCGACTTCGAGTCGTGGAGCTTGAGACCACGCCTTCCGCGATTCGGTTTGTCGAGCCATCCCATAATAATATTGGAACACTCGAGATCCGCCTAATCCCTGTGCGCGCCGCATACGATACACGAACACACTCAACATGGTAATGGAATTGGGACCTAAGTTCACCGGTTCCACCCCAAAGTGTTCGAGTACTCTCAGAAGAAAGGGGTGGCAGCAATCGAAGGCCGCACTCACAATACGCTTGGAAGACGGGATTTGCCCATTTTCCCCGATGGCCGCTTTGCCCGACAGCGGAATCCACTTCACCGAGCCTTCTCGAATCTTCCCAAGATCGACCAAAATCTTGATCTTAGCCGCATCCATCTCCGATTCCTCCCATTCGTAAACTCTCTTGGCCATTTCGCTTAGAAGCAAGAAGTTTTTTTGGGTTGGCGGCGAGAAGATGAAACCTAGTCGAAGACGGAGAAAGCAAGAGCTCAAGAACAATGGAGTGATTTGGGGAAAGGTAAAACCCAAGTCTACCTCCCGTAAGTTTTATAACAAGACGATCTCCGCCGCTTGAAACCGCTCTCGCTATAGGCCTATGAGAGATGGTTGTACCGCTTCGAACCGCTTCATCTGACAAGTCTATGAGAGCGGTTGCAATTCCCGGATGGTCCGCTCGAGAAAAATAGGTACGTATTGTCACCTCCAAGCAAAATTACTTTCTTGACCAAGTCTTTCTAGTCGAAGGAAGTATCAATCTAAGAGTTTTTCTCCGATTCCCTACTACGACTATCGACGGTCGTAGGGGTTTTATGACTTTTGATAGTCATAAGCAACCTTCCCGACCAAGCAAATTTCGGTTAAAGTAGCACTCAAATGTCGAAGAGTTTTTCCTTCGACTAACATTCTACGACATTCTCAAGGTCGTAAGTCCATTTACTAAACCTTTACCAAGTAAGTTATTTTCACTTGAAGTCAAGGGCTAGATGGCGAGGATCTAATAATCCTCATTTTATCTTTTATCTATAATTTTATTATGGGTAAATATGATGTCACATAGTCCCCAGAGATACCCTTATCTATAAGGAGAAGCCCAATAAGAGGTTGTAAGTTCTTCTACAATCACCCCACAGCTTGTAAGTCTTGCTACGACTATATCATGGTCGTAAGTCCTTCTACGACCACTACATAGTTGTAGGTCCTTCTACGATTGCTACCTGGTCGTAAGTTCTTCTACGATCAGGTAAACTACGACCACCTTATAATCAAACCTACAAAGAGTGGGTCTAATTGATTAAAGAATCGAACGGTGCGCACGCACTATTATTCCGCTTATTAATGGTGTGTAATTATCCCATTATCTCTGGAAGATAATTGCCAGACGGCGTGAAGAAGTCGAGGCGCCGGTAATTACTGCCATCATGCGCCCGTTACTGGATTAATTAGGCGCATCTCCCGCAGGGCAAAATGGCTACTTCTTCACGACTATATAAGGGCATCGATCAGAGAGATAGGGGGAGGGCGAACAAGAGCTAGTCAAGTAGGAACACAAGTGCTATTCTCTGTAATAGTCTTAGTCTTTTACTTGATCATCAAGAATACCATACACACAGGATTAGGGTTATTATTCTCTCCGGAGAAGACCTGAACCTGTCTAAACATCCCGTGTCAATCCACTCTGGGTGATCTTATCTCTAGGAGACCCCCCGAATCAAACAATCTTTACGTAAGATCGGTTCTAATACACCGACAAGGCTCGACCTTCGTTCTGGCATATATTAACCTCATATGTCAATGTACTTGGCTAAAGCATGTTTATAATCTCCAGCTATTCATGTTAAGAAGATTGAAATCATAGAATGTGCTTTCATGTTTGCATACTAACACATCTTGTTTGTTCGAGAAACTCTAAATTTTATTGCAACCTTTGATCATCAGAACCTTGAGGAATTTTCTACTTGCAAAATGAAAAGATGCTTACTAGGACACCACACGCTAACTCCTCCCGATTGTTTTGCTATCAAATAATAAACATAGGTCAGTATGGCTACAGAGAAGATACCTTCAACTGAAAGCGAGATGAACCGATTGTTTTAAAGGGGGTCCACGGCACGCATGGGCGGGCGCGGCAAGGCGCGGCGGTGGCGGCGCGCCGCGCGGGCGGGCGCGAGGGCTCGTGTAGGCGCGGCGGCGCGGCGCGGCGGCGCTGAGCAGCGGCGCAGCGCGGCGGCGCTGAGCGGCGGCATGGCGTGGCCCAGCGCTGGCGCCGAGGCGCGGCGAGTGTGCGTAGGTGTGCGTGTGTGGCGGGTGGGCGTGGCGGGTTAAAACCCTATTTGCCGAAAGTGCCCCGATCCGCACTTCGGCAAGAGGGGTTTTTTAAAACCCTATAAAATTATTTGCCGGGTGTCATTTTTTTGACACTCGACAAAGATGCTCCTTTGCCGAGTGTCATTGTTTGACACTCGACAAAGATGCTCCTTTGCCGAGTGTCATTTGCTGACACTCGGCAAACCATTTTTTTTTTCCACTTTTGACCTCCAAACTTTTTCTCTCAGTCCCATACAATACTGTACTCCATGTTCCAATGTGGCACATTTCTCGGACTTGTTCTATATTTCTTTAATTTATTTCAATTAATTGAATTTTCTTGGATAATTCAAATTATAACTGCTAGTCATTCGAATAATGAAAAAAAAATGAATGGAAAAATGATATTCATGTTATTTAGTATAATGTGAGTCAGTAACGAGAATGTACTCACCAATTTCGAGCATCTTGTTCACGAAACATGACCACGAACTTGCGGTCGAGTTGTTTTTAAATTGTATAAAAGCAAGCGAAGTCCAAAATCATGAAACTTGGGAAGATGTCATGATATCATATGTGGAGGATGTGATAAAATTTGAGAAGGTTTCGCGCAAGTTGTCACGTAGGATGCTTGCAAACCGAAGAATCTCCGAAGAAGTTGTCACGTATTCTTCTGTTTTTCTAAGGTTTGCAAGCATTGTACGTGACAGCGTGCTCGAAAATTTTTCAAATTTTTTCCACGGCATACGCATACGATACGGTGACAACTCGACAAGTTTCATGATTTTCGGAATTCGTCCGCATTTTATACAATTAAAAAACCACTCCCACGCAAGTTGGCGGCGTTGCCCCGCGAGCACGTTGATCGAAATTTCGAGACGGTTCCTGGATTTAGCCTAAATTTACACTAAGAAACAACGATAACATTTTTTGAACGAATGTAATCCATCATTCGATGCACCTGCAGTTCAAACTTACATTTTCTGGAAAAATTCAACAAAACAAAATAAACTATACAAATATGCCAAAAGGCAATGAAAATGTCCCAAATTTAAACATGTTGTTTGTGGTAGTGTACTAAAGCTTTAAAAAAAATTGGTGGCAAAAAACGAAAAAAATAAATTATTTTGCCGAGTGCCAAGTTTTGGCACTCGGCAAAATACATTCTTTGCCGAGTGCCAAACGGGGGGCACTCGGCAAAGAGGACGCCGCTGGATGCCGTTAGGCCTCTACCAATCTTTGCCGAGTGTCTAACTTTGCCGAGTGCCTGGCACTTGGCAAAGACGATCTTTTTAAGAGCGGTGTATTTGCCGAGTGCGGGCACTCGGCAAAGGCCTCTTTGCCGAGTGCCATATTTTGCCGAGTGCGGCGCTCGGCAAATCAGGTCTTTGCCGAGTGCCCGAAATTTGGCACTCGGCAAAGATTTTTGCACTCGGCAAATCACGTGTTTCCCGTAGTGAATCCAACTCAATCACAACTGGTATTAGAGCCTCTTAGTCACCCGGCGAAGGAGGAAACCTAGAAAAGATGGACGATCGCAAGGTTCTGCGGCGGCCTAGACAATGCCAACTGATTGTATCCAATCCACTCCCTACAAGAAAAAAAGAGGGTAATTTTTACTTTTCAAAGTGAACAAGTTTCGACAACCACTTCCTCCGTTCAAAAATATTGGAAAACATCTGATCAAACTTCTTCGATTTTGACTATTAATATATAAAAACTATTTAGATTGGTCATGTGAAAATGGTACCATCATTAAATTAGTCAAGAAAAGCGTTTTCATGATATAATAAATTTATACTTTTATATTCATATAAGATGTAGTAGTCAAAGTCGCACGCTTGAACACCATGCTAGTGTCTAAAACGTCATATATTTACCGACGGAGCTAGTTTAGCGTCGAGTTGGTGATTGGAAAAGCTTTTTATTATCACCCGTCGACGAGTGGGCCCCACACCTCTCCTATTCTTCGCCTCCGAATGCATTTATTCGATCTCCGCCCAGCGTGGGCTTTCGTCGTCGTCAGAGCGCGCTCGAACTCTCTTAGTCGCCCGTATAAAAGGGGAACAAGAGCCCTCATCCTCTGCATCCAAGCCCTAGCCGCCAAGGCTCGAGAGCTGAACCCTAGCCAGCACTGATATGATATAATCAGTATAACCAGCATTGATCATAACAAAATTTTTAGAAATTTCATCTCAAGCATTGACACTCCGATGTACTTTACCGTAGTCAAATGATACACATAGCGCTTAACACGACACACACCGCTGGACGTGGAAGCGTGAGCGAATCGCCCAAATGATGTGAGAATCACACATCTATCCCATCACACAACCTAGTCTACAACCCGAGTTGTCAATGTCAAGACTCCATAACTTACTAAGTTAGGCCCGTCACATACCAGGCATGTGGTCGTACAGTAATGCTCAATTCAATGGTGCACAAATTTAAGTCCTTAATTGACCCAGGCAAGACCTCCAATTTCTAACTAAATATCACAGAGACCAATATTTCTATTCACACAGTTTCCACCATATCACACAGTATCCACCACTTGCCTCAGTCTAAATCTTTTCCCACCTTTTTGGTTAAGTTCAACACATACCATCAACGAGTAATAGCAGACAACACACAGTTTTATCACACAGTTCCATGATCACTTGGTTAAGTTTATATTTGCAACTCACATGAGATGATGACTCGTAGCATGGCTAAGCAATCTACTCGTATCTAACCAACCCACCTAGGGTGAATGTAACAATTTGGATTAATAACTAAACCCAAAAGCATTTAAATAGATACTTGAAGTAGAATGCAATAATTTGAATCAAACTATTTTAAAAACTGGGTGCAATATGATCAAAGGTATAACAAGCCTTGGAATAAGCCTAGGTATGAGTCTTAATCTTGGTGCACTCCTTCAAAAGTCTCCAAAGAATTAACGTCTACTCGCAAACGAAATAATAAATAAATAACAGAGGTAAAAAACTTTGAAAATTAAATAAAAATCTAAAATAAATAGATCTCGGATTTAGATGAATTTAGGAATTTGAATGAGCTCAATCGGAGTTCGGCTGAAGAAGATATGGGCATTGGAAGATCAAAACTCAAGAAAATACCCTAAATTGGAATTTCTAGAATTTATGAACTATTTTTCTAAAGAAAATTGCAGATTATGATGTCAGCTGACGTCGGCGAATGAATTTTGGATTTAAAATAAATCCTAGGAAAATGGCTGAGAGACTGACAAGTGGGGCCCACGTCCATAGACCAGGTCCACGGACTGGGCTCACAGGTCCACAGGTGCACGGGTTCACGAAACAGTGGACACCGCGACACCTCCGCCCCCGACGCGGCCCCTCCTCCTCCTCCAGCTCCCTTACCCGTGCCAGGCTGTCATCTCCATAGGCACCGGGAAGGCGCAGGTCGTGATCGCGCAATAGCTCTGCAAGGAGACCGCGCCACCGCTGCCGGCCGTAACCATCGTGCAACACCGCTTCAAGGGGGGCCGCACCATCGGCCATGACCTTCACTGTGCCACCGCCCGCAGGCACCGGTGGCTATGCACAGGATGGTGTTCAATATGCAGCCATTCACGAGGACATCCTTCTTTGCTGTAGTGGTCAAGGTAATCTCGTATGATCTTACGAAAGCATGCTGAATTATTCACTCACTAGAAATTTGTTCTGTAGTTAATTTCACTCACAACCGGCTTGCACCTGCTTCCGCTTCGTAGCTCCCAAGATTGTTGTTGTCCGCCGCAATTTCACTCTCTATAGGGTTTTCGCCACGTCTTTGGTGCCTTTGCTGCCCGGTTTTTATTAAGTATATTTTGTCGTTTGGCTGCAATTTCACTTTGTACGGGGTCTTTGTATGCTTTATCAGAAGAAAATCAATCTCTCCTAAACTCTTCGGTTTATAGTGCTCTAAAAAACTTTTCTATTTACTCGTCTCCCTGCTTGCTGTTTTGGCATCCACAACTAGAAAATTTTCTCCATTTCTACTACCCATTACAATTTCTTCTATTGACAAGGATTAAAACCTCGATATATTATTTTAATACATAAGAAAAGATCATACTTCTTCGTGGTCGTAACCCCTAAGGCTAACGACCTCACTGGTCGTAAGGATTCCAGAGGATACAAAATAAATACCACAGCCTGACAAGTTCCGCATCTAGTCCTCGACCGCTTGATCGCCGTAAGGCTATGAATCGTATCATCCGGATCGTAATCCAAGTATATCCTTACTGTGTGATGAATGAAACACGTGTTGTACATTCCATACCACGCGACGTTACATAATTCTAAGACATCGACTACGCTTGAATGTCTCACGGACATATAACCGCCAACAACCGATACCACAATTGACACCTCTCTCGACGACTGCACGTTAGCTTTCCTAATGTACATCTCTAAAGGACAACTGCCACCACTTCATCAACTACTTAAGGAGGATCGCGGAGGAGATTGGAGGGGAAGGGAGATTGAAGTCAATTGAGAAGATTAGCAGCCAATTCCCATAGCAAGCATTGCATTCCAGTGTAACTAGGATTAGCCTTTTTGTTGGAATACATGCATTCTTTGTAATAGCCAGTTCATAGCAATAAAGAGTGATCCAATTCCATTCCAGGATATACGCTCAATTTTCCTCTATTTTTATATATTCATAAGATCGTCGATTTGATCGTCGACAGCTGGCGCCGTCCGTGGGGAAGAAGGCATAAATTTCCTGAAGAAGTTCTTCGCTCGAGCAAATTCTCGCCCATCCTTCATAATCGTATATACGACTATGACACGAACTTGGGACGAGCAGGACTGGTTTGATTTTGATGACTACTCCCATCTCAACATGGACGAATGTATCCACGCCATGCAAGATAACGGGATGTCATCATCTTCCTCCTCCGTCGGTTCGCACGTTGCTGATAACAGCGAAATCAAACGGATGGATGAAGATACACTACTACGACCAGTAGCACTTCCGGAGGGATGTATTACTCCGACCAGTTCGGAATGTCCAAAAACCTCTCCAAGCCTGGTCCTTTCGACCGGTGAAAAAGGTGACGGAACTTCAGCCCCACTATTTAAGAATCAATATACTCTCGATACAATCATGTCTAACAGGTACTCACCAATGGCTTCTGGAAATTCCAGGAGCCAACCGACATCTGGTAACAGTGTCGATGAAACTCCCACCTGTTACAGGCCGAGTGGGAATGATAAGGCTCAGCATAAGATCGACAATCCGTCGGGTCAGGCTGAGTTCGCCCTGAAGGCCTCAGGAGGTGCTTATCTCCGACCAGTCTCCATCGTGGAAGCATCTGGTAGAAACACTGAAAGACTCTCCACTGGTTACAGTGGAAGCTCTTCAGAAGATTGCTGCTGGAAGCATGAGGTTAATGCGATCAAAAATACGGATCAAAATGCCGTGTACGGTCCTGCATACACTCCCTCGCTACCCCATACTAGTGGAGATGGTACGGGCCATCAAGCACCAGAAGCCAGATGTAACAGAACGGATAGACATCCGTCAGTTATTCACCTGGTTCTGCCCCACCAAGGATGATGGGTCGGCAGGGCCAGGCACAAGGTCGGGAGGAAGTTCTGATCCACGAACTCCTACAACTACTGTAAATCCTCCAAGACCTTTGGTAACAGTACAGAACCTGCAGCATGTTCAGAATATTTTAAATAACATTGACCCAGCTCTAGCATATGCTTCAGGTTTTATCCAACTGGCAGAACAGGTATCGGAGATCCTTCAGCTAACCATGCAACGTACGAAGCATACCGGGAACAAAGGATATCACAAAGTCAAACCATGACTTCATCCCAACGTTCCTCCCTTAGTAGATGCCTGCACCTAGTGCCACCGCTGATGCTGATTCGTGTCTCGCTTTTGTCCCTATTTTTCCTAACATTTAGAAGGATCCAAGCCATCACAAAGTTCTATTTCTAGTACAAACTTTTATGGATGGTTAGGATTTTTCCTTTTTCTCTAATTAACGTGGGAATTTCTAGCCTTTTTTCTTTTTCTCCGAGTAATATGGGAATTTCTAGGCTTTTTACCTCTTAGGATTAATATGGGGGTTTCTAGGAGAGCCACTAATTAGTATAGATATAGATAGATAAATTAGTGGATACGTTTCCTACTTGAACTCTAAGTAGCCACCTCATTGTAATCGCGTGGTATTTGTAAACACTCTCGATAGTGATAATCGCGGTTGGCGCTTGTAGTTTTCCCGCAAGGGTTTTCCACGTAAAAAGTTATATTGAGAAGGTCCTTCGTCATTTTAATATGCATGATGCAAAACCAGTGAGTACTCCATTAGCTTCGCATTTTAGATTATCATTAGCTTTGTGTCCTAAGTCAGATTATGATATTGAGTACATGTCAAGAGTTCTATATTCCAGTGCAGTTGGTTCTCTTATGTATGCTATGGTTTGTTCTCATCCTGATTTATCTCATGCAATCGAGTGTTGTTAGTAGATACATGGCTAATCCTAGAAAAGAGCATTGGAAAGCGATTGGTGGATTTTCATATATTTGCGTGGCACTTCTAATGCTCGCTTGCGCTTAGAAATTCTAGAGATGAACTTGTTGGTTATGTTGACTTTGATTATGCTAGCGATTTGGACAAAAGGAGGTCTCTCACAGTTATGTTTTCACCATTGGTGGTTATGTTGTTAGTCGAAGGCAAGTTTGCAAGCTCATCGTTGCCTTATCTACCATCAAGCGTAATATATGGCTATTTCAAGCTTGTAAAGAAGCTATTTGGTTGAGAGATTTGTACACCGAGCTTATGGAGATAATTCTTGCACTACCATATTTTGTGATAGTCAGAGTGCTATATGCCTTACAAAGGATCAGATGTTTCTTAAAAGAACAAAGCACATTGATGTGAGATATAACTTTATTCGAGGTGTTATTGCTTAAGGTGATCTCAAGGTGTGCAAGATAAGTACTTATGATAATCCAGTTGATATGATGACAAATCTAGTGCTTAGTTGGTTTTACAGCTTAGTCCTAGAGACTAGTTGGCGCACGGTGATTTTTATTTTATTGTGGAGATATTTTGGTAATTGATGATTCTTCATTATGCTACAAGAGGAAATTCATCTCAAAGCGGAGATTGTTGATATTGTGATCCGAATTGCCTAATATGGAAGAGTCCGGATTAGTTATTCGTGTCTCGCTTTTATCTCTATTTTTCATAAAGTTCTATTTCTAGTACAAACTCTTATGGATGGTTAGGATTTTTCCTTTTTTTTCCTGATTAACGTGGGAATTTCTAGCCTTTTTCTTTTTCTCCGATTAATGTGGGAATTTCTAGGCTTTTTACCTCCTAGGATTAATATAGAGGCTTCTAGGAGAGCTTCTAATTAGTATAGATATAGATAGATAGATAGATAGATAGATAGATAGATAGAATGTTTCAGATGTGTTTAGAAGGATCCAAGCCATCACAAAGTTCTATTTCTAGTACAAACTCTTATGGATTGTTATGATTTTTCATTTTTCTCTCATTAACGTGGGAATTTATAGTCTTTTTTCTTTTTCTCCGATTAATGTGGGAATTTCTAGGCTTTTTATCTCCTATGATTAATATAGAGGCTTCTAGGAGAGCCTCTAATTAGTATAGATATAAAGAAGGATCAAAGCCATCACAAAGTTCTATTTCTAGTACAAACTCTTATGGATGGTTATGATTTGCAAACTCTTATGGATGGTTATGAATCTGGAACCCAATTAGAGGGTGATATGTACATAGCTTTGTGCATGCATGGCATGATTTCACAAGTTCCATTCAGATTTGGACTCCATCAGCGGATTTGAATGGAACTCATTTTCTATTCCGTGACGTTGCTTTGAGACTCAATCCGGAATACTCAAGTATTAATTCCTAACGATCCGAATTACAGACATGTTCACAAAACACAAGGATACATCCACTACACGGGAGATATATTACGTTCAAAACGATCCAAGATTCGTTGAGATCGAAACTTGGCCATTTGGGAGTTGGGACTCTCACTTGGCTTTTTATTCCGTATTGATTCCTATCTCAATCCGGAATACTCAAGTGTTAATTCCGGACTCTCAGCTAGCCATGCCTGAATTAATTCAGGATACCAATGGCAAAGTCTGAGAAGAAGAAGAAGCAGCAGCTGAAAGGACTCCCAACTCCACGTATTATTGTCTCTATCTGCAGACCGGAGGCACTATATAAATCGATCAGCACCCCCCGTATGACCTCCACAACGCACAAGCAAAAGAAATCCTCCACATGCACAAGATGGCGCCTTCCAACTCCAAGCGCGTCCTCGCCTTGTTCCTCGCCTTCGCCCTCGCCGCTACGCTGCAGCCATTGGAAGCGATCAGGGTTCAGGTGGTCACGCCGCGCCACCGCAGATCAAGAAGCATCGGAGAGGACCGCCACACTACTGCCTCCACCAACGGCAACGGCGATGTAGCGCAGCCATCAACATGGCCCGGCTTCCCGGCATCCCAGTCTCCCTCGTGCTCCTCCGGCTCAGCCATTGCTCGCATCCCGTATCCCGCAATTCCTCCTTTGCTCGGCTTCCCGCCGCTCTCGCCGCTTGCGGGCTTTCCATCATTCCCACTACCAAGCTTCCCGCCATTGCCACCATTGCCCGGCTGTCCACCGCTGCCCCCAAGACCTAGCTTCCCAGAAAGCCACCTCACTCCGTCCGCCAAGCTCTCCAGTCCAGTAGCCCACCGCCGCCTCTCACCGGTTCGCGGAAGCCCCGGCTAGCCCACGACCATCTGCACCCGCCCCGACCACCTGCCCACC
Organism: Hsuehochloa calcarea; assembly: GCA_036346395.1. Classification (NCBI taxonomy): domain Eukaryota; kingdom Viridiplantae; phylum Streptophyta; class Magnoliopsida; order Poales; family Poaceae; genus Hsuehochloa; species Hsuehochloa calcarea. The sequence goes on along the minus strand of CM070605.1, from coordinate 2,185,587 downwards.
CCACCGGCGCCTATCCCCGTTCCCCGAGCCCACCGCCTCTCTCCTCGGCTCCGCCCGAGCTCGCCGGCACCATCGCAACCGACGGAGTGCCTATCGTCGTTGATGGGGTTGATGCCATGCATGGACTACCTCAAGCGAGACCAGCGCATTCGCCTCCAAGCACATGCCGCGATGGCTTGTGGCGCCACAACAACGCCCCATCTGCCTCGCCACGGCATGAACGGCGACATCAACAAGCTTATGCCGCGCCGCTGACTCCATGCGCATGATGTCCCTTCCGATCACATGTGGCGCCACGCCTCCTCTGCAGACGCTGCCATGTGCTCCAGAAGTCATTAGCTACTTTTCTCTACGAACATCTTGCATCGATCCTGTGTTTTGCATTATCTTTGTGCATTATTATTCATGTCTCTCTGCAACAAGATTAATTTGTTGCATGCTGGATTTTACAGCGCAACCAGTACTGCCACCGCTCATGCCTGCACCTACAACAGCAGCTGCTCCATCTTCGGGTAACTAATTAGTTCGACAAAAAATTAATTAACCCTTATTATTTTGATCAAGCTCGATCGTGTTAATTAATGGTGTATTATGATTCTCTTGTTTTCTCCCCCCTTTCTGCAGAGCCATCACCGTAACAGCAACAAGTTAAGGCCGGTGCAGTCAAGATCAATTAGATGCTTGACCACATGCTCCAGTACTAGTTACAGTACATATGGCTGCCTATTTTTCTTCTTCTGAAAGAGGATGTAGGCCTAGTTTTTTAAAAATATATTGTATACTGGTACAGATCAATATAAGTACCAAAGTCGTTTAAGATTCTTTTGTTGCAATATATATCTTTTATATATTTATAAATATATATGCGGTCGTCAATACATATTGGGTGCTTCATCATGAATTGCAATATTTGTTCATGAGTCTTCTCCCCCAAATCCAACTCAATCACAACTGGTATTAGAGCCTCTTAGTCACCCGGCGAAGGAGGAAACCTAGAAAAGATGGACGATCGCAAGGTTCTACGGCGGCCTAGACGATTGCCAATCTGATTGTGTCCAATCCACTCCCTGCAGTAAAAAAAGAGAGAGTAATTTTTTACTTTTCAAAGTGAACAAGTTTTGACAACCACTTCCTCCGTTCAGAAATATTGGAAAACATCTGATCAAACTTCTTCGATTTTTACTACTAATATATAAAAACTATTTAGATTGGTCATGCAAAAATGGTACCATCATTAAATTAGTCAAGAAAAGTGTTTTCATGATATAATAAATTTATACTTTTTATATTCATATAAAATGTAGTAGGCAAAATCGCACGCTGAACACCATGTTAGTGTCTAAAACGTCATATATTGTTTAATACAGTGAGTAATTTTTTCATCATATTTTTGACAAAAATTGTAAAAGTGTGATGTCACGAAACATTAGGAAGCATGGGTCACATATTTATTATAATGATATTTAACAAACAAGCACTACTACGTATCGTACTTTGGTCCCGGCCTAAGGGCCTCTAGTCCCTGCTATAGAGCCGACTAGGAAATCGGACTAATGTTCACCTTTAGTCCCGGTTGGTAATACCAACCGACTAAAAGGTCCACTGGTCAGCCATTGTGGTCCTTTTAATCCCTTTGGTATTACCAACCGGACTAAAGGTGTTTTTTTTCTTTTTTGTTTCCATTTCAATTCATTATTGATTTTGGTTTTACAATTACATTAGGTTTTCAAATGCGTATTCTTCGCTGCTAATATATGTATACGCCCACATATAATTTAGTTTGGAACATTATTACACACAAATAAAGTATGAAACTATATATATTATGGAGCTATATATATGTATAATATATATATAGACCTCTAGGACTTGCCAATAGGGTAGCTCCCAAAATATGGACTTCTTCTTCCACATGGGTGCGTGTCCCTTAGCATCTTTCTAATGTGTTCACCTTGTCCCTTTCCAAAGACTACTTGCACATCCTTGACCATATCAAATACATCCTCCCGAGCCTCGGTTATGTAGGCTTGGTTCTGTGTTCGCCTTCTGTTAAAATGCTTGCCTTTCTTTCTTAGTTGGTGATTCATAGGAAGAAAACGACGATGGCCAAGGTACGACCTTTCGACATTTTTTCAAATATATACTGTCAATGTCATCAAAACATTGTGTGCATGCATTGTATCCCTTGTTTGTCCTGTCTCGAAAGATTACTTAGAGCAGCCAATCATTGATTGTTACTAACAACAATGCTCGCAGTCGAAGTGTTCCTGCTTGTACTCATCCCACACACGCACACCGGTTTGCTCCATAAAAGCGTGAGTTCCTCAACTAATGGCCTCGTAGACATCGATGTCGCTTGCGGGTTGCCTCGGGCCTTGGATGAGCACCGCATCATAATGAACTTCGCTTCATGCATAACCATGGAGGAAGGTTGTAGATACATAGAGTAATGTGCCAAGTGCTATGACTAGTGCTCGTCCCCAAAAGGATTCATACCATCCGCATTTCTTAAAGTGAACCTTAGGTTTCTTGCGCTATCCGCAAACTCCGAATTCTCTGCCTATTGCTCTCCACCGGGACCCATCGCCAGGTGTCTCAACATGTTGTCTACCTTACGGTCTTCTTTGTGCCATCGCGACAACTTTGCATGGTCCTTGTTTATGAACAGACGTTTGAGCGTGGTATTATAGGAGCATACCACATAACCTTGGCAGGATTTTCTTCTGGGGCGTTCTTCGCCTCAACATCGCCAGGTCATCTCGCCGATCTTATACCGCGACGCTTGCATACGGGGCATTCATCCAAATTCTCGTAGTCCTTGCCACGATACAGATGCGATCATTAGACATGCATGTATCTTACGGATTTCTAATCCCAAAGGGCGACGACTGCTTTGCTTCGCACGTAGTGGCGAGCAATTCGTTAGGCTTCTAAGCATCTTTTTGGATCTTCATAACTGCCCAAATGCCTTGCCTGATACACCATTCTCGCCTTCCATTGTAGCAACTCCATGTTGTACCCAACTTTTTGCCCATCTTCTACGGACGGTATAGTAATTTCTTGTGATCCTCTAGCATGCGGTCAAACTTAGCCTTCTCCTTTTCACTTTCGCAATCTCTTTGTGCATCACGAATGACATCACCAAGAGCATCATCTTCAACGAGTGTGTCTTCTCGCTTCGCCTCTTCTTCACTTCGCCCATTGCAAGATCATCGAAGTCACCGTATTGAGCAATAATGTCCTTAGGGTCCAATTGTTCTTCTTCACCTTCTTCCATTATAACCTGGTTTCTCCGTGCTTGGTCCAACAAATATAGTTTGGCATGAAACCCGACTTCAACAAGTGTGAGTGAAGACTCCTTGAGCTAGAATATTCCTTCAAATTCTTACATGGCACATGGACAAAGACATGAAACCATCCCGCTTGTTTGCCTCGGCCACTCTTAAGAAATAATGCACGCCATCAATGAACTCTTTGAGCGGCGATCGGCATTGTACATCCAATGGCGTGTCATCGTCTGCATTATATGACATATCACATAATTAAATTTCAAGTTTCAAATTTTTCCCGGATAGTACACATGATAGAGAGGCTACCCAAAAATTTTAGAATTTTTGAAATTAAGATGAATTTATTTTGAATTTTCAAAGAATCAGCACTATTTGACAAATTTAAACTAGGAGCTTCGCCTTGCGTAAGTCATGGAGTGTCCTTGGCGGACGGCGTTCCTGCTCCTCCGATTTAACGCCTAAACAGTAAGCTTAAGGAGAAGGGACATCAAGTTAAATGATAATTAATAATTAACTAAATTGCCCAAAGTCATTAAGGGTGAATGACCCTAGGTCAACAATCAATCCAAAAGGCAAACAATAACTAAGTGATTAAGCTAATTAAGAGATTAACTAATTACTTAATAATTAAATATTAAACTTATTTATTAAAACAAAATTAATATTTATTATTTTTATCCAAGAGGTTGGATCTGGTAAGATAAGACTTATCTCATCAAACACCCCTCAAAGCTTAACCTAACTAACACATGTAAAAGTCATTTTTCATTTATTTAAATAATTATTAAATAAGGTGAAAAATAAAAGTCTTCAGATTGATCCCAAAATTTTTGTACAAATAGTTCATAGCCTAATTAGATGGCAAAACAATTTTCGAAATTTTTGGATCATTAATTTAGCCTACAAAATTCATGGAATAATAATTAAATAAATAAGCATAAAATAGGTATAAATTCAACTTTGTCCAAATAGTCTTAAAATTTTTATATGGACTGTTCACAGTGTAACTTAGTGGAAAAACAAATTTCATGATTTTTAGAAATTTATTGTGGCCTACAAAAATCATGAAAGTTCCATTTATGAATTAATCGCAATTTTATAACATATAAAAATTATTCAAATTTCACATTTCATATTTTTCATAATGGACGGCGGGGTTAGCATCGAGAGCTTACCGCGAACACGCCGTGAATACGGTTGAGTGAATGAACGGCTCGTGGTGGTGACAATGGCAAGAATGGCGTGTCCCGGCGGCGACGACGCGTTCCCGCTCCCGTGATTTAACGCCAAACAGAGTTTAAATAGAAGGACATTTAGTCCGCTTGGTGTTACCAACCGACTAAATGCCAACCTTTAGTCCAGGTTGGTACTACAATCCGGGACTAAAGATTTAGTCCCGGATTGTAGTACCAACCGACTAAAGGTTGGCATTTAGTCCCTTGGTAACACCAACCGACTAAAAGTCCTCCCGCAAAGCTCGCCACCGAGAGCCGCTAAGGATTTTTAGTCCCGCTGGTGTTACCAACCGACTAAAGATCTTTTTGGTCCTGGACACAATTTTCTCCGAGACTATTGCCCATTTGACAGTTCGACCAAAGGTCTGTTCTGTAGTAGTGAAGAAAGAAAATTATGAACAGGTAGGTGGTTTTTAGCACGTATAACATCTTGGAATTAAAGTTTTCAGGCCAGTCATTAGTTTAGCATGAAATTGGAAGGTTCTTCATCCGATCATGTGACCAGAAGAATTTCCTTGGTGGCTAGACAGCTCGGCTGCCGAATTCGGAATCGTTGCTTGTGCGGTGGCGACGTGTAACATTCTCAAGTTTCAACAATAGGTTTTTTATTTCAAAATTTCAAAATCAAATTCAAAGTTTTGAATTTCAACTTACTCGGTTTTGGGCCCTGCTCGCCCGATCTTCCTCGGCCGCCTACTCCCCGCCGTCCGCCGCCTCGCTCGAATCTTGGTCCGTACGGCGCACGCCCATCGCCACGCCGCTATGCGCTAGGAGGTGATGCCAACGCCGCCTTTCCGCCCCGCTCCATGTTGTGCACGCCGATTGAGGTGTCGAAATATATCGTGTTTTGGAAAGGATTATTTTAAAAATAATAATAACAAAATTAAATAGTTATTTTTTTGTTACAAAAGCTCAACTCGACTAGAAATCGTAAACAAACTCCACGCTAATAAACTCCGACTTGAAAAACAACTTCAATCGTAGCTTTACTCTTTTCGATTTGGCCCAACCAAATAGAAACACATGCGTTTCATGGCTTGAACTCAATCGCCATAACTAGGACTCTAAATAAGAAAGATAAAGAATTCATCTGCGATCCTACTAGAACTCGATAGAGCCCACGTAAAAATAATTCCTTCTTGTCTTTGGCTCGATTTCATGTCGCAAAACAATACCAACTTGAGACTTTGGAGTAGTCTCGCAAATTAAGACCGCAAACCAATGTCATAGTAGTACTTGCGTCGAATCACGAAAACCTGCTCCCTGTTATATTATTAAATTGAGAAGGACCGTGACTCCTAGTAAATAAGGATCCTCGCTAAAGATGTCCCGTGAAGGACATTATGGGAAGTGGGCCGAACGGCACTATCTCTGTAATCGATGATCGAATAGGTTGATTAACATTATGTAAAGATTGTACACTTTATACACACGATATAATCAGTATAGCCAGCACTGATCATAATAAAACTTTTCAGAAATTTCATCTCAAGCATTGACACTCCCGATGTACTTTACTGCCGTCCAATCGATACACATAGCGCTTGGCACGACACACACTATTGCACAGGGAAGCGGCGAATCGTCCTGCGATGTGAGAATCACACCTCTAGCCCATCACACAACCTAACCTACAACTCGAGTTGTCAATTTAAGACTCCATAACTTACTAAGTTAGACCCGTCACATACCACCACACAACCTAACCTATTTTTCTTCTTCTGAAAGAGGACGTAGGCCTAGTTTTTTTAAAATATATTGTATACTGGTGCAGATTAATATAAGTACCAAAGTATTTGTTGCTTCATCATGAATTTCTACCTACTTCTCGAATCCCTCGACGATTGTGATATTTGTTCATGAGTCTTCTCCCCCCAAATCCAACTCAATCACAACCGTATTAGAGCCTCTTAGTCACCCTGGCCAAGGAGGAAACCTAGAAAAGATGGACGATCGCAAGGTTCTCATGCGGCCTAGACACTGCCAACTGATTGTATCCAATCCACTCCCTACGCTTAAAAAAGAGAGTAATTTTTACTTTTCAAAGTGAACAAGTTTTGACAACCACTTCCTCCGCTCAAAATATTGAAAACATCCGATCAAACTTCTTCGATTTTGACTATTAATATATAAAAACTATTTAGATTGGTCATGTGAAAATGGTACCATCATTAAATTGGTCAAGAAAAGCGTTTTCATGATATAATAAATTTATACTTTTTATATTCATATAAGATGTAGTAGTCAAAGTCGCACGCAGAACACCATGCTAGTGTCTAAAACGTCATATATTTACCTGACGGAGCTAGTTTAGCGTCGGAGTTGGTGATTGGAAAAGCTTTTTATTATCACCCGTCACGACGAGTGGGCCCCACACCTCTCCTATTCTTCGCCTCCAACCATTACGATTCGATCTCGCGCCAGCGTGGGCTTTCGTCGTCGTAGCCGCCTCGAACTCTCTTAGTCGCCCGTATAAAAGGGGAACAAGAGCCCTCATCCTCTGCATCCAAGCCCTAGCCGCCAAGGCTCGAGAGCTGAACCCTAGCCAGCACTGATATGATATAATCAGTATAACCAGCATTGATCATAACAAAATTTTTAGAAATTTCATCTCAAGCATTGACACTCCCGATGTACTTTACCGCCGTCCAAATGATACACATAGCGCTTAACACGACACACACCGTTGGACAGGGAAGCGGCGAACCGTCCTGCGATGTGAGAATCACACATCTATCCCATCACACAACCTAGCCTACAACCCGAGTTGTCAATGTCAAGACTCCATAACTTACTAAGTTAGGCCCGTCACATACCAGGCATGTGGTCGTACAGTAATGCTCAATTCAATGGTGCACAAATTTAAGTCCTTAATTGACCCAGGCAAGACCTCCAATTTCTAACTAAATATCACAGAGACCAATATTTCTATTCACACAGTTTCCACCATATCACACAGTATCCACCACTTGCCTCAGTCTAAATCTTTTCCCACCTTTTTGGTTAAGTTCAACACATACCATCAACGAGTAATAGCAGATAACACACAGTTTTATCACACAGTTCCATGATCACTTGGTTAAGTTTATATTTGCAACTCACATGAGATGATGACTCGTAGCATGGCTAAGCAATCTACTCGTATCTAACCAACCCACCTAGGGTGAATGTAACAATTTGGATTAATAACTAAACCCAAAAGCATTTAAATAGATACTTGAAGTAGAATGCAATAATTTGAATCAAACTATTTTAAAAACTGGGTGCAATATGATCAAAGGTATAACAAGCCTTGGAATAAGCCTAGGTATGAGTCTTAATCTTGGTGCACTCCTTCAAAAGTTTCCAAAGAATTAACGTCTACTCGCAAACGAAATAATAAATAAATAACAGAGGTAAAAAACTTTGAAAATTAAATAAAAATCTTAAATAAATAGATATCAGATTTAGATGAATTTAGGAATTTGAATGAGCTCAATCGGAGTTCGGCTGAAGAAGATATGGGCATTGGAAGATCAAAACTCAAGAAAATACCCTAAATTGGAATTTCTAGAATTTATGAACTATTTTTCTAAAGAAAATTGCAGATTATGATGTCAGCTGACGTCGGCGAATGAATTTTGGATTTAAAATAAATCCTCGGAAAATGGCTGAGAGACTGACAAGTGGGGCCCACGTCCATAGACTAGGTCCACGGACTGGGCTCACAGGTCCACAGGTGCACGGGTTCACGAAACAGTGGACACCGCGACACCTCCGCCCCCGACGCGGCCCCTCCTCCTCCTCCAGCTCCCTTACCCGTGCCAGGCTGTCATCTCCATAGGCACCGGGAAGGCGCAGGTCGTGATCGCGCAATAGCTCTGCAAGGAGACCGCGCCACCGCTGCCGGCCATAACCATCGTGCAACACCGCTTCAAGGGGGGCCGCACCATCGGCCATGACCTTCACTGTGCCACCGCCCGCAGGCACCGGTGGCTATGCACAGGATGGTGTTCAATATGCAGCCATTCACGAGGACATCCTTCTTTGCTGTAGTGGTCAAGGTAATCTCGTATGATCTTACGAAAGCATGCTGAATTATTCACTCACTAGAAATTTGTTCCTGTAAGTTAATTTCACTCTCACAACCGGGCTTGCACCCTGTTTCCGTTTCTGTAGCTCCCAAGATTGTTCTTGTCTGGCTGTAATTTCACTCTCTGAGGTTTTCGCCATTCGTCTTTGGGTGCCTTTCTTTGCCGGTTTTTTATTAAGTATATTTTGTCGTTTGGCTGCAATTTCACTTTGTACGGGGTCTTTGTATGCTTTATCAGAAGAAAATCAATCTCTCCTAAACTCTTCGGTTTATAGTGCTCTAAAAAACTTTTCTATTTACTCAGTCTCCCTGCTTGCTGTTTTGGCATCCACAACTAGAAAATTTTCTCCATTTCTACTACCCATTACAATTTCTTCTATTGACAAGGATTAAAACCTCGATATATTATTTTAATACATAAGAAAAGATCATACGTCTTCGTGGTCGTAACCCCTAAGGCTAACGACCTCACTGGTCGTAAGGATTCCAGAGGATACAAAATAAATACCCTGGTCGGACAAGTTCCCGTACCTAGTCCTCGACCAGTTGACTGCTCGTAAGGCTATGAACTGGTATCATCTGGATCAGAATCCAAGTATATCCTTACCGTGTGATGAATGAAACACGTGTTGTACATTCCATACCACGCGACGTTACATAATTCTAAGACACTGGACTACGTTTGAATGTCTCACAGACATATAACCGCTCAACAGCTTGATACCCTGTCAATTGACACCTCTCTCTGACCAGACGCGTTACTTCCTAACAGACATCTCTCTAAAGGACAACTGCCACCACTTCATCAACTACTTAAGGAGGATCGCGGAGGAGATTGGAGGGGAAGGGAGATTGAAGTCAATTGAGAAGATTAGCAGCCAATTCCCATAGCAAGCATTGCATTCCAGTGTAACTAGGATTAGCCTTTTTGTTGGAATACATGCATTCTTTGTAATAGCCAGTTCATAGCAATAAAGAGTGATCCAATTCCATTCCAGGATATACGCTCAATTTTCCTCTATTTTTATATATTCATAAGATCGGCGATTTGATCGTCGACAGCTGGCGCCGTCCGTGGGGAAGAAGGCATAAATTTCCTGAAGAAGTTCTTCGCTCGAGCAAATTCTCGCTCATCCTTCATAATCGTATATACGACTATGACACGAACTTGGGACGAGCAGGACTGGTTTGATTTGGATGACTACTCCGATCTCGACATGGACGAATGTATCCACGCCATGCAAGATAACGGGATGTCATCATCTTCCTCCTCCGTCGGTTCGCACGTTGCTGATAACAGCGAAATCAAACGGATGGATGAAGATACACCACTACGACCAGTAGCACTTCCGGAGGGACGTATTACTCCGACCAGTTCGAATGTCCAAAAACCTCTCCAAGCCTGGTCCTTTCGACCGGTGAAAAAGGTGATGGAACTTCAGCCCCACTATTTAGGAATCAATATACTCTCGATACAATCATGTCTAACAGGTACTCACCAATGGCTTCTGGAAATTCCAGGAGCCAACCGACATCTGGTAACAGTGTCGATGAAACTCCCACCTGTTACAGGCCGAGTGGGAATGATAAGGCTCAGCATAAGATCGGCAATCCGTCGGGTCAGGCTGAGTTCGCCCCGAAGGCCTCAGGAGGTGCTTATCTCCGACCAGTCTCCATCGTGGAAGCATCTGGTAGAAACACTGAAAGACTCTCCACTGGTTACAGTGGAAGCTCCTCAGAAGATTGCTGCTGGAAGCATGAGGTTAATGCGATCAAAAATAAGGATCAAAATGCCGTGTACGGTCCTGCATACACTCCCTCGCTACCCTATACTAGTGGAGATGGTACGGGCCATCAAGCACCAGAAGCCAGATGTAACAGAACGGATAGACATCCGTCAGTTATTCACGTGGTTCTGCCCCACCAAGGATGATGGGTCGGCAGGGCCAGGCACAAGGTCGGGAGGAAGTTCTGATCCACGAACTCCTACAACTACTGTAAATCCTCCAAGACCTTTGGTAACAGTACAGAACCTGCAGCATGTTCAGAATATTTTAAATAACATTGACCCAGCTCTAGCATATGCTTCAGGTTTTATCCAACTGGCAGAACAGGTATCGGAGATCCTTCAGCTAACCATGCAACGTACGAAGCATACCGGGAACAAAGGATATCACAAAGTCAAACCATGACTTCATCCCAACGTTCCTCCCTTAGTAGAGGGCAGCATGGTCAAGATGGGGATCAACCGATGCCAAGACCTTCTCGACGATTCCGACCAAGGGGTCATGATGGAAGAAGGCTGTTTCAGACAGCCACACCTTCCCCTCATCGAGAGGATCAATTGCTTGGCTCTAACGATCTTCGGCATTGCCTGGGTCGAGCTGGTGGTCGGAGGTGTCGTCCTAGCGCCCACGACCAAGTCAGAACACCAGAGCCCCGGTATTCCAACCTGAGAAACTAGTCTCCGACCGACTACAATCCGACACCACTCCAAAGGAGGCGTTATGAATCAATCATAGGCTATCGAGCTTTCTCTGCAGGGCTCCGAGCAAACTAGAACGTATTCGCCTAGTAGGCGTTCGACATGCCCGAAGTCCCCAGGGAGGTGATCGAGCACAGGCTAGCCCTCTAGCCTGACAAAAAACCAGTCAAGCAGAATTTGCGACGTTTTGCGTCTGACCGGAAGGAGGCGATCCAGTCCGAAATTGACAAGCTCCTAAAGGCTGGATTTATTCATGAAGTCAATCATCCTCAGCGGTCTGCTAACCCTGTAATGGTTAGAAAGAGTAATGGGAAGTGGCGAATGTGTATTGACTTCACAGATCTTAATAAAGCTTATCCGAATGATGACTTTCCCCTTCCCCGCATCGATCAACTCGTAGACTCCACCTCCAGGTGTGAGTTATTAAGTTTTTTAGATGCCTATTCAAGGTACCACTAGATTAATATGAGTAAAGAAGATGAAGAAAAAACTTCCTTCATCACTCCATATGGCACTTACTGTTATGTTAAGATGTCTTTTGGTCTCAAAAACGATGGTGCAACTTTTCAATGGATGATGCAAAAAACCTTTAGTCCACAGATAAGTCAAAATCTAGAAGCCTATGTTGATGATTTAGTGGTAAAGAGCATCAACGCTGGTGATCATATTCCCGACTTGCAGGAGACTATCAATAACTTGAGAAGGCATAACCTCAAGTTGAATCCGGAGAAATGTGTGTTCGGAGTTTCCGCTGGAAAACTTCTCGGCTTCCTAATTTCGGCTAGGGGTATCGAAGCAAATCCTGTAAAGATATCGGTCATCAACCAGATGCGTCCTCCGACCATGAAGAAAGAAGTCCAGAAACTAACATGCTGTATGGCGGCACTAAGCCGTTTCATAGCAAGGTTGGGTGAAAAAGGATTGACTTTTTTCAAACTTCTCCGGAAGCATGGAAGTTTCGAGTGGACAAAGGAAGCAAACGATGCCTTTGAAAAGCTTAAAGAGTACCTTACAAGTGCTCCGATCTTAGTCTCTCTGAGACCGGAAGAGACATTGCTAATTTATGTGACTGCAACGCCACAGGCTGTCAGCGGTGTACTGGTCGTAGAATGTGAAAACGTTCAATGACCGGTATATTACGTAAGCGAAGTCTTACATGGACCAAAGGAAAGATACCCACAGGTACAAAAACTGCTCTATAGTCTCCTTATGGCTTCGAGGAAACTAAGGCATTACTTTCAAGCCCACAAAGTGGACGTGCCTACCGGATATCCCCTTGGTCAGGTCCTTGGAAATAGAGAATCATCAGGACGAATAGCAAAATGGGCGGTTGAACTAGGGACGTTCGACCTCCATTTTATCTCACGAATAGCAATAAAGTCCCAGGCAATAGCAGAATTCGTTATCGAATAGACAAACTCTGAACTCAAGCTGGAACCAGAGTACGAACGCCACGAGGAGGGACAATGTACTTCGACGGTTCTTTAATGCTCAAAGGATCTGGGGCTGGAGTCGTCTTGATATCTCCTACTGGCGAACACCTTAGGTACGCCATCCAATTCAACTTTCCTGCTACAAAAAATATAGCAGAATACGAAGGTTTACTAGTGGGACTTCGAGCAGCTCATTCGCTCGGGATTCACAAATTACTAGTGAAGGCGATTCTCAACTAATAGTGAATCAAGTAGGGAAAGAGTATCAGTGCTCAAGTACCAAGATGTCATCTTATCTGGCGGAAGTACGAAAACTCGAAAAACACTTCTTTGGTTTTCAGATCCAACATATTCCTACAAAGGAAAACTTTATGGCAGACCAGTTGGCACGGATGGCCTCAACCAGGTCCACCGTCCCGCCCAGAGTTTTTCTCAAGCAACTCGATCCACCCTTGGTAGTCGAGCATTCCGAGAACATCAATGATTCACATCAGGTCATACGAATTGATTCTGATGGCATAGATGCTCCACAGATCGGTGATGATTAGGGTAGAGATTGGATGATATTGATCTACAATTATCTTCTGCATGACCTAATTCCAGAAGATGATGTAGAGGCTGATCATATAGCACGAAAAGCCAAATCATACACTCTAATTGAACGTACCTTGTATAAACGAGGATCTCATGGAGTGTTGATGATATGCATATCTCAATCAGATGGCATTAAGTTGCTAATCAAATTCATGGAGGAGCCTGTGGAGCACGTCATTCCTACAAAACATTGGTCGGTAAAGCCTTCAGGCAAGGATACTATTAGCCAACTGCCCTTCATGATGCAAAAGAGCTCGTGACGAAGTGCGTACAATGCCAGTTTCATCGCCGACAAGTGCATCAGCCGGCACAAGCTTTGCAAACAATTCCTCTTTCGTGGTCTTTCGCAACCTGGGGACTAGACATTCTAGGACCTTTCCCAAGAGCACCGGGGCTTTGAATTCTTTTTCATCATGATTGACACGTTTACAAAGTGGATCGAAGCCGAGCTAGTTGTCAAAACTACAACTGAGGCCGCTAAGAGATTTCTCACAAAAAAATGTGATCACACAATTTAGTGTACCCAGTCGTATAATCACAGATAATGGTACTCAATTTTCAAGTAGCAGTTTTCAGGAATTCTGTGATGAGCTTGGAATTAAACTCCATTTCGCTTCTGTTGCTCATTCACAGAGCAACGGAGCAGTTGAGTGTGCCAATGGTATCATAATGCAGGGGGTTAAACGCCTAGTGTTCGACCAGTTGATTAAACGGTCGGGGCTTGGGTTCAAGAACTTCCCTCTGTTTTATGGGCCGTTCGAACCACGACCGGCCGTGCGACCGGCGAAACACCATTCTTTTTAGTTTATGGTGCTGAAGCCATGCTTCCTCCAGAACTGAAAATTGACTCTACTCGAACCGATTGTTTTAACGTAAACGATCAAGAGGAACAACAACTCGACGATATCAATTTTCTTGAAGAACGATGAAACCAAGCCTTAATACGTTCGGCAATCTATCAACAAGCCATGAGAAGGTACCACGGTCGTAAGGTGCAACCTCGTAGCTTAGCTGTAGGTGATCTAGTTCTTAGAAAAATTCAGAGCCAAGCAAATCGTAACAAGCTTTCTCCCAAGTGGGAATGTCCATACACTGTGGTTGAAGTCACCCGACCAGGCTCGGTACGATTAGCTATGTCAGATGGGAAGGTTTTGTCTAATTCTTGGAATATTGATCAACTGCGTAAGTTCTTTGTTTAAATTCTTTTTTCATTTCATTAAATTTAAAAGGTTATTTAATCCATTAAATTCTCTTGGCGTGATATTATTTATATATTTTTACCCAACTCTGGTTGACTAGCGGTTCATATGCAAAAGATTATGGAGATTATATTTTTATTTCAAAATTATGTTCTACTCTGGTTTGGCTACTAGTCGGGACACGAAAAACCTCCTAATCAAAGTATCTCCTTTTTCGCACGTGGTTCCGCCCACTGGGAGGAGCTTCCTAGTGACGGACCCTTTCCTACGATCCTCGCTACCAGTCGGACCAGAGCATGAGCACGTATTACGAAATATATTTTATATCTTTGTTTCTTAGCAGTTCCTTCCGACCAGCATTGAGTATTACATAGAAATAAAACCACTTGTCGTTTATTTTTTTGCATCTTTGTATTCAAATTTTCTTATCAAGGAAAGTTCTTTCTTCCGACCATACATTTTCTTAATAAGTACTTCGATTATGAGGAACAGATTTACAACTAGTTAAAACCTAGCACTGGTTCCGACCAAAAAGGTTTACTAGTATTATTACGATCAGTTTTTCACACAATCAGTACATACTTTTAAACAATGGTTGAGACTTAAGTTCATATTCTTGGCCTACTGCTTATATAGTAAAGTACTTCTACTATAAAACAGTCGGGGGCTAGGTAATATATGAATATTCATAAGTCGACTGGTCGAACAAGAGATTTCATTGATAAGAAAAAGGTAAGTTTTGCATTTGCATATATCTTTACATTGCATTTCTACTTGAGATCGCCCAACTAATCACTACTTGACGAAGATCTGACCTCCAATTCTTCTGCAACCTTGTCTCCAAGAGTGGTTACTTCCTTGAGAAACTTGGTCGACTCTTCAGGCAAGCAGTTGAAATCCTCTTCAATGGCTTGAAGATTGGTGGAGGGGTCGGAAGCTTTCAGTTTTGCAGAGCGAAACTAACTCCGCTGGCAATAGATTCTTTTATAGACTGGGCATAGTTCTCTCTAGTAGTCTTGAGCAGGCACTTAAGATCCTCAAGAAAATGGCCTAGGTAAGTCACCTTTTCTGTTGGATCTCTCAGGCAGGGCAAGCTTGATCCTGATCCCGTATCAAAAATTATTTTATTAAGTGAAGTGATTTTCCCATCAAGATCAAGCATAAGAGCTGCCTCCTTGTCTTGCTCAAATTCCAGGGCTTTCTTTCCTCTGGTTAGCGCTTGGTTTTGTTCTGCATAAGCAAAACGAGCGTTAGGCAGGGATGATTAGAAGAGATACTAAGTCAAGTCTACGACTAGTTACCTTCGATCTTCTTTCCAGAAATTTCCAAAAAAAAATATTTCTGGTCGTCAAGTATGCGATCGACCGGTCCTTAGCTTGGCATTCCTCCTCAAGCTTTTTTATTTTGGCTTCTTTGGCCATAACTTCTTCTTTTATTGTCTCCAACTCTATCAAATATGATAAGGGAGAATAATTAAAAGAGAATAACATAGTCATAAGGAAGAAAAACAAGTTAAGAAGAAAGCTCATACTTTCTAATTTGGAGTGTTTTTGCTCCAGGGTCTTTATTCGCTATGTCAGTCCTCCAACCACATCAAAGTTCTCAACCATGTGCTACATAGATAGCATTCTTCCTTAAGTTTCCTATACAACTTTAAGAGAAACTATAGAAATGGCTGCAGATACTTACCCGAATTGCCACGTCATTATATTCGGCAAAAATATTATCAGGACTCGTCTTGGCTTGTCGGTCCGATATTTTCCTCCAAACGGCATCAAGCTTCTTATCCTCGATAAATCAAGGGGAAAAAGGAAACTTGTTAGTTTGGGAAGGATTATTTACAAGAGTCGGAACTTGTTGAGGGTCTTTGGGGATTTCTACCTCCGCCGACGGAGTTATGATCACCCTAGGATCCGGAACAAGTTCTGGCCCTGACGCATGTTCGGGGGCTTCCTCGACCACTTTCTCCCTAGGAATTCTAACCTAAGGGAAGTCTCGGTCGAGGACTTCTTCGACCACTTGATCTTACGGTATATTCTGGTCGAAAACGACCGAAACACCAGAAGATCTACATAAAATGAAGATAGAGAATTCAGGAGTTCAAGATCACCAACGACATTTAAGGTATGCATTCATAAGACTACTTCATTTGTACATACCTAGTCAATTTTTTGGTCTTGACCTTGAAGCGTGCTGGTTTAAAATCAGTAGCGCTCACTTTCCTCTTCTTTTCAACCGTTTTCGCCAGTTCTGAACTGGTAAGGTTGGTTGTACCCTTTACACTCTCCAACAAGGGATCGGAAGTAATATTCTCGACCAGCTAGTCGAGGATAACATTCATGATCGTTGGATCGGAGGGTGTAGATTCGTTGGTCTGCAAAACAGTTGCTTCAACAACAACTTGCAAGTCTTGAGTGACTGCATGGGACTCAACGATTACCGCCTAGATTAACAAGCAAAATTAGTCAGGAGATGAACTTGTTTTATCTAATAATAGTATTTCTATCCGGTTATCTACCTCTACGCGGTCACTATCTCTAGAGATTGAATAGTTGTTCAGATCGTCGATTGGCTTACATGTTTCAGTGGCCTCATCAATCCTAAGTCCGACTGACTGCATGTCAAAGAGGATTTTGGGTAAAAACCGATCGGAAAATACTAGAAAGATGAAAAGTGATTGATATACTTACCCGAAGTCTCTCAGCTCTTTCTTCTACGTTAACAACCGCTAGAATTAGAGGGAAGCCAGCCTTGTCGCTGGGCTCTCCAGCGCAGATCATTTTGATACTACTTCTGACCTCATCAGAAGATAAGGCTGCAACAAAAAGAGGTATGAGAGTTATAAAAGTAATCAATCAATTTAAACAAACTGGTTGGATTTCCTTGGGATTTACCTTCCCTCGAGTCTTTGGTGTCATCGTCATCACCAATGTACCAAAGCATTGCATGAGCTCTCGCCTTCAAGGGACTAATTCTCCGCATAGAGAAATCCCTCACCACATGCCAGGAGGTTAAACCCCTGACATTAAGGAGACGGATGGCCTCAACCCATCTCCCTACCTTTCCCTCCTTCTTCGAGGAGGAGCTCCATCGTGGATTCTCGACCGCCTTTTTTTGCTATAGTAAAGGTCGTTTTGTTGAGTAATCTTCATGTAAAACCAGCTCTTTTTCCACGATGACCATGAGGATTTTGAGTACATGGGAATGTACTCATTAGCCTTTCCGTCGTGGAGGCGCAAGGTGCACTCTCCGGGTGTACCGGTCGTCTTCTTCATATTCGCCATTCTGTAGTAGTACTTGAGGAGATCAATGGTTGCGGGAATCCCCAAGTACACTTTGCAGAGGTAGACGAAGATAATAAGGTTGGCGATGGTATTGGGGGCCAGATTAACCGGTTCCACTCCATAATACTCCAAAACTTGGGAGAAAAAGGAGTGAACTGGGAGCCTAAAACCGCATTCGATGTATGCGAGGAAAATTGGAATTTCTCCATCTTCACCGCTTGGAGAATGTTCCCCGATAGCTGATCTCCAAGAAATCAAGTTCCTATCGGGTAGCAACCCAATTCCCTCCAGACTTTCTAACTTCTTCTCACTTAGATCAGAAACCGACTAGTTGGTAATGAGATCCGACATGACAATTTCTTTTTTGGATGAGAAAGACAAAAGTGGTCGGAGGCGATTTCTCATCTTGGAAGATGAAGAGGAAAACAGAAGGCGTAAAAACCGTAATACCCAGTGCGAAGGGGTTTTTATAGCCACAATACTGTAACCGTATCCAGGAGAAGTCCAATGGACAAAAACATTTTGACCAACGGACAGAAAAACTTCTCAAGTCCCAAGACAGTTTCTCAACTTTAAAATGAATACATACCACTTCGAATGTCATGATATTTAATGGGGATCTGCCCGATACGATTCCGTCGGAAGAAAGTGTTTTCACACGACTAATTCATTTAAAGTTCGGGGGCTAGCTGACGAGGATTAAAACCTCGATGTATTATTTTAATACATAAGAGAAGACCATATGTCTTCGTGGTCGTAACCCCTAAGGCTAACGACCCCACTGGTCGCACGAATCCCAGAGGTTACATAATAAATACCCTGGTCAAACAAGGTCTCGTACCTAATCCCCGACCAATTGACTGCTCGTAAGGCTATGAATTGGTATCATCTGGATCAAAATCCAGGTATATCCTTACCATGTGATGAATGGAACACGTGATGTACATTCCATACCACGCGATGTTACATAATTCTAGGACCTGGACTACGGTTGAATGTCTTACAAACATATAACCGCACAACAGTTGATACCCTGTCAACTGACACCTCTCTCCGACTAGACGCGTCACTTCCTAACAGGCGTCCCTCTAAAGCACAACTGTCACCGCTTCATCAACTACTTAAGGAGGATCGCGGAGGAGATTGGAGGGGAAGGGAGATTGAAGGCAATTGAGAAGATTAGCAGTCAATTCCTATAGCAGTCAATTCCTATAGCAAGCATTGCATTTCAGTGTAACTAGGATTAGCCTTTTGTTGGAATACAGACATTCTTTGTAATAGCCAGTTCATAGCAATAAAGAGTGATCCAATTCTATTCCATGAGATATGCTCTATTTACCTCTATTTTTATATATTCATAAGATCGGCGATTTGATCGTCGATATCTATGTTATTAAAAAAATTTAATCCCATACGTTCCATTGATCCTCTCTAAGCTAATTATGTCACTTCTGTTAGCCCGAGTCGTTGTTAACCCGCACTAGGCCGTCATGTTTTTCTCAATGTACCCAAATTGCCCCTTGTCCCAAGGTTCTGCTTTGTTCTGTCTTGCTTAGGGCTCTACTTAATTACGGTCATTACGGATTAATAACGCGGAGGATTACTAGTAGCAGTGCTCACCAGTCACCACCGAGTCTCCGTCCCCTTCACTTCGCCGCCATTAGTCCATCGGCTTTTCGCCAAACTTCCATTTCCGTCTCTTCCTGCTCCCTCCCTCCCTCCCTCCCTCCTCTCTGTTCTTGTTCTGATCATTAAGGATTTCATCTACAGGCTCTGATCTCGTTTGCAATACCAAATCTCGCCTGTAAAAATATCGTCTCGTTTGCAATCGGGACTGCAGGGGAGAGTCCCGGTTGAAGACGATGACACGCTGGCGAGGGCGGGCCCACCTGACAACGGGAGAGGGAGCGGGCGTGGTGCGAGCGAGAGACTGCGAAGCGGGGCCCGCTAGCAGAGGGAGAACGACGAGCGCGGGAGGCTGGGCCGAGGCGCGGGAGAAAGTGGGCCGAAGGAGTTGGGTCGGATTGGAATAGTGATTGGGTTTCGGCCCAATTACTGTTTCGGAAAATAGAATATGTTTTTCTTTTTAGAAAATAGCAAAAAATCCAAAAGGCAAATAGAAAATAGCAAATGCACTCAGAAAAATTCTAGAAAAATCTATAAAATATATCTAAGGCCATAGAATCCAAATAAAATAATTTTGATAACAGTTGATGTTGGAATTAATCATGTTAAATTGTTCTTGATCTCTGAAACTTCAAATTAAGCTTTAACTTTAGCAGAAAAATTCGAATGGTTATTTTTCTTTTAAAACATTAAAGCAGACCAAATTTTTGGGATGTTACAGCCGAGTAGGCCAAATGAGTTCACTACACAAAATACAGAAATAGGCGTGGAAGTAAAAGGGGCAGCACGACTACCCATAGGAAGCGACTGTGGCGCCTTGTGTACAACCGATATTAACCAAGGATTTGGAGAATATTGGTTGTATGCAAGTACCAGCAGGGCCAGCTAGACTATGGCGAGTCCTAGACTCAGGAACTAAACTATTCTTCAACTTGGTCTTGACTGTCGACACCTTGATCCTCGTAGTAGGCATAGTCGTCCTGATCAGCGGGTTCTAAGGGTTTGGGGAAATAACGAGGGTGAGCACAACTTCCATACTCGTGAGCCAACACAACTGATGCAAAAATATACATGTAAGGTTTAACAATAATGGTTCGGGTTCTTTTATTTGCGCAAAGCAACATTGGTAAATACATATACTTAGAAAGACCTACACTTAGCATTTCAACTGAATCACATTTTTATTAAAGAGATTATTGGTGCAATATCAGTATCAGCGGAGGTTACCTCCACCTAATGCTTATTTTTAATGATGGTTACATCCACCTATCCCAAAACTGGGTAAGACTACCTAGGAAAAATTCAAAATAAGGGCTAGATGAGCCCGTCATATTTTTCAACCCACCCACAAAGTTTTATAAATAGAACTAACTCTTGTAAGTTCCTATGTCCACCTGTGACCGTAGGCACGGCTGTTCGAACAGTTTATTTCTCTGCAAAGACTGTATACTTTACCCACAAGAGATAATCGGCTTGATATAATCATATATTTCCTCGGACATGTGAATCAAGGGAAGATTACCACAAGGCCTTTACAATGCACTCCTCAGTACTTGTTACACCCGCTAAGGTTTCACCTGAGGAGGGTTACGCTCCCACACACGCGTCAACCCTTACCCAGCCCCCCCCCCCCTTGCGCCATCAAACAGCTTTCGCAGTGCACTCTGACCCTTCACCGCGAAGGCTTATGGTGTCGCGAGTCATCTACCTGGTGCAACTCATATTCACGGATGCAAATTATTTAGCCAGGTCGACACCATTATAGACTTATTGCTGTACTATTTTACAATAGGAGTTCATCACAGGATTAATTTCTTAAAGTTATCTGGGCGGTTCATACCACACACCAATCAAATACCAACATATCCTGGGCTACATTAGTACCCAACCACATACCCTCCAACATACCATCCACCCAGATAGGGTATTAGCAAGTTTTTAGGGTTTTGAGAAGAGTAAAACAAATTAACTCAACCATTTCAGTCATTTACCCCAATGACTGCCCAAAACAATCTTTATGTTTAACGGATGATGATTGGGGTGGTTAATACCGCGGTACTCAAGTAAGGCTAGCATGGCGCTTGAGTACATAATATAGCTAGTAAGTTACCATATAATTACTTGGGTGACGAGGATTAGGGAATTCAATTATCAAGGACAAGGTATAATAAATATTTAATAGTCAAGTTGGTATTTAACTACCTTAGAACCATTTGGCATAGATTTGCATAAAAATTAAAGCATGCAGTTTGATATTTTAAAGGAATATAATTTGCATGAAATGTAGGTTCAACATAATCAAAGTGTTGACTCGCCTGGGTCAAAGGCTAGAGGATCTTGGTAGTCTTGAGCTTGGTCGAAGTGGGCACCTCCGGTTTCTTCGAACTCTACTCAGACGATCGCACCAGAAACGGAAAGACAAGCAAACAAAACAAAATAAATACAAAATCCACAATAAATACATTCCAAAATAACCAAACTAGGACCCAAAATATAGGTCTTGCATTAACAATTTTTTGGGTACAAAAATCATAATTTTTTTAGTTATAACGAAGGAGATATGAATTTTTGAAGCTTTATAAAGAATTTTTAATTGAAAAGAAAATTAGAAAACCGAAAAAATCATGGCGCTGACACGTGGCCCCTGGTGCACAGAATAGTGCATAGACCGGGTTCACGCCGCGGTCGCGTGGGTCCACCAGACAGTACCATGTGGCCCAACCTACTCGGCGCCACGAGCCACTCAGAGTCGGGGCCCACCTGGTCGATCCCACGGGCCGCCGGGTCAAAGGGAGGCGACAGCGTTGGTGCGTCGCCTCGCCTTCTCCGCCGCGTGGAGAAAGAGGGGAAGGGAGAAGGGGGGAGTGGGAGGCGAGGGGCTGGCAACGGCGGCGCGAGAGGAGAAGGGAGGGAAGTGGCGAGCTCGGGCGGTGCTGAGGTGAGGAGGAGCAGGAGGCGGAGGCGAAATGCGGAGGCGACAGCGGCAGAACGGCAACGGCCCGAGGAAGAAGAGGTGGCGGAGGGGGCGCTTCAACTCGGGAGAGAGAAGGAGCGGAGGAGAGGCGGGGAGGGAGAAGAAGGGCGGGGCGGGCCGACATAAATAGCCATGTGGAGGGAGAAGCGGCGAGGGGCCTCCTCGGGAAGGCGGGAGGAGAACCGGGCGGGAGGGCGGAGTGGTGGTGGTAGGCGGCGCGCAGGCTAGAGAAGGCGGAGCAAGGCGCGAGACGCAGCGTCAGCGGAGCGGCTCGTCCACGCGAGGAGGGAAAGCGCGGCGCCAAGGCCACCGCTGGTGCGAGCGGCGCTGATGCGGGCGGCGCGTCGGAGCGGGCGGGCGGGCGAAGACGGGTCGACGGGCCCAAAGCCCACATAAGATTTGAGAATCAAAGTTTTTATTTGAAAATTTTGAAAACAAAAAATCCAAATGTTGATTGAAAATTTTGAGAATGTTTCGATTCCGTATCCTTTACGAAACGACATACTGATGAGTCTGGATGCAAAAACTTTAGCACGCATTAGTCCAACTCAAATTTTGAATCTGGAACCCAATTAGAGGGTGATATGTAGATAGCTTTGTGCATGCATGGCATGATTTCACAAGTTCCATTCAGATTTGTACTCCATCAGCGGATTTGAATGGAACTCATTTTCTATTCCGTCACGTTGCTTTGAGACATAATCTGAGCCGTTGCATAGAAATATAATCTGAGCCATAGTTTACACAAGTTAGAGGGATTGGATGATCGAGATCTTTTCTTCTTCTTGATCTTCTCCCGAATATGTAGAAATTTCTAGTTTTTTTTCCTCCTTTTGTCTAATTAACGTTGGGATTTATTGCTTTTTATCCCCTATGATTAATAGAGGCTTCTAGAGGAGCCTTCAATTAGTCTCACTTGCCCTCGTGGCTAGCAAACTTGGACATGATTCAGGATTTCATCAGCATTATTTATTTATTCAGTATTGATTCCTATCTCAATCCGGAATACACAAGTATTAATTCCGGACTCTCAGCTAGCCATGCCTGAATTAATTTAGGATACCAAAAACTTGGACAAAAAATTAATTAACCCTTATTATTTTGATCAAGCTCGTGTTAATTAATGGTGTATTTTGTATTATGTATTATTAACCGTACCAATGGCAAATTCTGAGAAGAAGAAGAAGAAGAAGAAGAAAAAAGAGCAGATCGTCGTACCCAATCCACGTACGTCGATCTGCAGACCGGAGGCACTATATAAATCGATCACCACCCCCCGGCCGTATGACCTCCACAACGCACAACGCACACACAAGATGGCGCCATCCAACTCCAAGCGCGTCCTTGCCTTGTTCCTCGCCTTCGCCCTCGCCGCTACGCTGCAGCCATTGGAAGCGATCAGGGTTCAGGTGGTCACGCCCGCGGCCACCGCAGATCAAGAAGCATCGGAGAGGACCGCCGCTACTACTGCCTCCACCAACGGCAACGGCGATGTAGCGCAGCCATCAACATGGCCCGGCTTCCGGCATCCCAGGTCTCCCTCGTGCTCCTCCGGCTCAGCCATTGCTCGGCATCCGGGTATCCCGCATTCCCTCCTTTGCTCGGCTTCCCGCCGCTCTGCCGTTGCGGGCTTTCCATCATTCCCACTACCAAGCTTCCCGCCATTGCCACCATTGCCCGGCTGTCCACCGCTGCCCCCAGTACCTAGCTTCCCAGGAAAGCCACCTCACTCCGGTCCGCCAAGCTCTCCAGGTCCAGGTAGCCCACCGCCGCCTCTCACCGGTTCGCCGAGCGCTCCGGCTAGCCCACAGCCATCTGTACCCAGTTCCCCGACCTCACCTGCCAGCCCACCGGCGCCTATCCCCGGTTCCCCCCCGAGCCCACCGTCTCCTCTCCCTGGCTCCGCCCCGAGCTCGCCGGCACCATCGCAACCGACGGAGTGCCTATCGTCGTTGATGGGGTTGATGCCATGCATGGACTACCTCAGCAGCACCAGCGTACCCGCGCCTCCAAGCACATGCTGCGATGGCTTCAGGGCGCTCGTCAACAACGCCCCCATCTGCCTCTGCCACGGCATGAACGGCGACATCAACAAGCTTATGCCAGCGCCCGTTGACTCCATGCGCATGATGTCCCTTCCGATCACATGTGGCGTCACGCTTCCTCTGCAGACGCTTGCCATGTGCTCCAGTAAGTCATTAGCTACTTTTCTCTACGTACATCTTGCATCGATCCTGTGTTTTGCATTATCTTTGTGCATTATTATTCATGTCTCTCTGCAACAAGATTAATTTGTTGCATGCTGGATTTTACAGCGCAACCAGTGCCACCGCTGATGCCTGCACCTACAACAGCAGCTGCTCCATCTTCGGGTAACTAATTAGTTCGACAAAAAATTAATTAACCCTTATTATTTTGATCAAGCTCGTGTTAATTAATGGTGTATTATGATTCTCTTGTTTTCTCCCCCCTTTCTGCAGAGCCATCACCGTAACAGCAACAAGTTAAGGCCGGTGCAGTCAAGATCAATTAGATGCTTGACCACATGCTCCAGTACTAGTTACAGTACATATGGCTGCCTATTTTTCTTCTTCTGAAAGAGGATGTAGGCCTAGTTTTTTTAAAATATATTGTATACTGGTACAGATCAATATAAGTACCAAAGTCGTTTAAGATTCTTTTGTTGCAATACATATTGCGTGCTTCATCATGAATTTCTACCTTCTTCTCGAATCCCTCGACGATTGCGATATTTGAGTCTTATCCCCCAAAATCCAACTCAATCACAAGTGGTATTTGAGCATCTTAGTCACCCGGCGAAGGAGGAAACCTAGAAAAGATGGACGATCGCAAGGTTCTACGGCGGCCTAGACAATTGCCAATCTGATTGTATCCAATCCACTCCCTACAGGAAAAAAAAAGAGAGTAATTTTTTACTTTTCAAAGTGAACAAGTTTTGACAACCACTTCCTCCGTTCAGAAATATTGGAAAACATCTGATCAAACTTCTTCGATTTTGACTACTAATATATAAAAACTATTTAGATTGGTCATGCAAAAATGGTACCATCATTAAATTAGTCAAGAAAAGTGTTTTCATGATATAATAAATTTATACTTTTTACATTCATATAAAATGTAGTAGTCAAAGTCGCACGCTGAACACCATGTTAGTGTCTAAAACGTCATATATTGTTTAATACAGTGAGTAATTTTTTCATCATATTTTTGACAAAAATTGTAAAAGTGTGATGTCATGAAAGTGCCAAGATAGGATGTAAGGAGTAAGGACAGAAACATTAGGAAGCATGGGTCACATACTGTTATACGTACATTTAACAAACAAGAGAGAAAATTATGAGCAGGCAGGTGGTTTTAGTACGTATAACATCTTGGAATTAAAGCTTTCAGGCCAGTCATTAGTTTAGCATGAAATTGGAAGGTTCTTCATCCGATCATGTGACTAGAAGCTCTTTTAGCCTCGGCTCGTTCGTCATCTGCTGCGCACTAATTAATTGTGGTTTCTTTGATTAATATAAACGCGTAATCGTTGCTTGTGCGGTGGCGACGTGTAACATTCTCAAGTTTCAACAATAGGTTTTTTATTTCAAAATTTTAAAATCAAATTCAAAGTTTTGAATTTCAACTTACACGGCTTTGGGCCCGTTCGACCCGATCTTCCCCGCCCGGCCTACTCCCGCGCCGTCCGCGCCGCCGCGCTCGGATCTTCGGCTCGGACCGCGCCCATACGTCGGCGCCGCTTGCTTAGGAGGTGACGCCACGCCGCCGGCTTTCCGCCCGCTCCATGTTGTGCACGTCGATTGAGGTGTCGAAATATATCGTGTTTTGGAAAGGATTATTTTAAAAATAATAATTACAAAATTAAATAGTTATTTTTTTGTTACAAAAGCTCAACTCGACTAGAAATAAGAAACAAACTCCACGCTAATTAACCTGACTTGAAAAACAACTTCAACCTGTCCCCGGAGATCGAGCTAAGTTTGAGGGAGGAGTCGCTTCTGCAGAAGAAGAAGAAGGAGACCAGCAAAACGTTCAATTTTGGGAGCTTCAATTTTCAGCCGAAGGCGCGCTACCTTCGGTACCTGCCAGCTCCCGCCTCCCGCAACCGATGGCAGACGGACTGGACCCGGCGGTGGTTCTACCATACGTCCCCCTCGGATGATGGGTTGCGGTCATCCGGGGGGCCCAGTCGGCTCAACCCGTCCCCGGAGATCGAGCTAAGTTTGAGGGAGGAGTCGCTTCTGCAGCTCCTCCTAATGGTGAGGCGCTGGCTCTCTACCCGTGATCTTGTGGAGGAGTTCTGTGCGCTCCGGATATGGCCACTCGCGCAGGGTTGGGACATCTGCCTTGGCGCGGAGGCTAGCGGGGTTCGCACGCTTGGTTTGCCGGAGGGCGAGAGTCATAGGTGTCGCTGTGGTGGTATTGTGGGATGGTTAGCTTGTGCCTCGCGCGTATGATGTTTGTTGGTGTGATTTTGCAGTGCTCCCCATGGACGAAGCGGCTCGTGCTGCGGAGCAGCTCCTCGGTCCGTACACCGGCGAAGAGAACGCGAGGTAGGGGCTCGTGGTGCGCGAGGCGCGGCTGAACCGTGCGTACTTGGACCCGTCTATCCGTCTTGAGGAGCGGCCAAACCCCGACGACGGCAAGCGGCGTAAGGGTCGAGTGCCCAACGAGCTGAATACACCCTGGCCCATCGATGATGTTCCCTTGCAGTGTGGTGGGCCGGCGGAGCCTCGTGCTTCGTGATTGGCCGATGCCTCGCTGACCCGCCCTTTGAATGCCGCCCACGTCCCCTCGGGGCGGACCGAGCGGGTGGCCTCTAGTGGCTAGCCACCGCCGGCCCGTGTGACGGGCTCGTTTTGCATGGCGAGCCTGGCCCTCGAGGTGTCCTCCGACGGGACTCCCTCGGGAGCATACGGCCGAGGGACCAAGGACACCTTGGTGGGAGGTGCCCTTGGCGACGCCCCGACCATCCCTGGTGAGCACGGGTTTGTTTTTTTGGTATATGTGTCTTACATTTATCTGCGGTGGAGGAAGTGAAGAAGCTCTCAATGGTGCT
Organism: Hsuehochloa calcarea; assembly: GCA_036346395.1. Taxonomy (NCBI): domain Eukaryota; kingdom Viridiplantae; phylum Streptophyta; class Magnoliopsida; order Poales; family Poaceae; genus Hsuehochloa; species Hsuehochloa calcarea. Next base: position 2,158,315 of record CM070605.1, on the reverse strand, counting down.
TAGGAGGCGGGGGTTACAGTGTGGCGCCGAGCACTCCAGTGCTGGCGGGTATGATGGTGTTGATGACGCCGACGCCTCTGGGCCTTTCCTACGGCCAACCTTGGGCCGTTGTGCACTAACGACTTCATGGTCAGCTCCTGTGCGGCCGCCGTGTGCGAGGAGGTGGCCCGCTTTGCCACGCCACCGGTCGTGTCCCGCCTTTTTGAGAAGATGCCGCTGGGCAAGATGCTCCGGCTGATCGAGGCGAACTCCGCTAGGGTGAGTCGAGACTTGTTTTGCTTGGTGTGTGGTTACACATTTCTGACGTTGGCATGTTCTTGCAGACGATGATGTTGTCTCGTGCTCTTGACGAGGACATTAGCGAGTACGGAGATCCAGGGCAAGTCGATTCGCACTATTTGCGGCCAGCGCTCTCCTCTGTAATACCGGTTCGGATCGGGTAATTAGAAAAGCTCGGAAGGAAAATGCAAACAAGAACTGAAATTTCTGAATCGGCGGGGTTTTCGCGATCTTCCGACAACTGGAGTGCAGGCGCAGCCCAAGAGGGCCCATGAGAGGGCCAGCCAAGGGGGGGTTTTTTCCTCATCCCCAAACCCTAGCCTATACTCTCTCCCCCACTCCCCCCCAAGCCGCAACCCCCTCCTCCCCCTCTCCAACCGGCCGTCACCCTCCTCCCTGCGTGCGCCAGATTTTTTCGTCCGATTTGGGTAAGTTCCGTACGTTTTCTGATCTTCCCACCTCTTATAAAGTTGTATCCCTTGATCTTATCTTTCTTTAGGCACCGAGATCATCTGATTTGGAGTTACCGTTTAGGAGATATGGTAGTTTTACCGCGACTGTCCAGGACAGCTAACGTGTTTTGGCAGATTTTCTTATCGGGCCATTATGAATTACTTAGAGGCCGAATCTTGGGTTTTCGTCTGATAGAGTTATGTTCCTGGTTTCCTTAGCTTTCGTTTGGCACTGAGATCACGAGATTACACCCTGTGGTTTAGGAGATATAAATTTTTAACCGCACACTACTCTGTCTGTCAGAGATTTTGGAGACTGTCGGTTGCTCGTCGGTTTTGATCTAGTTACAGTCAGATTCAGAACTCCCACGCAAATAGGTTATTGTAGCCCTTTAAATTATCTTTCCAAGTTGATAAAGATCACCTCTATTGGATCAGTATAATTAAAGTTACGTCATTTTATTTACCACTTTTCTGAAATCTAGGCAGATATCTGTTAGTGTTTTCAACTGTTGTTTAGGCCACTGTTTTGGCCGAATCAAAGGATTCCACCAACTAGAGTTTTGTAGCCTGGTGCGTTAAGATTATTTGAGCACTGGTTTCAATTAATTATGAGTTACGGATATTTAATTACGATTTTTCTTGTACCGCTGATCAGAAGGGCTGAAATCTGGCTGAATAGTTTATTTTCAAGTCGGGTCTGTGCGGTATATTGGGTAGTTAGAAGATATTGTAGAACACCGGTAGCAATGTAATATCATTGTTCTTATTTTGGGAACATATTTGTGTAGGCGGCGAAGCATCGCGTGTGGGAACACCTTCGTTGCCTACTAACGCGTCGCAACGCGAAAGGCAAGTACTGTTTGTTAATTTGTGTTGTTTTCAAAGGAATGCATGATGATGTGTCGAATATATGATTGTTCTTGCGTTGTGCTCATGATGTGGATAGATTTCAATATTTATGTTTCTTGTGATACATGATTCATTCCATTCATGCGTGCTTCGTTTCCGTCCACGGGAGTGGAAATTTGATTAAGTCCCATCAATTCCAGAATGGGCACGTAAGACCCACCATTCCAATGTGGATAATGTTGGACACCCGTATGAAACGTTCTTCATACGGTATTTGAGGTCCCGTGCTTTGTTAAATGCGGGCTTAAGTGAACACCGACGGGTGTGTCACTCACTATCTGCAGTATAAGTTGTGAGCGATCCATTCCTTCATTGCATTATTCCATTCCATGCATTTTCATAAATGTTCGAGAAGTGTTTACAAGTGGATTGTGATTACCTTGTTCTCTTGATGTTTGGTTATTCGTTAAATGTACTTAGCGAGTCTTTGGCTCATCCTTGCTTTGTTTGTTTTATTTAGGTAAATGAGGAAGAAGGCAAGACCTTTTGTGGGGTAGTCCAGCACGCTGCACAACACCTTTATCAAACCATAATAACTAATGTTATCTTTCAGTCATGTCAACTTTTTGATAAATTTCTAGATTGTAATAATCCAATTTTGGTAATGCTTACTGTACGTCGTTTTATGACTGTTTTCCATTCCTTCCCATGAAACTGTTAATCGTTTATCGTCGTTCCTTATGGGATATTGATGATTGAGCCTGATTAACCTGGTAATGTTGTGTACTATTAGTATCTTTGTTAGATTTGTGTGACATCTTGGCTTCCGAATAGCCAGGGTGTTACATCCTCGGAGCGCCAAGAGCTCACAGAGAGGACAAAGGCCCTGGAGGCACGGGTGGTCGAGTTGGAGGCGGAACGGCAAGGTTTTCACGACGAGGTGCAGTTGCTTCGTCGCACCAAGGGGGACCTGGAAACCAAGATTGCCGCGGAGTGAGAGCTGTTCGAGTCGGTGTCGCGGGCCGTCTGGCAGGTCATGGAGGCAATGGAGACCACCGTGACCACGCTGGGGGCCGTGCCGCCACCGAGAACGCACAGCGTCCCGAAGGTTGATCGAACGCTAGACTGCCTCCGGCGAGGCAGCGAGATTTGCCTACCCGTCGCCCAAGCTTACGGTGATCACTACGCGAAGGTTGCTTGGACGGCGGCCTTCCTGTCACTGCAGAAGGGCGGCCGTGGGCACGTTAACGCCCTTGGGGCACGCTCCCTGCCCGTTGTAAGATCGAGGTGGCCGACTTGAGGGGGTGAATAGGCGGTTTTAAAAATTCTTTGGCGCTAAAACCAATATATAATGCGGAATCTAATAACGAATTGGTTTTGCACAATTAAAACCTAAATCAACTAGGCTCAACAAAGTGCACCAACAATAGGACTACAAAACAATATGAGCAATCATACAATGATATATAAGCAATTAAAGTAAGAATGTAAATTGCTCAAAGTAAAGCACAAGTAAAACCAAGATGAGACGATTATGTTTTACCATTGTGCTCGGAGACTTGCGGTCTCCCCTAATCCACGTTGAGGTAAGCCCAACCACGTTGGACTGGCTCCACTAATTAAGCCAACACCTTCGAGGTAAGTCCAACCACTTGGACCGGTTCCAACACGAACCAACACCTCCTACCACTAGGATTGCTCTTCTTTCACTCTGGAGATGGCGAGCACCAAACCACTCACAATCACACCGGGCCTTCTCACAAGCTTCTTTGAGAAGATCACCGGGTACGACGCCTCCATGCCGTCTAGGTGTCGGCAAACACCAAGAGTAACAAGACTCAACTTTCACTTGAACTAATCAAGTGTCAAAACTCAAGTGGATACACAATCCACTACCTAAGGCAACACATGCACTTAGGGTTTGCTCTCAAATCTCACTAAGTGCAACACATGCACAAAAGAGAAGAAAGTCTTGCTCTTAGCTCAAAGAATGAGTATAGCACTCAACAACAATCTCAGCAACCATCCCCAACCGGCCAAGGTGGCTATTTATAGCCCACACACAAAAACTAGCCGTTGGGGAAAATTTCCTCGAATCTGCACAGGGTCGGTCTGACGCCAACTAATGGCCGGTCGGACCACCTGTGCTCCAACGGATATAAAACTAGCCGTTGGGGCCTTCGGCCAGTCGGACCGCCAACTAATGGCCGGTCTGACCGCCGCCAAATCGGTCAGACCGCCAAGGGTGGCCGGTCCGACGGCCCGAGGCAAAATCGGCTAAGTCCCAAAAAGGGAGCTCTCTAGAATAAACGTTCCGCACGAACCTCGAACTTCCGCACACCGGTAGTTCCGTTTTTACAACAGCGGAACTTCCGCACAGAGAATCCAATTCAAAGGAAATCGGTCGGACTTCCAACAGCATAGCGGTCGGACCGATATGCCATCGGTCCGACCGGTGACCAGTGGCGGTCTGACCGCCAGACCACAGAGTCAAACACATTGGCTTCACATCAAATGGCAAAACACATTCGCTCATTTGCGTGCAATTACAACAAGGTTTCAAAGATGATATTCTCAGTAGGTTACAAAACACATTTCGCAACCTTTACAAAACACATTTCGCAACCATTTGCAAAACACATTTACAAACTTAAGTCACATGCTACAAGGGTTATGCATGAGCCTCGACTATTTGCAAAACACATTTCGGAAATAAATAGCATCATGCTAGATGTGCTAGAGCAACCACAATGAGCTATCAACACATGACTAACTCAAACTACTAGTTAAGATCCCTCTTAATAGTACGACAGCCTATACTAGCAATCCAGTCTTCCAACCAAACACCAAGACCGGTAAAAGACTAGGAACACATCCTTAGCCCTAGCTAGTCATACCTTTGCCTTGCATCTTCTTGAAGCTTGTAACATCCCAATTCTAAGTCTTTGCTTCAAATGTAAGAAAATGAGTAGAAATTAAAATTTTTCTTGCATCTTGAAGTCCTTGAACATTTCTGTAATTCTTGTAAAGGAATTATGGAAATCAAAAATCAAATCTCCAAATAACTCTAGTCAAAAACCTCCTTGGGAAAATCTTGTGACCAACCCATGTAAGTATTTTTCCTAAGCTCTAGGGATGGTATGTGACACCTCGGAATTATTTCATAATTTTTAGAAATTATTTGATAATTTTTGGAGGCAAGTCAAACCAACAAAAACTCTGGTCAAACCCTAAGTCAAACCTTCTGGAATTTCTTGCGAAAAATGAAATATATGAAAATATCTAGAAATTTTACGTAAGGTTAATCCTAAAGTCAGCAACGTCCCATTAAAATTTCACAATTTTTGGAGCTGGTTTGCTACCTCAAAAAATTCTCCAAAGTTTTGGCCCAAATATCAAAACCAAGTCAGTCGGCACTGTTCCTCGGGTTAGAGTCAGACCGGGCCCGAGCCAATTGACTCGGCCCAGTCAACTAGCTGCACTGCCCTGGTCGATCGAGCGCGAGCGCTGTGGGCCGTCGGATCGTCATCGCAGGGTCCACGTTGGCACGGAGCATTGCCGATTCGATCACAGGGGAGCCGTCCTGTAACACCCTGGCTATTCGGAAGCCAAGATGTCACGCAAAACTATCAAACTACTAAGAATAGCATTAAAGCTGGATTATACAGATTCAATCAACAATAATTTCTAAAGAATGACAATAAACGATCACCAGATTCATGGAAAAGAATGGATAAACAGATATAATACCACAAACAGTCAAGCAATACCAAAGTTGGATTATTACAAATCTGGAAATTTATTTAACAAGTTGGCTTGACTGAAAGGTAATAATAATTATTCTGATTGGATAAAAGTGAAGTGCAGTGTGCCGAACTACCCCACCAAATCACCTAATCTTCTCCTCAATTACCTAATTAAAACATACAAAGCAAGGGTGAGTCGAAGACTCAGCAAGTACATACAAGAATAATCAAACATAGAGTGGACAACACAATCCAGTTGAATTACGAACAAATCTTGGAACACATATATGATTGAATGGAATGAATACATGAATGGATGGAATGAAAGAATGCATTGAAGGAATGGACTAATCACGGCTTATACGGTATAGCGAGTGATACACCGTCGGTGTTCATTAAGCCCGTACTTCACAAAGTACGGGGACCCAATCACCGTATGAAGAGCGTTTCATACGGGTGTCCAAGTTGCCACATTGGAATGGTGGTCAACACTACCCACATTGGAATGGTGGGTTTTCAAATGCCCATCTTTGGAATTGATGGGTCTTTCAAATGCCCATCTTTGGAATTGATGGGACTTACCAAAAGAATCCACTCCGTGGTCATAATGAATTTTATGAATGAATATGATGATTTCTCATGGTATGAATGAATAACACACATTAGTGGAAAAGACACATGGCATTCAACAACATGTGTAAACAAGTATGAGTATGCATTCCCACACAACATAATATATCAAGGATGCCACACAAGTTAGTTGCATGTAATGGAATGCAACAAGCTGAAATGAATGCTAATTCTTTAATCACAAGAATCATCTTCTTGAAATGAAATAAACATCGGGATGGATAGAAAAAGGCATTCACAATTTATCCCAACATCAAGCAAACAATTGGAAACATCACCAAACAAAGATAGGGTACTTGCCTTCCGCGATGTGACGTAATAGGAGGACACGAAGATGCCCTTCCATTCACCGCCTCACCGCCTACACAAATGTATAATCGAAATAAGAATAACAAGGTATGACATTGCTACAAGAGCCCTTCCATCCCCTCTATCTCTCCCACCCAAACAACGGGATCAATTTTACCAAGTTTACCCAATGACCCGATTACGCTAAACTGGCAGCGATACTAGAAAAATCACCATTAATTATCTGTAACTCCAAAAGACCTGAAACCAGTGCTCACTGAATCTTAACAGATCAGGCTACAAAACATTAGTTGGCGGAATCCCCTGATTCGGCCAAAACAGAGGGCTAATTAACAGCTAAACAAAACCCATCTACGTCTGTCCAGAATACAGATCAGAGATAAAGAAAACGGCGTAACTTTCAACCTATTGATCCAATGAGAATGAATCTTATCATATTGGAAATATAATTTTAAGGGCTAAAATAACTTAGTTGGGTGAAGGTTCTGATTCGCCCTAATTTGAACAAAACCGAGGACAAACCTCATCGACCTCGGTTTTCAGACAGACCGGACAGTTCGTAATCAAAACTTCATATCTCCCAAACTACAGATTGGATTTTCCTGATCTCGGTTCCAAAAGAAAGCTAACGTTCCCAGGAATAAAACTCTAGAAGGGCAAAACCCCAGATTCGGCCTCTACAGTAGTCTAAACAATAGATGAAAACACTAACAATTATCTGCCCAAAATTCAGAACAGTGGTAAAGAAAATATCATAACTTTCATTATACAGATCCAATGGAGATGATATTTATCAGCTTTGAAAGATAATTTAAAGGGATACAATAACTTATTTGGGTGGAGGTTCTGGAAATGCCTCTAACTAAATCAAAACCTAGGATCAAGCCGACAGATCCTTCTCGTCAGACAGACAGAGCAGCACGCACTAAAAAAATCATATCTCCTAAACCGTAAGGCGGAATCACGTGATCTTGGTGGCTATGGAAAGCTAAGAACAATACCTACAACTTTCTAAGAGATGGACAGGGCAGAAAACGAACGAATCTTACCCAAAATCTATGCACAAGGCGGTGCACAGGAAGGGGGAAGGGGGGCGGCTCAAAGGGGAGGGGGAGAGAAATGTGGAGTTTAGGGTTTGGGGGGTGGGAACCCCCTCTTATGGCCAGCCACCACATGGGCCCCTCTGGGCCGTGGCCTGGCCCAGTTGCCGTGAAATCACAGAAAACCCCGTGAAAAGATGATTACGGTTTTTCGATTAGCTCCTCTTAGAAACTTTTCTAATAAGTCAATCACCTTCGGTATTACATTCTACCCCTTAACGAATTCGACCTCGAATTCTAACAAGCAACTAATACGAGCGAATTTCTAAGGAGTTGAATTCAACGGATTTAACATGTACCGAAACAAGCGGTTCGATATCTTGCTCGCGCATGCGAGACTCTATCTCCCAAGCAGCCTCTCTCTCGAATAGAGAAACCACAAAGCAAAGATGTGAAGCGGCGTCGACCTAACAATCAACTTGAACTTTCTAGGTACACTCATCGAAAAGGATCGAAGGTAAGACCTTACTCGATGGTCAACGTGTTTAACTTAATCTCAAACTTTGAATGGTCCTGCTTGCTCTCAAGACCAAAGACGCACCTTACGTTGCGTGCTTGGCGTATGTACCGTGACGGTCAAAGCGATAAGCCGACTTCCTAATTTCTTCTCTGCGGAAATGAAGAGAATCGAATCGAAAAATAGAGAGTTCTCATCGCAACCACGCAATGTTAACTCTTCACCAAAAGGTTAAATCCCAAATGTGACTATTCATCAGTAAAGCAATTCCACTTCCAATGAATCAATTTGCAAAAGAACACCACGAAACCAAAGAGAAATTTGCTTGAATACTCAAATCAAATGTTTATTTTACTCATTGAATGGAAAGATTCACCATGCCAACACTGACCCCAACTCAAAGTCTGAAAACACTTATCAACAACACAAAACCCAAGCGAGAAGCAAGGAAGCGCATCATTTTCCAAGAAAACATCCTTTCTTCCGCTTCTCTCTTGAGGAGTAAAACTTCTCTCAATATTGGAATTCGAATTCATCGCATACCTCAAGAAATTAAACCTCTTAATTGAACATTATCAAATTATGCTCAAACTGAAATACATCATCCACACCATGGTGGAGAGACTCCATTGAATTTTTTTTTTCGATTGCTCTAGACATCTCGTTCTACTATTCAACCTTAATTTGATTAAAGGCACCCAAAGCGCCACAGGATAGATACCACACAATCATGTTACCTCAAATTTTCAAGAACAACTCAGAATCGTCAGTACACATGCTAATGTACTACTTCAAAAGGGTTCTAGCATAAACATGCTCGAAAACTCATTTACTCCACTCTCTCTACACACAATCGGTGGGTGAACAAAGGTCTAGCATAAACAAATGCAAAGCCAGTTTAACTTCCAAAACCTCTACAACGGATTGCCCTTATAACTGATAGTTAAATCATCGAATTAAATCTCTAACATTCCCACAATTCTAACATACTCACTCATTGACATCATCAGAAATCACCCACACCATCTCGCAATGCTATCCAATTGCGTTACTCTATAAATTCAATCAAGGTTTCCATACCTCCGATAATCACCAACCTTTCAATCCTGAATTGAAGTTCTGGAATTTCACTATACCAGGTGTTAATCAGCCGTAACACTTTTCAGACTTACTTCGAAGTCAAACATCTCAGGTGAATCAATTTCCCTCCAAGGGATACAGATCAAAACCATTTCATATTCTACAACTCCTCCGATAACTTGTTAACAAAATATCACCACCACGATTACTCATCCACCACTAAATAGTGGTCAAACTTACACTTTGCAACCACTTTGCAACACAGAACTGTGATCCTTTCTCAAAAGGAAGAAGTGAACAAAGATAAGTTTAATCACACAAAAAGACGTTGCTCAACACGGCGAGCAAGAAACCATAAGAAATATTCTGCTAAAGGTGATCTTGGAAAACGAAAACTATGTTCGTGATTGAGGGAACACATTCCTCATAAGATAATAGCAAATAACAACTGATAAGAAAACGACATTACGATTGAAACTCGAAATCTTTTGAGTGAAAAGGGCAGAAAATTTAGGCAATGAACTCATTGAACCTAGGTGGAGTCCACAATTGAAAACATGAGCCTCACAAGAAGAGAGTGTCGGATCTTTACAGATAAGAACAACGAGCATCCAAGATCAAAACGCTCGCATCACTGAAGAACCATTATAACTCTGCAACAAATCGTTTTACGTGGCAAACTTCGTTTATCATAATTAACTGGGACCTCCAATAGGTCATGAACACAAAACTCGAAATTGAATCATTTTGGAAACATCAAGAAAGGTGGTCAAACTTCTTTCTCTATAAAAGAATCAACCTTACTCTCACATTACTGATCGTGTCAATAAACCTTCTAAAGGGAACATGACAAATCGGGTCATAAAAAATTTCAGCATCAAATGGAATTGTAATAACAACTTATTCTAGAAAAGAATTACGCACGAAAACCACAAAGTTGAACAAACGTCACACCCAAAGACTACAAAACTCTAGAAAAGGGGTTTCAACATTTTTCTTTTCAAAGGGAGGTTCTAAACTCCAACACTCCAAATATTCCAAAGAAATGAACATAGTCAAAATTTTCTTCAATGAACTTTGTGAAAGGAAATTTTCATTCTCCGAACTGTCAAACGGATAACCGAGCTGCCCTTATCAACAAGAGAGATAGGGCTAACATAAAGAGAACGATATTGGCAAGAATAACGTTCACAAACAGCAATGAGAGCTCCGCAGCCAGAAAGGCAAGAAACTATTTTGAAAAACAAATAGGGTCTAATAGATACCCGTAGCCCACAATCTTTGTTTGGGTGCAACCCCCGACTTAAGCATAACCAAGCACTCCAAAAGGGTTTTAACGCTTTTCTTCAGAAAATAGATGCATCAAATTTCAACAAGCAGAGGGTTCCAAAAGGAATACATTGAGCCAATGCTTTCTCGTGTTAACGATCTTGCAACAAGAATTCTCATTAGGCAAACCATCAAACGAGTAAATGAGTCGCTCTTTTCCAATGAGAAAGAAAGAACAACCATGAAAATATCATTGTTGCCAATTTACAAAGATCATTCGTAGTAAAAACAATTCGACAATCGAAAAATAATAATATTTTCGGAGTACCATTAAAGGCCTATTTAAACTCGTCTACCAAAATCATGAACCCAAGAGAAATTCATCAATCGCCACCGAACAAGAATTTGTCAAATTCGAAAATCAAGGAAGAGAACGACTTACTAAAGCAGCCCAAGAGAAATATGCAAGATCAATACACACTTGATAAAGAACTTGCAAAAGAAGTCTTCCAATACCGAGATTCTAAACGAACAAATGAGTTAAATTTCCCAGCAGGGGTAAAACAAGTCTTTTGTGAAAAGAGGAATCTTGCATTTGAACTATGCTCACGTGGAGCAGAAATATCACAATAGTCGAAAGGGCAATATTTGTTTCAAAGAACGAATCAAAGAACTGCTGGAGCTTGCCTTCTTCATTAAAACCCCAATTTCAAAAGAATTCACGAACTGCCAGGAACCACAACCAGAAACGGATATCGGTTCGAGAAAGGCAACAAGTTCATCAATGAGCTCATGCTCAATACGAGCTTATGGAGCAGAGGTAAGAAGTTCTCTAATATCATACTACAAGCGATGATGTAGCTTTGCAAAACCGGGACATCAACCACGAACTCAACTGATCAACGCCCGCTAGCGAAACGCATAACTAATGCAATCAATTATGAATATATATATTTATATCGGATCATCTCATGACGATCATAGAATAATTTTGATAGATAGAGGTTATCCCATCATATCATGGATTAACACATCATAGCATAACACAATTTAACAACGACTCAATACTCGAGTCACCACAATTGAAATGCGGAAGCAACAGTTTACCCAACCCCTCCTAATGTGCACAGTGTGTCAATTTAATATGTTTGAATGAACCACGGACCTAAAGCCCGCTCTGATACCAACTGTAACACCCTGGCTATTCGGAAACCAAGATGTCACGCAAAACTATCAAACTACTAAGAATAGCATTAAAGCTGGATTATACAGATTCAATCAACAATAATTTCTAAAGAATGACAATAAACGATCACCAAATTCATGGAAAAGAATGGATAAACAGATATAATACCACGAACAGTCAAGCAATACCAAAGTTGGATTATTACAAATCTAGAAATTTATTTAACAAGTTGGCTTGACTGAAAGGTAATAATAATTATTCTGATTGGATAAAAGTGAAGTGCAGTGTGCCGAACTACCCCACCAAATCACCTTGTCTTCTCCTCAATTACCTAATTAAAACATACAAAGCAAGGGTGAGTCGAAGACTCAGCAAGTACATACAAGAATAATCAAACATAGAGTGGACAACACAATCCAGTTGAATTACGAACAAATCTTGGAACACATATATGATTGAATGGAATGAATACATGAATGGATGGAATGAAAGAATGCATTGAAGGAATGGACTAATCACAGCTTATACTGGTATAGCGAGTGATACACCCGTCGGTGTTCACTTAAGCCCGTACTTCACAAAGTACGGGGACCCAATCACCGTATGAAGAACGTTTCATACGGGTGTCCAAGTTTTCACATTGGAATGGTGGTCAACACTACCCACATTGGAATGGTGGGTTTTCAAATGCCCATCTTTGGAATTGATGGGTCTTTCAAATGCCCATCTTTGGAATTGATGGGACTTACCAAAAGAATCCACTCCCGTGGTCATAATGAATTTTATGAATGAATATGATGATTTCTCATGGTATGAATGAATAACACACATTAGTGGAAAAGACACATGGCATTCAACAACATGTGTAAACAAGTATGAGTATGCATTCCCACACAACATAATATATCAAGGATGCCACACAAGTTAGTTGCATGTAATGGAATGCAACAACTGAAATGAATGCTAATTCTTTAATCACAAGAATCATCTTCTTGAAATGAAATAAACATCAGGATGGATAGAAAAAGGCATTCACAATTTATCCCAACATCAAGCAAACAATTGGAAACATCACCAAACAGCATAGGGTACTTGCCTTCCGCGATGTGACGTAATAGGAGGACACGAAGATGCCCTTCCATTCACCGCCTCACCGCCTACACAAATGTATAATCGAAATAAGAATAACAAGGTATGACATTGCTACAAGAGCCCTTCCATCCCCTCTATCTCTCCCACCCAAACAACGGGATCAATTTTACCAAGTTTACCCAATGACCCGATTACGCTAAACTGGCAGCGATACTAGAAAAATCACCATTAATTATCTGTAACTCCAAAAGACCTGAAACCAGTGCTCACTGAATCTTAACAGATCAGGCTACAAAACATTAGTTGGCGGAATCCCCTGATTCGGCCAAAACAGAGGGCTAATTAACAGCTAAACAAAACCCATCTACGTCTGTCCAGAATACAGATCAGAGATAAAGAAAACGGCGTAACTTTCAACATATTGATCCAATGAGAATGAATCTTATCATATTGGAAATATAATTTTAAGGGCTAAAATAACTTAGTTGGGCGAAGGTTCTGATTCGGCCCCTAATTTGAACAAAACCGAGGGACAAACCTACTGACCTCAGTTTTCAGACAGACCGGACAGTTCGTAATCAAAACTTCATATCTCCCAAACTACAGATTGGATTTTCCTGATCTCGGTTCCAAAAGAAAGCTAACGTTCCCAGGAATAAAACTCTAGAAGGGCAAAACCCCAGATTCGGCCTCTACAGTAGTCTAAACAATAGATGAAAACACTAACAATTATCTGCCCAAAATTCAGAACAGTGGTAAAGAAAATATCATAACTTTCATTATACAGATCCAATGGAGATGATATTTATCAGCTTTGAAAGATAATTTAAAGGGATACAATAACTTATTTGGGTGGAGGTTCTGGAAATGCCTCTAACTAAATCAAAACCTAGGATCAAGCCGACAGATCCTTCTCGTCAGACAGACAGAGCAGCACGCACTAAAAAAATCATATCTCCTAAACTGTAAGGCGGAATCACGTGATCTTGGTGGCTATGGAAAGCTAAGAACAATACCTACAACTTTCTAAGAGATGGACAGGGCAGAAAACGAACGAATCTTACCCAAAATCTATGCACAAGGCGGTGCACAGGAAGGGGGAAGGGGGGCGGCGGCTCCAAAGGGGGGAGGGGGAGAGAAATGTGGAGTTTAGGGTTTGGGGTGGGAACCCCCTCTTATGGCCAGCCACCACATGGGCCCCTCTGGGCCGTGGCCCAGCCAGTTGCCGTGAAATCACGAAAACCCCGGTGAAAAGATGATTACGGTTTTTCGATTAGCTCCTCTTAGAAACTTTTTCTAATAAGCGAATCACCTTGAGGTATTACATTCTACCCCCTTAGCAGATTCGACCTCGAATTCTAACCGCAACTAATACGAACGAATTTCTAAGGAGTTGAATTCAACGGATTTAACATGTACCGAAACAAGCGGTGCGATATCTGCTCAAGCATGCGAGACTCTATCTCCCAAGCCTCTCTCTCGGAATAGAGAAACCACAAAGCAAAGATGTGAAGCGGCGTCGACCTAACAATCAACTTGAACTTTCTAGGTACACTCATCGAGAAAAGGATCGAAGGTAAGACCTTACTCGATGGTCAGCGTGTTTAACTTAATCTCAAACTTTGAATGGTCCTGCTTTGCTCTCGGCACCAAAGACGCACCTTACGTTGCGTGCTTGGCGTATGTACCGTGACGGTCAAAGCGATAAGCCGACTTCTAATTTCTTCTCTGCTTAGGAAATGAAGAGAATCGAATGAAAAATAGAGAGTTCTCATCGCAACCACGCAATGTTAACTCTTCACCAAAAGGTTAAATCCCAAATGTGACTATTCATCGATAAAGCAATTCCACTTCCAATGAATCAATTTGCAAAAGAACACCACGAAACCAAAGAAATTTGCTTGAATACTCAAATCAAATGTTTATTTTACTCATTGAACTGGAAAGATTCATCATGCCAACACTGACCCCAACTCAAAGTGCGTAAAACACTTATCAACAAAGACAAAACCCAAGCGAGAAGCAAGGAAACGCATCATTTTCCAAGAAAACATCCTTTCTTCCGCTTCTCTCTTGAGGAGTAAAACTTCTCTCAATATTGGAATTCAATTCATCGCATACCTCAAGAAATTAAACCTCTTAATTGAACATTATCAAATTATGCTCAAACTGAAATACATCATCCACACCATGGTGGAGAGACTCCATTGAATTTTTTTTTTCGATTGCTCTAGACATCTCGTTCTACTATTCAACCTTAATTTGATTAAAGGCACCCAAAGCGCCACAGGATAGATACCACACAATCATGTTACCTCAAATTTTCAAGAACAACTCGAAATCGTCGTACACATGCTAATGTACTACTTCAAAGGGTTCTAGCATAAACATGCTCGGAAACTCATTTACTCCACTCTCTCTACACACAATCGGTGGGTGAACAAAGGTCTAGCATAAACAAATGCAAAGCCCAGTTTAACTTCCAAAACCTCTACAACGGATTGCCCTTATAGCGATAGTTAAATCATCGAATTAAATCTCTAACATTCCCACAATTCTAACATACTCACTCATTGACATCATCAGAAATCACCCACACCATCTCGCAATGCTATCCAATTGCGTTACTCTATAAATTCAATCAAGGTTTCCATACCTCCGATAATCACCAACCTTTCAATCCTGAATTGAAGTTCTGGAATTTCACTATACCAGGTGTTAATCAGCCGTAACACTTTTGGACTTACTTCGAAGTCAAACATCTCAGGTGAATCAATTTCCCTCCAAGGGATACAGATCAAAACCATTTCATATTCTACAACTCCTCCGATAACTTGTTAACAAAATATCACCACCACGATTACTCATCCACCACTAAGCGGTGGTCAAACTTACACTTTGCAACCACTTTGCAACACAGAACTGTGATCCTTTCTCAAAAGGAAGAAGTGAACAAAGATAAGTTTAATCACACAAAAAGACGTTGCTCAACACGGCGAGCAAGAAACCATAAGAAATATTTTGCTAAAGGTGATCTTGGAAAACGAAAACTATGTTCGTGATTGAGGGAACACATTCCTCATAAGATAATAGCAAATAACAACTGATAAGAAAACGACATTACGATTGAAACTCGAAATCTTTTGAGTGAAAAGGGCAGAAAATTTAGGCAATGAACTCATTGAACCTAGGTGGAGTCCACAATTGAAAACATGAGCCTCACAAGAAGAGAGTGTCGGATCTTTACAGATAAGAACAACGAGCATCCAAGATCAAAACGCTCGCATCACTGAAGAACCATTATAACTCTGCAACAAATCGTTTTACGTGGCAAACTTCGTTTATCATAATTAACTGGGACCTCCAATAGGTCATGAACACAAAACTCGAAATTGAATCATTTTGGAAACATCAAGAAAGGTGGTCAAACTTCTTTCTCTATAAAAGAATCAACCTTACTCTCACATTACTGATCGTGTCAATAAACCTTCTAAAGGGAACATGACAAATCGGGTCATAAAAAATTTCAGCATCAAATGGAATTGTAATAACAACTTATTCTAGAAAAGAATTCTGGTACGAAAACCACAAAGTTGAACAAACGTCACACCCAAAGACTACAAAACTCTAGAGAAGGGGGTTTCGACATTTTCTTTTCAAAGGAGGTTCTAAACTCCAACACTCCAAATATTCCAAAGAAATGAACATAGTCAAAATTTTCTTCAATGAACTTTGTGAAAGGAAATTTTCATTCTCGAATCACAAGCGGATAACCGAGCTGCCCTTATCAACAAGAGAGATAGGGCTAACATAAAGAGAACGATATTGGCAAGAATAACGTTCACAAACAAAGAATGAGAGCTCCATGACCGGAAAGGCAAGAAACTATTTTGAAAAACAAATAGGGTCTAATAGATACCCGTAGCCCACAATCTTTGTTTGGGTGCAACCCCCGACTTAAGCATAACCAAGCACTCCAAAAGGGTTTTAACGCTTTTCTTCAGAAAATAGATGCATCAAATTTCAACAAGCAGAGGGTTCCAAAAGGAATACATTGAGCCAATGCTTTCTCGTGTTAACGATCTTGCAACAAAAATTCTCATTAGGCAAACCATCAAACGAGTAAATGAGTCGCTCTTTTCCAATGAGAAAGAAAGAACAACCATGAAAATATCATTGTTGCCAATTTACAAAGATCATTCGTAGTAAAAACAATTCGACAATCGAAAAACAATAATATTTTCGGAGTACCATTAAAGGCCTATTTAAACTCGTCTACCAAAATCATGAACCCAAGAGAAATTCATCAATCGCCACCGGACAAGAATTTGTCAAATTCAAAAATCAAGGAAGAGAACGACTTACTAAAGCAGCCCAAGAGAAATATGCAAGATCAATACACACTTGATAAAGAACTTGCAAAAGAAGTCTTCCAATACCGAGATTCTAAACGAACAAATGAGTTAAATTTCCCAGCAGAGGTAAAACAAGTCTTTTGTGAAAAGAGGAATCTTGCATTTGAACTATGCTCACGTGGAGCAGAAATATCACAATAGTTGAAAGGGCAATATTTGTTTCAAAGAACGAATCGAGAAGCTGGGAGCTTGCCTTCTTCATTAAAACCCCAATTTCAAAAGAATTCACGAACCGCCGGAACCACAACCAGAAACCGGATATCGGTTCGAGAAGGCAATAAGTTCATCAATGAGCTCATGCTCAATCTGAGCTTATGGAGCAGAGGTAAGAAGTTCTCTAATATCATACTACAAGCGATGATGTAGCCCGGCAAAACCCGGGACATCAACCACGAACTCAAGCGATCAACGCCGCTAGCGAAACGCATAACTAATGCAATCAATTATGAATATATATATTTATATCGGATCATCTCATGACGATCATAGAATAATTTCATAGATAGAGGTTATCCCATCATATCATGGATTAACACATCATAGCATAACACAATTTAACAACGACTCAATACTCGAGTCACCACAATTGAAATGCGGAAGCAACAGTTTACCCAACCCCTCCTAATGTGCACAGTGTGTCAATTTAATATGTTTGAATGAACCACGGACCTAAAGCCCGCTCTGATACCAACTGTAACACCACGCTATTCGAAACCAAGATGTCACGCAAAACTATCAAACTACTAAGAATAGCATTAAAGTGGATTATCTGATTCAATCAACAATAATTTCTAAAGAATGACAATAAACGATCACCAAATTCATGGAAAAGAATGGATAAACAGATATAATACCACGAACAGTCAAGCAATACCAAAGTTGGATTATTACAAATCTAGAAATTTATTTAACAAGTTGGCTTGACTGAAAGGTAATAATAATTATTACGATTGGATAAAAGTGAAGTGCGAGTGCGAACTACCCCACCAAATCACCTTGTCTTCTCCTCAATTACCTAATTAAAACATACAAAGCAAGGGTGAGTCAAGACTCGGCAAGTACATACAAGAATAATCAAACATAGAGTGGACAACACAATCCGGTTGAATTACGAACAAATCTTGGAACACATATAGGATTGAATGGAATGAATACATGAATGGATGGAATGAAAGAATGCATTGAAGGAATGGACTAATCACAGCTTATCTGGTATAGCGAGTGATACACCGTCGGTGTTCACTTAAGCCCGTACTTCACAAAATGCGGGACCCAATCACCGTATGAAGAACGTTTCATACGGTGTCCAAGTTTTCACATTGGAATGGTGGTCAACACTACCCACATTGGAATGGTGGGTTTTCAAATGCCCATCTTTGGAATTGATGGGTCTTTCAAATGCCCATCTTTGGAATTGATGGGACTTACCAAAAGAATCCACTCCGTGGTCATAATGAATTTTATGAATGAATATGATGATTTCTCATGGTATGAATGAATAACACACATTAGTGGAAAAGACACATGGCATTCAACAACATGTGTAAACAAGTATGAGTATGCATTCCCACACAACATAATATATCAAGGATGCCACACAAGTTAGTTGCATGTAATGGAATGCAACAACCGAAATGAATGCTAATTCTTTAATCACAAGAATCATCTTCTTGAAATGAAATAAACATCGGGATGGATAGAAAAAGGCATTCACAATTTATCCCAACATCAAGCAAACAATTGGAAACATCACCAAGCAACATAGGGTACTTGCCTTCGCGATGTGACGTAATAGGAGGACACGAAGATGCCCTTCCATTCACCGCCTCACCGCCTACACAAATGTATAATCGAAATAAGAATAACAAGGTATGACATTGCTACAAGAGCCCTTCCATCCCTCTATCTCTCCCACCCAAACAACGGGATCAATTTTACCAAGTTTACCCAATGACCCGATTACGCTAAACGGCAGCGATACTAGAAAAATCACCATTAATTATCTGTAACTCCAAAAGACCTGAAACCAGTGCTCACTGAATCTTAACAGATCAGGCTACAAAACATTAGTTGGCGGAATCCCTGATTCGGCCAAAGCAGAGGGCTAATTAACAGCTAAACAAAACCCATCTCGTCATCCGAATACGATCGAGATAAAGAAAAGCGTAACTTTCAACATATTGATCCAATGAGAATGAATCTTATCATATTGGAAATATAATTTTAAGGGCTAAAATAACTTAGTTGGGCGAAGGTTCTGATTCGGCCCCTAATTTGAACAAAACCGAGGGACAAACCTACTGACCTCAGTTTTCAGACAGACCGGACAGTTCGTAATCAAAACTTCATATCTCCCAAACTACAGATCTGATTTTCCTGATCTCGGTGCCAAAAGAAAGCTAACGTTCCCAGGAATAAAACTCTAGAAGGGCAAAACCCCAGATTCGGCCTCTACAGTAGTCTAAACAATAGATGAAAACACTAACAATTATCTGCCCAAAATTCAGAACAGTGGTAAAGAAAATATCATAACTTTCATTATACAGATGTAATACCTCATTTATCCAGCTAGGTTGTATCGTTTCAATTATCTGGGAATATTATTCGAAAACGAGACTTAAAACTTTCCGGAAACGAATCGGTAAAAAGAAAGAAGTCGGAGGGAGTAAAAGAAAGAACTTTCGGTGGATTTTTCCAAACAGCGGGGGTAAATGATATTAGACGTAAACACTGGGCGCAGGTCAGCGACCAGTGGCCCAAGAGGGGCCGGCCGGCCCATGTAGTGGCCGGCCAAAGGGGGGAGGCACCACTCCCCCCCCCCAAAACCCTAGCCGCCACCCCCTTGCCCCTTTCCCTCCCCCTTGGCCGCCTCCTCCTCTCCCCAAACCGGCCCCCATTGCTACCCCTTGGAGGTGGTGCCATCTCCGGTGATCCCCGTCGCTCCTCCTCAAGTTCTTCTCCATCAACTCCGTTCCCCGCCGACGTCGACGGCCGATCGTCGTCTCCCGGTGGCCGGCCCTAAGAGAAGAAAGAGAGGAGAAGGGAGGAAGACCCTTGTGCAGCGGATCTTCGTTGTTTTACTGGTCTACAAGGGTAATTAGACCTCCGATTCGTTGTTTGATTCCATTAGAATTGAGGATCCGATTGGATTTGTAGTTTCGTTTTGATTCTGTTAATAGATTGATTCTGTCCAGTACGTTGTACCTCGGTTTTGGGCATCGTAGAGGCCGAATTGGACCTCTGTGTCTTCTAGAGAATTGTTCCTGGTTTCAGTAGCTTTCGTTTGGCACCTGGATCACGAATTTTCACCCAGTAGATTAAAAGTTATGACTGTTTTACCACGTACTGCTCTGTCTGTCAGAAATTCTGGGTATAGTCGGTTGCACCTAGGTTTTGATCTAGTTAGAGTCAGAATCAGGTTGGCCACCCAACTAGGTTTAGGAAGATAATTTCACCATGTTTCCATGCTGATAAAGATCAATTTATTTGGATCAGTGGTTTAAAAGTTAGAGCCTTTTCTTTAGGGCTGTTCTGAATTCTGGACAGACTGCAGTTATAGTTTTTCATTGGATGGTTAGACCTCTGTATTGGCCGAATTAGAGTTTACCATCAACTAGAGTTTTGTAGCCAATTAAGTTAAGAAAATATGAGCACTGGTTTCAGGTCTTTTGGACTTACGGTTTTTATTTGGTGAATTTTCTAGTAAAACTGCCAGATAAGGGATAATTGAAATGTTTGGGTAAATTGATCAAATTGAACTTTTATTTGGTTAGTTTGGCTAGAGATTGAGGGAGGACACATGTAGCATTGCCATATTCGGTTGCCCTCATTTCGATTATTTTATATTGTAGGCGGTGAAGCGGTGAGTGGAGGGGTATCTCAATTACCTCCCAACCCGTTGCAGTGCGGCAGGCAAGTAATTTGTATTCTATGATTGATGCTATGTATGATGTGTGAATGAATGATTATATTTGTTCGTATTTGTAGATGAATGCCATGTGTTCTTTTCATTTATGAGTACTATTCAATATTGACATGGGATCACATCATGACATGCATACATTACATTTGTAAGACCCATCAATTCCAGTATGGGCACTTGAAAATCCCATCAATTCCAGAATGGGTACGTGAGTCCACCATTCCAATGTGGGCCACGTTACGCGAGTCCACCATTCCAATGTGGGCCACGTTGGACGGTCGTATGAAACGTTCTTCATACGATTACTTTAAGTGAACACCGACGGGTGATTCACTCGCTATACCGGTATATGCAGCAATATGTCCATTTCCTTCAATGCATCATTCCACTTCATCCATTCATAAATTCGTTTCCAGTAAATGTTCAAATGATGATTGTGATATATTGCTCATGGAATGTTTGATTGTTACATACAGTTACTTGCTGAGTCTTTGGCTCATTCTTGCTTTATTGTCTTATTTAGGTAAATGACAAGGAAGAATGATCTTGTGGAGGGTAGTTCATCACGATGCACTCACTACTATAAACCAAACATTTTGAGGACTTTTACTGTCGTTAATTATGACTTGTGTTGAATTGTAATAAGCCAGTTTGGTCATAACTACCTTATCTCTCAGAATTGTTTATTTCCATTCCATTGATTAATCCTGATGATGAATTCTTGTTTCCGTATAATCTTACTACTTGATTAACCTTGACATGTGTTTTGATGTTATTCTTCTAAAGAGTAGTGGTTGTAGGTGACATCTTGACTTTCTTATAGTCAGGGTGTTACAACAGATCCAATGGAGATGATCTTTATCAGCTTTGAAATATAATTTAAAGGGATACAATAACTTATTTGGGTGGAGGTTCTGGAAATGCATCTAACTAAATCAAAACCTAGGATCAAGCCGACAGATCCTTCTCGTTAGATAGACAGAGCAGCACGCACTAAAAAAATCATATCTCCTAAACCGTAAGGCGGAATCACGTGATCTCGGTAGCTATGGAAAGCTAAGAACAATACCTACAACTTTCTAACAGATGGACAGGACAGAAAACGAACGAATCTTACCCAAAATCGATGCACAAGGCGGTGCACAGGAAGAGGGAAGGGGGGTGGCGGCTCCAAAGGGGGGAGGGGGAGAGAAATGTGGAGTTTAGGGTTTGGGGTGGGAACCCCCCCTCTTATGGTCAGCCACCACATGGGCCCCTCTGGCAAAGGCCTGTGCCCAGTTGCCGTGAAATCACAGAAAACCCCCCGGTGAAAAGATGATTCTGGTTTTTCGATTAGCTCCCTCTTCCGAAACTTTTTCTAATAAGTCGAATCACCTTCGGGGTATTACACGTCCGATTTGGAGATCACGGCCTGGATTGAGTGGCCGATCGGACCGGCCGATCACCCCATTCACTTGAACTGTCCGATTTGGAGATCACGGCCTAGATCGAGTGGCCGATCGGACCGGCCGATCGTCCCATTCACTTGAACCGTCCGATTTTGATCCAACGGTGGCCGGGTCGTCTCCTTCCTCGCGTTTGAGCGAGCGTTGCGGCTGAGTCAAAGCCATGGTGTGCGCAGGACCTAGAGCAGCGTAGGGTCACCTCGGTGACCACCTTTAAACGGCTACCTCTGCTCGCATTAATTGCCCGTCGTGCACCGCCCTCAAACGTCCATAGCTCAACTGCTCCCATAACTCTCAGTGCTCCCATGGCAGGTTTGACCAGAGGAGGATTATTGCTGTTGCTCTCTGCCATCTCTGCTACTTAAGCACCCAGCTTTCCTCTCTTGGCTTCCTTTAGCATTTCCACAATTCTAGCTAGCACCCACGGGTTTGTTTGAGCTGCATTCACCCAAACCATTCCGGCCGCCATTGCCGAGCTTCAAGCTCACGGTGAAGGCGGTACCACAGTGGCTCTCACTCTCCATTTCTTGCTCCCTCTGCTCTCTCTTTATTCACTAGAGCTTAACCCTCGCTCAATTTCACTTATCTTCCCCAGGGCTTGGCTGAAATTGGAATTCCCCACTGCACGGCCGCAAAGACCACTTTTCGTCTCTAGCACCGGTGAGTCCATCTCCCTCTAATTACTCTCTCTGGGAGCACCAGTGGGTGCATGGACTCCATTTTGATGATCCGGCATCACTCTTTGCAACCAGAGTCGCCGGCGGTGAGCCTCCCTTCGCCGTCGAGTTTTGTCGGACAAACTGTACGCGAGCGTTTAACGTCGCTCTCTGTGGACCGTAGATCTTTAGATCAACGACCCAGGTTCGCGTGAATGTTCGGAAGTTCTTTCGCTGTGAGCCGTCCATCTTTAGATCAACGACCCACATTAGTTCGAACGTTCGGCCCTCCGAACGTTTCGATCCACTTGGACCGGTGGATCTAAATCCAAAGGTGGATTTGTGAGCCGTGTGAGCCGCGTGCGCGTGCATTGTCCCGTGGACTCGGGCCGTGCGATTCGAGATCAAAGGCCCGAGTTCGTCCACGTCGATTTGGGTTTTAATATTTTCCTAAAAGATTAATTTGTGTACTTGAAAAGGTATTACTTTTAGAATGGCATAACTATTTCTCTGTAACCTATTTTGAGTGAATCCAATTTTGTTGGTTTCCTCTATTAAGGTACTTAATGGGAAAATTAGTTTGGAAGATGTTACTATTTCCAAAAAGATTACTTATGCATTTTACTTTTGCTCCTTTCATGGTTTTGGAAAAAATTATAGAAAGTGCATCCTAGCTCCAAATGAGATGAATCCAATTGGGTTGTTCATCGCATGAGGTGCTCGATCTACTGTAAAATTTTCAGCTACACCACATTTCTAGAAAATGTTCCAAACAATTTAATTGCAATGAATAGTAGTATTTGTGATTTATAAGGCTGGGCAGATTTGTTTTGCTCATATCTTTTGCATTAAGAATCCAAATCAATTGGTACTTATTGCTAAATTCTTTATAAACCATGCTCTTGCTGCTGTAAAATTTTCAAATCATTCGGAAAAAGTTTGATGTTGAGTCTTTTTGGTATTCGTCGTTCTTATCGATTCTTTTTCGCTCTTTCGTTAGGTTCCAATGATTGTGCTAACCACGAGTGTGATCCTCAGCAACTTAGCGAGCAACTTCAGCATGGCAAGCAGTTTGATCATGTTAATCCTACTATTTTTCAAGTCTAATATATTGATTTCAACTTGTATGTATGCATTGCTATTTTGTTGTTAAATTATGGTTGATTAGTGATCCTATAGTTGCATAATCTGTAGGTAAATGGTATTCCTCTACGAAATGAGCCTAGGTTATTTGCTGTGATTCGAGTTCGTTGGATGAGCTCTTGTCACTTAGTAGGTTACAGGTTAATATTGCTTAGACATGCTTAGCTATCGGTAGTTTTGGGCGGTTATCGACTTAGTCGATGATCTTGATCACACAAATCTAATTATTATTCCATTATGTCCAGCACTTGTGCTTTGTTAATTTGTGAAGTCAAAAACTGAAAATGAAAACTGTTTTGAACTTGTGCATATTGGAATGTTGGTGTGATCTTTTGGTGTGAATGGAATGGTGTCTAAGTCAACAAGGACCGAACATCTTGTTACACTAAACCAAGCAATTTTGCTAACCACGCGAGAGGGATATTGGACCTCTCTTGACCAAGTACTTTGGGAGTTGTTAATTATGAGCTGGTCGGTGCGTATGTTTTAATAAAATGTGTGGTATGTGTTGTGAGGGGAGCATTAGCAGATCGGCTGTAAGCTGGCTAATGTGTCTTTCTCTCGCGGGTTGCGACTCGTAATTAGCATCATCCACGGGAAATGTCTCATAAGACTTAGCCGTGCCGGCATACCTAAGGAAGTGTGCTTAATAGCTTGGTAAAAAGGCGGTTTGATGTGTGGGTACATTGGTAGACCCCTGCAGGGTACAATCTATTCGAATATCCTTGTCCTAGGTTATGGACATGCTTGGGGAGGTCTTCCAAGAGTTAGACTACAACATTTACTTAAAACTTGACATGGGTGGTATGAATGGGCAATTCATGCTATTGTTGTGGTGACTATTGGGTTAGTCACTTCTAGGATGCTGTTGTCATCTATTTATTGTTATTATGTTGTCATTTACTGTTATTTGAACAATACAAACAAATTTTAAACTTGCTTTTAAATGTACTACATTATTGCAAATAAATATTGCTTTATGCCGAAAATGAAACATACAGCCTCCACTTAAATAAGCTTGCATGTAGCATATGTATAGGTCTGTTACTCTACACGTAAGTCTTGTGGAGTACAATTTTTGTACTCATTTGCTTTGCTTAACTATTTGTTGCAGAGGAGGAAGGTGACACCCTAGGGCCACACTTTTGTGAGATGTGCTGCGGGTTTGACGACTAGCTTGGCGGTCCGGTTGGTTGCCTTGTGGGTAAAGGCACACTGATTGGCTCTTTTGTTTTTCGCCATCTTATGGCATTTCTCTTCCACTGTTTAATTATTATTTGTATGTTATTTGGCCGGTCGACCTCTCTTTTGTAATAACTCATCTCTATTATATTAACTTCTGGTTTGTTGCCGTGCTTTGGTTCTACGTGAATGAATGGAATTGATACATGAATTTTGTAAAGGGGTGTGTATACTGCATTCCTGGGAAGTATACATATCTCGAAGACACGGGTTATTTTCTTTGTGATGCTAGGGTCAATTGGTGACTAAGTATTACAAGCTTAATAAACCGGGGTCCTCACAAAGCTTGATGACGCACATCATCACTTCAAGTCCGGGTCATTAATTTGATAATCATCAACACATAATGATCCTTTGCTTGACCTCCATCAACACATGATGGTTCTTCTCTTGTCTTGACGATCAACTCATGATCATCTCCTCTTCTTGACAAGCATCAACTCGTGATGCATAATTTACACCAAGCTCTTGACTTCATGACCAACTCAAGATCATCCCAAGTCTTCATCATCCTGAAACATAACCTATTCATCCAACTCATGAAAAATGTTAGTTCCACAATTTGATTACTATTAGTTACCACAACAAACCATTATCACATAATGGTGGGACAAGATACTTCAATCTTTCCCTTATTGGTAATTAATGATAACCACTTCAATTACACATAAATTGAATGTAGATAAATGTAACACAATCGTGAGTATATATGAACTACACAAGTTACATATACTCACGATATGAGTATGTAAGAACTACACAAGTTCTACATACTCAAAACATGAGTATATAAAAACTACACAAGTTCTATATACTCAAACGGATATGTTTCAAAGTAAAGATCTCAAATATACGTGGAAAATAGAATATGGATCAATACTAGAATGAGCTCCCCCTAATTTTGTGCATACACAAATGTGTAAAGAAAACATATGCACATATTCAAGTTAAACTTACGGTGGAGTTCAACCTATATTTTGGATCCTGAGGAATGCAACAATGTAAGAGTATAAGTCAAATGCATACCTCGTTGAATTTCACCTTTATATCCAAATGAGACTACACACTAGATACATCAATAGAATTGTTAGTCTCACAATTGGATTTGTCATTAATCACCAAAACACTCTATTAACTCATAATGGCGGGTCTAGATCTTTCAATCTCCCCCTTTTTGGTGATGGATGACAAATCATTTATCAATCATAACATTTGGATATAAATAGACATACCAAAAGAAATTAAGCTAATGAACTATGTCTATTCTTGTCAAGAGGTGAAATTTAATGTATCAATCAATATGCATATAAGAAAAATATGCTTGTAAAAATAATGCATTCTCCCATAGAAGAATTCTCCCCCTTTTTGGTATAAATCAAATAACAAATGAGAATATATAAGTCATCCAAATAAGGAGAATGTATTAATCATCCAAGTAAGGGGATATTGATAGCAAAAATATTCTCCCCCTTCTGGCATAAATCAAAGATCCAAATGTGGGGACATATATTGATAACATAAAAATTCTCCCCCTTCTGGCATTAAACACCAAAAAGATCAAAACAAATCTAAAGCCAAGAAATAAGTTTTACAAAGCAAAGAACTTCGCAATTGAAATCATTTTCTTCTTTTGACACCACTTGAAATGATATTTGAAACAAATTCAAATACTCTCCATTTTGGAATTTTGCCAATAAGCATTTTCACAAAGCATATTGAGATGATCATTGAAATTCATGCTTGTGGTTTTATAAAAATTTGACAGAATTTCCTTTGGAAAAAGAACCCAAGGAGCATAACATTTGAAAATAACAATAATCAATAACAATAATAAAAGAATCCAAGTAAGCTCATATTTCATTCAACACATCATACAAAGACACATCATAACATGAATGATCAATTTGCTCACAAAGATAACAAGACAACATAGCCAAGTTTAATAGGAGTCATACAACCATGCATAAAAAGATATTACAATTGTTCTTCGTTACAAGGTCTAATGACCTAAATGAAACTAAGCTACTGGTCTGCAGGAGGAGCCTCTGAAGAAGAAGGATGATCTCCCCGCTGAGTGAAGGAGGGCGGGCGCTGACCTCGTCCATGGCGATGATAGACCAAAGGCTGAGATGCAAGGAACTGCTCACGCAAGTCTGAGACTGAAGCGTCCAGTGCATCAAATCTGGAGGTAGCGGCTGCCTGAATCTCATCCAGTCGAGTGTTGTAGCCGCCTGAAATGCCTCCTGGGATGTACGCATCTAATCCATACTGAGCTGGAGATGAAGAGTCGCTGCCAGGACACGGTCTTGTTCCTGAGGACCCTGAGACGAGGACCCATGTCCTTGAGACTGAGGAGGAGGTGGAGGAGGCACCTGAGCAGGCATCTGAGGAGCAGGAGCAGGAGGAGCATCCTTGGGTCTGTATTCTTTATGCTCTATATCACAGGGGCTATCAAAATCAATCCTGCTCTTTATCAATTTCATAATGAAGGGAGCATAATAGATACTATTTGATTTGTCTCCCTTGGAGGTGGCAATCTCCATGATTATAAGATATATGACATCAAATCTTGTTCCCTCCATGATATATTTTATTACATTCCATGCCCTCCCATGGATTTCATCGTTATTCCCACTTCTAGGGAAGAACGATGCTCTCATGATCCTGTTTATAATACTAGAGAGGGGAAAGAGTCCAGTTACCTTGCCACATGAGTGATGAGTGTTCTGATCATAGTACTCATCCACCAAGGTAAGTGCTAGGGGTTCCTGAAGATGTACCTTGATTCCCCTAGACTCTCTCACTTTAAGGCTTGCACAAAATCTTCCTTAGAGGCTTCTAGCCTCTGTTGCCCGCTCATCCAAATGAGGTAGTCGTGATCAGGAGATACGAACACCGTAGCATAAAATTGCTTGATAGCCTTTGCATGGAAGTTGCAACGAAGCGAGACCAAAGAGTCCAAACCTACACTCTTGAAAAGACGATAGAGCCCGTTGTAGGTCGGATTCTGGGCAAGATATCTCCACTTGACAAAACGATGATTTGCAAAATGCTTCTTCGCATAGATAATTTGATACACATCTTGCTGAAATTTTGTATGAAATATATTCATAGAAGCTGATCTTGCAAATCTAAATTGGTTGATGTGCCTCAAGATGGTATACTATTCACTTCTTAACCCTAACACATCAAGCCCGATGAACTGACTTTCATCAGGAGCATCTTCCTCATCATCATCCTCCTCATTATTGGATGCCCCAAAATTTTCATCACTGCTATTGTTGTCTTCACCTGACTCCTCAACTTCTTCCATATGCCCATCTTCAGATTCATCTTCGACTGGACTCTTCCCTTTTGAAGAGGAAGGAGGAGCCCTCGAGCGATTGGCCAATCGCTTGTTCGGCATGGCTCCTAGGAAGATAATTCAAGGATTAATCAAGGAATTTTGAGGGATAAAGCTCACAAATATATCATAGTGCCATTTTGTCGTCCTCTCTGGTCACTGGCGGTCGGACCGCTAGGCTATGGCTGGTCGGACGCCACAGAGGCCGGTCGGACCGCCATTATGCCACCGGTCAGACCGCTGGTGACAGGAGCAGAAGACTGAAATTTGGAATTTTCATCGATTTGCAACATTCAACAATGGCACAATGTATATCCATTTGTCTATTCCCACACTACTTGCAGATCAACTATTTGCCACAAAATTGAAAATAATACTAGGATTTTACAACAAACCATAGAAATTAGGGCAAATTGCGATGAGAGTAAATTGCAAGTAGATATTGAAGGCTTACCGGCTTGGATGGAGAGGAGAATCAAGAGAGAAGAGTCCTTGAGAGATTGGAGTGCCAAGAGCCGGTTTAGAAAGAACCTTCCTCACCTAGGGTTCCAAATGTAGGTGAGCATTCACATCCAAAACACAAAGTAATTGGAGGGAATGGAAGAGGGATGGAGAAGAACAAGAAGATACCTTGGAGCACCAAATGGATGGCCGGAGGAGGAGATCCGGGCCGGAGAGGGTGCTGGCGGCCTGAGAGATAGGAAAAGAGATAGGCTCGGTTAATAAGAGAATAGAGAGAGGGGAGAGCTCTCGGGTGAAGGGGTTTTAGAGCCTTCACGCTTTTCCGGTCTGACCGCTGGGATAACGGCGGTCGGACCGGTGGAACCAGCGGTAGGACTGCCGAAGGTGGCCGGTCTGACCGATTTTTACTGAAACTGACAAACAGTTTCAGTTCTTGACAGAGAAGAGAGATTTGTTGTATTAGCTCTAAATTTTCACACAATAAATCAAGAAAACATATTTGGAGTATTTCCAACTTATATATCCCTTGAAAATCCAGATCTCAAATAGTTTTTACAAATTAAGTTTTTTATTTTTGTAAATGAAATCGTATTTTTATGAAGTTTCATTAAAACATGCAAAATGAGCAAATCATGCATTTTAAAGCATCCAATTGCATGTATGAGTCATAAATACCATTATGAACATATTTATGTGAATAATTTTGGTTCATATGGAAAAAATCACATAAGTGCTAGAAAGTGACCATTTTGGTCAAAGTAGGATTTTGGACTAATTTTGAAATCAAATAACTTTTGCTAGGTTGGTCTTTTGGAAATCTTTTGCATACCAGAAATGTTTATAATAACCAACTCTAGGATTTTTATTTTGTCAAAATTTTCAAATTCCTTTTAGACTAGATTTTACACAAAAATCTAGTTTATGTAAAAAACAAGATACTATAATGTTGATTTTTTGGCTAGAAACTCATTTTCACTCAAAATAGGTTTTTCTAGAGCCAAAACATTTGTAAAACCTTTGAAAGACATTTGTATACATTTTGCAACTAGTTTTTCAAAAAATTACTAGTAATTATGAATTTTTTTTGACTTACAACCAGAGAGTAATTATGAATTACCAAATCGGTCAAACCGCCAAGGGTGGCCGGTCCGACCACTGGAGGCAAAATCGGCTAAGTCCCAAAAAGGGAGCTCTCTCGAATAAACGTTCCGCACGAACCCCGGAACTTCCGCACACCAGTAGTTCCGTTTTTACAACGGTGGAACTTCCGCACAGAGAATCCAATTCAAAGGAAATCGGTCGGACCGCCAACAGCACAGCGGTCAGACCGATATGCCACCTGACCGACCGGTGACCACTGGCGGTCTGACCGCCAGACCACAGAGCCAAACACATTGGCTTCACATCAAATGGCAAAACACATTCACTCATTTGCGTGCAATTCCAACAAGGTTTCAAAGATGATATTCTCAGTAGGTTACAAAACACATTTGCCAACCTTTAGAATACTCATCACAAGAAATAAGGTACGTGGACTTACACCATTTGCAAAAACACATTTGCAAACTTAAGTCACAAGCTACAACGGTTTTGCATGTGCCTCGGCTATTTGCAAAACACATTCGCAAATAAATAGCATCATACTAGATGAGATAGAACAACCAAAGTGAGCTATCAACACATGACTAACTCAAACTACTAGTTAAGACCCCTCATAATAGTACGGCAACCTATACTAGCAATCCGATCTTCCAACCAAACACCAAGACCGGTAAAAGACTAGGAACACATCCTTAGCCCTAGCTAGTCATACCTTTGCCTTGCATCTTCTTGAAGCTTGATTACGCACATCATCACTTCAAGTCCGGGTCATTAACTTGATAATCATCAACACATGATGATCCTTTGCTTGACCTCCATCAACACATGATGGTTCTTCTCTTGTCTTGACGATCAACTCATGATCATCTCCTCTTCTTGATAAGCATCAACTCATGATGCATCCTTTACACCAAGCTCTTGACTTGATGATCGACTCATGATCATCCCAAGTCCTCATCATCCTGGAACATAACCTATTCATCCAACTCATGAAAAATATTAGTTCCACAATGTGATTACCATTAGTTACCACAACAAACCATTATCACAAAATAGTGGGACAAGATACATCAATCTTTCCCTTATTGGTAATTAATGATAACCACTTCAATTACACATAAATTGAATGTAGATAAATGTAACACAATCGTGAGTATATATGAACTACACAAGTTACATATACTCGTGACATGAGTATGTAAGAACTACACAAGTTCTACATACTCAAAACGTGAGTATACAAAAACTACAAAGTTCTATATACTCAAACGGATATGTTTCAAAGAAAAGATCTTAAATATATGTGGAAAACGGAATATGGATCAATACTAATGAAACCACAAAATATAGAATGAGCTCCCCCTAAATGTGGGCATACACAAATGTGTAAAGAAAACATATGCACACATAAAAGTTAAACTGATGGTGGAGTTCAACCTATATTTTGGATCCTGAGGAATGCAACAATGTAAGAGTATAAGTCAAATGCATACCTCGTTGAATTTCACCTTTATATCCAAATAAGACTACACACTAGATACAACAATAGAATTGTTAGTCTCACAATTGGATTTTGTCGGGACCCAAATATGCAAATCTGGACCCTCTGTGTATTCTGCTCTAGTCCAGGATCACGCTAGTGCACACAGTGTCAACATCGATGAAATATCACATCCATACAACGAATAACTGTTGGGACCTTACGGCCGAGTCTTACATTTATTAAGCCATGCAAGGCTGACAATAAAGAATAAACTGCAGTGGAAACGAAATAAACTCCAGTGGGTTCACATCAATTTACCACAGGCAACTGACTGGGATCAAGACCCTAACGATCAACCTTCGTAGAACTCTTCTTCAAAAGCAAGCGACGACTCCTCCACTTCTGTTGATTTGTTTAGCAAGAGTGAGTACACACCGTACTCGCAAATCATACCACAGAATACATTTATACATGATGGCTTATTCTAAAGAAATGGCTTCTGTGGTTATTTTACGAAAATGCAACATTTGCAATTGAATACAAATAATAGATTGAAAACATAGTTGAAAACAATTAAAGAATATTAATTTAACAATTGGTTTCACAAAGGACACACAGTCTAAACAAGTTATTCACACAACTGTACAAGTTATCTCACACAGCTGACCCTTCCCAAATATTTTATGAAAATCTACCCCTCGTGTGAAATTCCCGAGCATGTCCATAACCGAGGACGCGGCTATTCGAATAGATTGGTTTAACTCTCTGCAGAGGTTGTACACTTTACCCACACGATACAATCAGTGTAGCTAGCACTGACCATAACAAAACCTTTCAGAGACTTCATCTCAAACAATGACACTCCCGATGTGCTTTACCGCCGTCCAATTTGTACACACAGCCCTTGGAACGATACACACCGTTGGACAGGGATGCAGTGAACCGTCCCGCGATGTGACATATCACACCTCCAGCCCATCACACAGTTTAAATACAACCTGAGTTGTCAATGTCAAGACTCCATAACTTACTAAGTCAGGCTCAGCCCATACTAGGCATGTGGTCGCATGCGATGCGACCAGTTCAATGGCGCACAAAGTTAAGTCCTTAATTGACCAAGGCAAGACTTCCAGTTTTAACCCAAATCATAAAGTTTATATCACACAGCTCCACCATTCACACAGATCCACCACTTGCCTCAGTCTAAATCTTTTCCCACCCTGTTGATTAAGTGCAACTCATGCCATCAACGAGTAACAGCACACAGCACACATAGTTTCATCACACAGTTCCATAATCACTTAGTCAGGTTTATATTTGCATCTCACATGAAATGATGACTCGTGGCATGGCTAAGCAGTCTAATCGTATCTAACCAGCCCACGTTGGTGCTACGATAATACCAACTAATAATGAACCAACCTAGGGTGACAAAAAGATCATGGCATACAATAGACAATGTGAATATAACAAATTGGATTAATAACTATCCCAAAACATTTAAATAAATACTTGAAATAGAATGCAATACATTGAAACAAAGTATTTTGAAAATTGGGTTCAATATGATTAAAGGTATAACTTTCCTTGGAATAGATCTAGATACTGGTCTTGGTCTTGAGGTGCTCCTTCTTCTGCAAAATTCCCCGAAGTATCGACGTCTACTCGCAAACAAGACAAAAGAAACAAAAACAAATAAATAATAGAGGCAAAACAAACTCCAAAAATCAAATAAAATTCACCATTAAATAGATCTTAATTTTATATAAATTTACAAATTTGAATGGGCTCAATCGGAGTTCGGATGCAAAAGATATGGGCTTTGGAAGTTTGGAAAATCAAATAAAACCCTAATTTGGATTTTATTGAATTTCCCGATTTATTTTTATAAAGGAAAATCGGATTATTGCGCAATGCTTGCGTGAGCCGAAAATTTCCGGAAAAAGAAATAGATTTAAAAAGAAATCTAACATGTGGGCCCCACATGTTAGTCTCGGGATTCACGGTGGACCGAGTGCACCGAACCGAGGGAGATCTGGCGCGGTGGACTGAGCCACACACGCGTGTGCTGGCGCTGATCTGGCAACACGAGGGCGACACGCAGGCACAAAAGCTAACGCGGCGGTTGCGGTGGCGTTGACGCGGCTACGGCGGCGCTCGGGACCCGATGGTCACCAGCGAACGGCGGCGAGTCAACGGCGGCGAAGGTTACCAGATTGTTCCCCGTGCTATTGCGCACTCAGGGGTGCCCTTACTAGTAGCTGGTAACGACGGTGGAGACCGGCGGTGAGGAAGAAGCGGCGGTGGAGCTTCGTGTTTTGTTGGAAGGGTGCTCCGACGATGCTCTGGCGACGAGGAGGGGCGCACGAGGTAGCTCGGGACTTCTTGATCACGGTGGTGCAATCGGTGGAGCAAGGGCGACAACGACGGCAGCGCAATTCACCGGAGAAGAAGCTCGGCCGAAAACCCTAAAACTTGGATTGCGGCGGCGCTAGAGCGATCGGGGCAACGAGGGTGGCGGCTCTGGGTTGCGGTGGACTAGGCGATCCTAAGGGGTATTTATAGGCGGGGAATGCGAGGTGGAAATCCCCAATTCGGTCCAAACGCGGCGCGATTTTGAAATCCTTGATTCTCGGAGATTGAGAGGGATTCGGTAGCCCATTTGGTTAGAGATGAGTACGGGACAAATACGGCTACAAATTGGTGGGTCGTGCGAAGAATCGAGCAGTTGCGATTTTGTCGGACGAAGCTTTGAACAATGGCAATGGCGGGCGGCGCGGCGCGAGAAGAAGAAGACTCGCGGAGGCGACAACCTGTGGCGATCCCACCTAGCGTGGCGGTGGAGGCGCGGCGGCGAAGCGAGATCGTGAGCGAGCCACGCGGCGAACATCCAACGGAGGAAGGCGGGGTTGGCGCGTCGTCCGATCGGAAGCGAGGGCACGCGTCAAGCATCCAGCAGACGAGGCGCGGCCGAAGCTGCGGAATGGTGGCCGCGGCCGAATAGTGTTGGGCTTGGCCCAACACTGCATTCGAAAGATTTAAATAGATTTTTCTTTTTAATAAATCCAGAAAATGCAAATAGCAATTAGAAAATAGCAAATAATCTTGGAAAAACTCTATAAAATTCTATAAAATATATCCAAGCATATAGAATATAAATAAAATAGTTTTGACAATTGTTGATGTTGGGATTAAGTACATTAAATCAGTTTGTTCTTAAAGTCCATATTAAGCTTTTAAATAAATTTTTAAATAAATCCAAATGATGAATTTTCTCACTACCACTATTTAAAGGATTTTCAAAACTCTAAAAATTGGGATGTTACAGATTTGTCATTAATCACCAAAACACTCCATTAACTCATAATGGCAGGTCTAGATCTTTCACCCGTAGCCTCGGCGTCCAATGTGGCCTCCGACGAGCGTTTGGTGCGGAGGGCAACACATACTTTCCCTCAGGCCTTCTGGGCGTCGCAGCGACGTGAGGCTGCGATGGCTTCGCTGCGCCGGGTGCGAAACGGAAGGCGAAGGGCAAGGACGTTGATGCTCCCGAGGGCGCCGGCGGGCGGAGGCCCATCACGGGTGACAAGGTGTGACCCTCCGCCCTACTGCACCTCCAGCCGTAGATTTGATAGGCTAGGGTTATTTTTGTTGCTCCCGCCCTACTCCGGCTTCTGTGCTCGGTTGGGGCAAATTTGTAATGGCTCCTAATTTTTGAATGAAACGGTTGGTTTTAAATTCGTCTTGTTCTACGATTGCGCTGGTTTCCTTAGGACCGACCGATGATGGTTCGGCGGGCTGCCCGCTGGGGGCCCTATCCCTCCGAAAGCTGGAATATCAAGGTGACCGCGCCGCCTTGCGGTACGAAGGCCGAGTGCCACGCTTGCCCCGCCTGGCCCATAAAACTTTGCTATCGCGGGATCGTGTACCGTGGGGCTTGGTGGCAGCGATGGAAGCGTCATAACCCGGAGGGGTCGATGGAGCGCTTCCGCGAGCGCAAGGACTCTAGGGGGCGCACCGAGATTCGCGCCTTCTGGGAGGGGCGAGGCGTCGTCTTCGCCTCGGAAGGCCCGGGTGTGCACGATGGTGGGGATCCACCACGTTCAGGGCGGGAGGCCGAACAAGAGTACGAGCGCCTTGTGTGCCTCGGTGCTTCCGAAGGGCAGCTGTTTGTGTGGGCGATGGAGGAATATAACCGTCTAGCTACCTCCGGGGCCTCCGACGAGGAACTGCTTGACTGGGCGGCCAAGGTAGAGGAGTGGGACCTCGCGCCGTAACTTTGTGATGCACGTTCTATTGTATGGAGAGGATTGTAACTTTGTATTATACTATTTTTTCTTGTGCGGAGGGGGTTGTAGCATTGTATTGTATTATTTTTTCTTGTGGATTGTGGTGAACTGCGAGGGGGGGGTGAAGTCTGCGCCGGGCCCCATATATATTTTTAGATTGGGCTCCGAGGGAGCCCCTTTGTACATTATGTGAGGGGGAGGCGAAGCCTGCGCCGTTCCCCATATTTTTTAGATTGGGCTCCGAGGGAGCCCCTTTGTACATCATGCGAGGGAGGCGAAGCTGCGCCGTCCCCCATATATTTTGATTGGGCTCCGAGGGAGCCCCTTTGTACATTATGCGAGGGGGAGGCGAAGCCTCGCGCCCTCCCCCATATTTTTTAGATTGTGCTCCGAGGGAGCCCCTTTGTACATTATGTGAGGGGGAGGTGAGGCCTACGCCGTCCCCCATTTTTTTTAGATTGGGCTCTGAGGGAGCCCATTTCTCATGCCCGCGAGGGGCAGCGTTGGGCACCGGGGCCGTGGGCCCTGCGCGGTGCTGGTTTATACACTTCACACCTCTGGGGTGAGTTAGTGTGCGCCGGGGCTCGGAGCCCCGTTAGGCGTCTTTTTTTGTGCCTGCGAGGGGTAGCGTTTGGCACCGGGGCCGTGGGCCATGCGCGGTGTTGGTTTATACACTTCACACCTCTGGGGTGGGTTAGTGTGCGCCGGTGCTCGGAGCCCCGTTAGGCGTCTTTTTTTGTGCCTACGAGGGGCAGCGTTTGGCACTCGGGCTGTGTGCCATGCGCGGTGTTTGTTTATACTCTTCACACCTCTGGGGTGAGTTAGTGTGTGCCGTGTTCAGATCATGTACACGACTGTCAGCAATCATGTTACTTTGCCAAAATGTGCTTACATGAGTACAGGGTTCCCCTGCGCAAAGCCAGAGGGAGCCGTGATCCGGGCGCAGCCGGTGTTATATAGGGTAGTACTTTGGGAGGCTCTTGGCATTCCACATGTGGTCCAGCTGCTGTCCTTCCGGCGTCACTATGTAGTAGGACCCTGCCCTTGTGCTCCGGGTAATGATGTAGCGCCCTTCCCACTTCATTCTAACTTTCCCAGTGGCGTGGTGTTTGCCACTATCTTGAGTACCATGTCGCCTGGGGCCAGGGTGCGGATTCTAACCTTCCTGTTGT
This sequence comes from Hsuehochloa calcarea, assembly GCA_036346395.1. Classification (NCBI taxonomy): domain Eukaryota; kingdom Viridiplantae; phylum Streptophyta; class Magnoliopsida; order Poales; family Poaceae; genus Hsuehochloa; species Hsuehochloa calcarea. The sequence goes on along the minus strand of CM070605.1, from coordinate 2,121,190 downwards.
ACGCTCGAGCGACCCCCTCGGCGTACTTTGCCATTATTGAAATGGCTTCGATGTGGTGCGCTTCTAGGATATCTAGCGACACCGCACGATCCACCGTGCTTCGGCCCTTAGTTGCCCGGAGGGACTTTGCCGCGATCTCCCCCGGGGGTCACAGCCCCGTCCCCAAACAGTAGTTTGAATGGGGAGAAACAAGTGGCCCTTGTTGGGGAAGTGCAAATTGCCCATAAGACCTTTTGGATCTCCTCCGGCCACAGCCCCTTTGGGAGTCCCACGAGGCGCTTGGTCAATCCGACCAGCAGGTTGTCGTTGGCACGCTCGACTGCCCCGTTCGACTCGGGGTGGCCGACCAATGCGAAACATATGGTGGTGTCGATGCTCTGGTAGAAGGCTCGGAAGGCGCGGAATCAAATTGTGTGGACATGGCGGGCTGGGGATAATGCCTCGAGCTCGCTCTACCTTGCCAGGTCTTGATCTCCCTATACCATGACTACCCCTTCATGGCGGGATCTTCATGCAGAGGTAGTTGTGGTGTGCTATGGCGCCGAACGCATTCAGCGTGGCTTTGCCGAGGATAGCATTGTATTGAAAGGGCATCTAGATGACGTCGAACGTGATAATCTCTGTGCGGGAAGCATAGCCGTCGCTGAAGATGACGGCTAGATTGATCTGCCCCACGGCTGTTATCGGCCTTCCGCCAAAGCCCACCAGGGGGATGCCCGGTGGCGACAGGCGGTCCTTGGGATCATCATTTTGTCGAAGGCCTCCGCGAACAATAGGTCCGCGGAGTTTCCTCTGTCCACCAGAACATGACACACCTCGAACTCCGCAATATTGGTCGAGATGACCAGAGGGTCCTGGTGAGGGAAGTGTACGCCTCTGGCATCCTCAGGGCTGAAGGTGATGGGTGTCTCGGCGTAGCGGGTGAGCTAGAAGTCAAGTACGCCGCCACATGGTGAATTTGGCGCGTGTAAGCACGCCACTGTTTTTTTTATGACAGACCCAACGACGAGCTGCCAGCAATCATGTTGATGATCCTCTGCCGTTGCTCCGGTTGGGTTCCCTCGATGCGGGGCCTCGGGGGCAGGGCGGGCAGTCGGTTCCCTGGTGCCCCCCATCGTCGGCTCCCGCTGGCTGACCGCAGCTCATGTATTCTTGCATGGCTGCGATTGTGCGACAGCGCTGGGTTGCATGGGACCCCTCATCATGCAGGTCGCAGAACAGGAGTGGCCCTTCGCGACTGTCTCGGGGGGTTCGGTACTGTCGGGTTGTATGAGACCCTTCGTCGTGCAGGTCACAGAACAGTCGAGCTTCGGTATTCCTTCAGTCCTGTCGACCGCGGCCGCGACCCCAGCCGCGACCGGCCCGAGATCCTTGCTGTTGCTGTCCTTCGATGTTGTACATGCCCCGCCCCCTCGGACGGTTATCGTTGCTCCACGGCCTGGCTACTGCTCCCGCGATCATTGCTCTAGGTTCTTTCGGGGGGCCTGGCCTTGCCGCCGCAGCCTCCACCGCGGTGTGGTCCGGGGAACCTCCGTGTCGAGTGCTGTCTTCCTCCACTCTGGTGTACTCCTCTATTTTGTCGAAGAGCTCCGGCACTAAGCGGATGGGTTTGCGGGCGAGTCGCTCTGCTAGGGGGCCTTTATGGAGTCCGCAGGTCGCGGCGTTGATGACGGTTGTCTCGTTGACCCCCTTCACTTGGCACTTGACCTCCGCAAACCTTCTGAAGAAGCTGCGGAGGGACTCGCCCGGGGCTTGCTTCATGGCGAATAGATCCGCCACGCCCTTTGGTTCGGCGTAGTTCCCCTGGAAGCTATTGTGCGCTAGATCCCGCAGTTGTTCCCATGCGTATACAGAACATGGCGGGATGGTAAAAAAAATCATGCCAATGCTATCCCCCTCAAGGACAGGGTCATGCTTTTTGCCTTCGTGGTGTCGTCCCCTCCGGCAGCCTCGATGGCGGTCCCATAGACACGGAGGAAGTCCGCGGGATCCGTCGACCCTTCGAAGGGCGGAACTTGTGGCATCTTGAAGCCCTGGGGCCAGCAGGCTGCTTCCAGCCCTGCGCTCAAGGGGGAACTAGGATCTCCCTGGAACACCGGTGCAGGAGCAGCAGCAGGGGGCCCTGGTGCTGCGGGAGCTCGAGCTCTGGGCAGTGCGGGCCTTACCGGGGCGGCGGCGAGGCCTTCCCTCCGTTGTTGGAGGTCGAGACGCTCCCAGCGGAGGTCATCCAGCTCCTGCTGGAGTAATTCGTACGTTCTCTGTGTTACCTCCGGCTGGGCCGAGGCCAGCTGCTGGCCGACTGCCAGAGTACCAGGGGGCGCCTCGCCTCCTACGATGTTCTCCTACGTAGAGTTGTCAGTCTCTTCCTCAGGGCGGGTGGCAGCTGCTGCGGGCTGAGAGGTCTTGCTTCGCTTAGCCCTCGGGACGCTAGGTGGTGCCGCCGCCGTCGTGGCCCCGACCACGGAGGTGCGAGGCGCGGCTCTCCGAGGTGCCATTCCTGTGCTTCGGATACGTGCTCGACTTGTCGGTCCCCACGGACGGCGCCAACTATCGTAGCAAAAATGGGTTATACAGTAAAAGAAGGGGACCTCAGACAAGCTTAGAGGGGCTCTGAGGATCCCTGAAAAAAGGGACTAGCCGGTGACAAGAACGAGATGACTGTTACTATTCTGGAAAATTCGGGTTGTTTTTCTCCCTTTTACAGGAGGGGGGTGACCCCTATTTATAGTCCTCCATGAGAGAGTATTTACATTACCATTCTAACCCTATGATAATACTATACGCGTAGGGGCTGTAGGGACATTCCCCCCTATGCATAGGCCTTGGTCCATGGTGGGCGCTCCTGGGCCTGGTCTATCACGCTGATGCATCCGGTCCAGCCGTGCTAGAAGGTTCTTCGGGTCCACCCCAGAGGTGACCCCGAGGGCCTACTGCTCTGGGCCTCGCGGGGCTCTGGGGACCCTCCGGGGGGCTTCGGGTCCACCCTGGAGGTGTCCCGGAGGGCCTGCTGCTCCGAGCCTCGCGGTGGTGGAAGGTGGAATCCCTATCAACTACTAGGTGGTGGAAGGTGGAATCACACACTCTCAAGCGTCTTACCACACTCTTACAAGTGTTTTTACCAATGCAGCAGATGGTACAACCAGTGGTTGGTTCGTGATACCGTGTCGAGCGTGGGTTCGATTGAAAGAGGGGACCTATTCTGATCAAGAGTACGCAGAGCTTGGAAGGCTTCAATATGGTAGCAAGGATTCGGCAATAATAAGATCAGTTAATGCAAGTTAAAAAATGTTCAAAGTACTAGTCAAAATTGCTGATCCTAGCCTAATCAAAGCTAGCTAATCGAAGCCCTACTAAGAGATGTGTATGTATGCACACACAATTATCTATGTGACTTGATGTAAGCAATGGAAAACTTCACAACAAGTGCTAGGAGAGATACTAACCAATCTACTCAAACTTATTTATAGGGCACGAGATTGTTTACACGACGTAGAGCACAAAAAACAACAATATCGGTATCGGTGCAATGCAAACAGACCCTCTAAATTGAGCAGAAACAACATCTAGTCTCAAATGATGAAAAAGCAAAATTTTATATAGCTTATATATACTCGTTTGAAAGGTTTCGATGTGATCTACAACTTTACAGTTGAGACGAACCCCAAGTTTTGAAAGGAAGATTGAACGAATCGGCAAAAACAGAAATTGAAAACTTACGATGCGATTTTAAGGCCAAAGATGGCCGATTTTGGGCATCTTGGCGGGCAAATGGTGGGAAAAAAAGTCATTTTATTGGATGTGCACTGTCGTTAGCTTTCCGAAAAGCACAAAATCGTCAAATTCTGACTCCGTATGCAAAAGTTAAGCCTGTTTCACTGAAGGGGTGTCGGAAACGGACTCGAATTCGTTTCAGCCTCAATTGAAACTGCTATAAGTTTTGATCCCTTGGTCCAAACTTGCTCAAATTTTTCTTGGAGTCTTTTGGATGTATCAAGGATGTCTCCACCAATTTTCACTATTTTTGGCGAAGGTTTGATGCACTTTCCAAATTTTAGAAAAGATGGACTCTCTCTTGCCTTCTTTCCTTTTTTTCTATTTTTTTCTCTGAACAACCGAAACCAATTCTTTCTTTTCCTCTTCTAGAAAAACCAAAACAAACTCTCTCCGCTTGCAAACCTAATTGGTAACCGAAATTGCTTTTCCTTTTTTAATCCCGAAAACAAACTAGGGTTTGCACCAGTAGTTCAAATCGGGTTACACACTTCCAACCGAAACTAGCACAGGCCGCGGCCAAGGTACAAAGTGGCGGCAGGGGCTAGTAGCTGCCGCGGTAGATGCAAAGGTTGCGGTAGGAGTAGGAGCGGCGGTAGGGGATGGCAACGGATGGCGTTGATGTGGCAGAAGTTTTGACACAATGATGAAGCTACGCAAAGGAACACGAAGATCAAACTAGACGATGACGAACTGGACTCGAACTAAAACTAGAAATCAGCAACTAGACATGATGATGCAATCAAAAATTCAACAAGTAAAACCGAAAAAAAATTGCAATGGCTCAAAAGGGTGATGGGACAGTGGAATAACACCATGAACAATTATTTTTGTGGGCTAATTTTCTAGGGTTTTTAGGACGATGAACATAAACTAATCGAAAAGGGGAAATTGTGATTACCTAACGGGCAACCATTGCTCTGATACCACCTGATGTGATGCTGACCTGATCTTCTGAAAGGTACTGATAAGTCGATTGTGGAGAACACGATGTTGACGATCCAAAGGCTCTGACCAAAACAGATCGAACCCCTCGCAATCACTACACCACTGCTCCAATGGTTATCAACCGTGCCGAACGTGGTTGACCTCACAATCACTACACAAAGGCTCTGACCAAAGCAGGTCCAAAACAGGTGAAGTCCTTAATGTGTTCCTCTTGCCGTGAGTTGGCTCCTCTCCATGATTCCTAAGAACAAGAAAATCACAAGTCTTAGGAAGTATCGGACTCTCAGCAGAAATATTATATATTCCTAAAAACGAGTTTACCTGATAGTTGAGTAGACGAGCACGTGCCCGAGTAATTGGACCTTGCACATCATTCATGGCAGCAGCAAGAGGAGTGTTCATATTAGTAGAAGTGATGTCCTCATCAATTAGGATACTGGATATTTTTGCTGGGCTTAAAAAGACAATAAAATATTTTATCTTTGATGACTTTTGATCGAGGATAAAGAGGATGTGATAAAAACAATATTTGGACCAAGGAACACTTGATAGGATTATAAGATTAATATACAAGTTTTCAGAGCAAGGTATTGAGATCGACATATTAATCCCAAATAGCTTCCCAATTTTTTTTGAAAATTGCAAATTAATTGCTCATACCACAAAGCCTTTTAAATAATAGAGGAAAAGTTGTTCAATTAGTTTTATCAAATATTTGACATGATTGCAGAGATGTCGAAGAGATTCTGAAAGTTATTTGCATAACTTAAATTTCTAGAGATTTGCAAAATAAGTTCTTAATCGATAACTCTTAAATATTTACCGACTAAGTACTTTAGCTAACTCTGACAATTGGGAGGTTAACAATTGACATCGGGTAAACCAAACATCGCAAGCTCAAAACACAAATCTTGAATTGCCAGCCACTCATCCATTGTTGCTGCTCCATGGCTGCAATGCACAGGGGGTCCATAATTCAAAGACACCTTGAGCCGAGGAGCGCGAGAGGAGGTCCGTAGGGGCGCGGTTGCGGAGGAGGCGGCGGTGAGATGGTCATCTGATTCTTGGTGAGGAGGAAGCCAAGGGAGGTGGCGATGGTGCCGGGTGGCTTGGAGGAGGCAGCGACAGCCAGGCGGTTAGCGCGAGAGGTCAAGCAGCGGCGGCGGGAGGTGGGGAGATGAAGGGGAGGCGCGCCGGGTACCAGGGCGGCACAAGGGAGCTCACTGAGCTGTTGGCGGGGTGGGGGAGCGGCGGAGATGGCCAGTGACAGGAGCCGGGGCAGTCGGGGGGGGCATAGGGCGGAGGGGAAGCTCGGCCGGCGGGCGGGGATGGCCTAGGGCGGTGGGGCACTGCTTCCGGTGGCGAGGACTCAAGCGGAGGGGCACCGGAGGAGGAGGAGATGGCGGCGGCACGGGGCGGCTCGGGGGCGCGAGCGCCAGAGGGGAGGAGCTTGGGGTGAGGAGGAGGGAAGGCAGAGGGCTTCCTGGCTTATAGCCGGGATGAGAAGGCGGCCGGGGCGGGGAGGTGGGGGAGAAGATCGAGTGGGCGGCACAGGGAGGCGAGGAGCAAGCGGCGGCGCAGGACCTGCCGGCCGGAGGGGGGACGCGAGCAAGCAAGCGCCGGGTGCGGAGGGAGTCGAGAGAGGGGAAAGGGGGGTGGGGGGAGTCGAGAGAGGGGGAGGTGAAAGAACCGGGAGAGCGGCGGAACGACCGGGGGAGGGGAGAGAAGGAAAGAGGCGGGGGGGAGGGGGGCTAGGGGGGAGTAGGCCGGGGGAAAGTGGGCTGGAGAATCGGCTGGGTCATGAGGGAAAAGGTGGGCAGGGGAATAAAAGAAATGTGGCCGGGTCGGGGTGAGCAGGCTAGAAGAATGAGTGGGCCGGGGGGAATCCAAAATCTGAAAACACCAAATTAAATTTGAAATTTGAAATTGACATTTACGATGCGGTTTGAAACACAAATCCGAACTTAAAGGAAGATAGGAGTTTATGGAAATTAAATGGCAAATTGAATTTAAAATCAAAACCAAAAACCAGACTAGTAGGCATTATTTACCCTCTGAAAATGGGATGTTACACATTCCTAGTAGATAGTAATCATCGAGGTGTCAAAAAAATATCGTGTTTTGGAAAGGAACTTTTTAAATAATAATATCAAAATTAAATAGTCATTTTTTTGTTGCAAAATGGCATCCTGTCGCCATTTCAAACTGCGATAGGAGCCTGTCGCCAGATGAAATGGCGACATATGCTTTGCAATTAAATTAAATTTACAATTTAGGTATATCTATAATTGTCTGCACTACCGATAGTTTTTAAAAGATAAGGACATATATGGTGGAGAAATATTTATAAGTTTCGATGTGACTAACTATATTTAGAATGCTTTTTAGGTGGGGTCAAAAATTTATGAGTTTCCGTGTGACCAAAATTCTTCCTCCTATGTGCACCACAACACACAAAAGAAAAGATGGGATCAACCAGGATCAACACGCAGCAATCAATGAACTCTAGCCAAATTCACAAAAAGACAGGTGCACAACTGTCAGGACCCAAAAATGCAATTCTGGACCCTCTGTGTATTCTGCACTAGTCTAGGATCACGCTAGTGCACACAATATCAACATATAAATATCGATCCACACAAGACGATTAATATAATCAACGACTAATTTGAATAGCAAATAATGGTTTTTACCTTATGGTCGAGTTTACATTTATTAAGCCACGCCAGGCTGGCAATAAATAAAATAACAGCAGCGGAACAAAATTAAACTCCACTTGAATTCCATCAATTCACCACAGGCAACCGACTGGGATCAAGACCCTAACGATCAGCACCTTCGTAAAAGTCCTTCTCAAATGCATGCGAAGACTACTCCACTTCTGTTGATTGTTTGAAGCAAGCATGAGTATACAACCGTACTCACAAGTCATTCAACATAATGCAATTTATAGATGATGGTTTATTGCAAGGAAATAGCTTCTGTGGTTAGTTTGCATAAAGCAACATTTACAATTGAATATGAATAATAGATTGAAAACATAATTCAAAACAAATAAACAATAATAATTTAACATTTGTTTTCACAAAGAACACACAGTCTACACAAGTTATTCACACAGCCATATGACTTAGATGACATAGCTCCATTCCCAAATGTTTTATGAAAATCTACCCCTTGTGTCAAATCCCGAACATGTTGATGACCGAGGATGTGGATATTCGAATAGATTGATCAACACTCTGCAGAGATTGTACAGTTTACCCACAAAATATAATCAGTGTAGTCAGCACTGATCATAACAAAACTTTCAAAAACTTTTAAATAAATACTTGAAGTAGAATGCAATCATTTGAATCAAAGTATTTTGAAAACTGAGTGCAATATGATCAAAGGTATAACATGCCTTGGAATAAGCCTAGGTACGGGTCTTGATCTTGGTGCACTCCTTCTTCAAAAGTCCCCAAAGAATTAACGTCTACTCGCAAATAAAACAAATACGTAAAATAAATAAATAAATAACATAAGTAAGAAAACTCCAAAAATTAAATAAAAATCTTAAATAAATAGATCTCAAATTTAGATGAATTTAGGAATTTGAAGGAGCTCAATCGGAGTTCGAATGAAGAAGATATGGGCTTTGGAGGATCAAAACTCAAGAAAATACCCTAAACTGGTATTTCTGGAATTTCTGAATTATTTTTCCAAACAAAAATCCGGATTATGACGTCAACGAAGGAATTTCAGATTTAAAATAAATCCCAGGAAAATAACTGAGAGATTGACAGGTGGGGCCCACGGTCCATAAACCGAGTCCACGGACTGGGCTCACAGGTCCACAGGTGCAGGGGTTCACAGAACAGTGGATTTGATAATGGGATCCACACAGCATAGGCACAACTCACGGTGGATTGGGTTTACGGAAGATTGGATATGGGTTTGGGTGAACTGTCCATGCACGCGTGCACGTGGATGCTGACGCGGCGACACGAGGGACGACACGCAGGCGCCGGCACTGAGGTGGCGACATACGTGGACACGACGAGGCGGTGGCGCTCGGGTTCCAATGGTCGACGGCAGCAACTTGTCGACGATGAATGGTACCAGCAGATAACCAAGGCTATTGCGAACCCGGCAGTGCACTTACGGGCAGCTGAGGTTGTGGATATCATGGTGATATGTTCCAGATCTTAGGATGATGTGACAATTGGCAATGGGGTTTACGGTTTATCGTTTCACGAGTTTCCGACAAAGTCTCGGTATTACGGGCGGGGCGGTCGGCCGATCCCAAATCGGTCGGGCCGCCATATCTTGCGATCGGACCATTGTGACCTAAAGTGTTCGAACTATTGGGCCAAAAATAGGTATTGTAGGCAAGTGAGGGGATCCCAATGCACTTGGTCTCATGATTTTTGGAGTCTCCAGTAAGAAGTTCTATTCGTTTTAAGTTTCGAAGGTTTCGGAATTTGAGGGCATGAATTTGGTTAAGTCCACAGTGGCGGTCGGACCGGCTCACGAGGAGCGGTCCGACCGGCGGAGGCGGTCCGGTAGCTCACATGGAGCGGTCGGACCGGTTTCTTGAACGTCGACCAACCGTGGTGATGTTATTTTGTTAGGTCAAAGTCATTGGTATCGTGGCATATGGTTTGCATGATGCATGTTTTGACTAACTTGGGTCAAGTTGTGAAGAACTTGTTCCCGAATTCGTGTTTGCTTGTCTATGGTTGTGCAGGTTGCTTGGTGGTCAACGACGGTCAACGGTGAGGAGGATCGGGACTAGACTTGGAGAGTTGAGGTCGAGCGATCGGCGGTGCGGGTGAGTCAATGGACTCAAGCGTGACACAAGATGGACAAGGGTGGCCTATTGGCGAATCCGTGGCGCATGGTGAAGCGGTTTAGGTCAAAAGGTTAAAGACGGCGCTTTGCGAAGCGTGCGTGTGTGACCCGTTTGTTAGTGGGCCTTAACGGGAGCCCAAATTGAGTCAAACCCTAGAGATTTCTAGGCCTCCACTATAAATAGGAGGAGGTGGTGGCTGCACCATCTCTCTCGCTGTTTTTTCACCTCTTTATTGTTTCAAAACCCTAATTGGCTTAGGGGGAGTTGAGGTGGAGGCTAGGGCTTTTGATGGTTTGAGGTGATTTTCGTGATCTTGGATTGACCACTGATCCATGATGGTGTGGGTGTAATCCAACAACGATCACGTTCTTAATCTATGCAAGGTTTGCTTAAGATAAGTCTCTTTTCGTTCTTGCTTTCAATTTCGTGATTTTAGGGCTTTCTTTGATCCGCGGGTTTGTGAGTGATTCTTTCATGTGAATTAGCTTGCTGTGATATGTGTGAATCTATCTAGAATCATCTTGATCATTAATCACTCACGAACAAGCATTAGGATCAAGTTTTCGTTCTTGCCCGGTTTTAGACCTTCTGTTATTCAATTGACAACTGTTCAGGATCTATCCAAGAATTATCATAATATTCGATTGGAATAGGTCCTCAATAGCATAGAGAAGGTATGTGCAAAGTTTCGTAAAGTTTGGGGTTGAGAATCAAAAGTTTGACCTAATTGCAACTTCGTCATCGGTGATTTCTTGTTTGGATCGGTTCGGAGCTGCGGTCAGACCGCCCATCATCACCGGTCAGACCAATTTTGGAGCGGTCCGACCGCCAGTACAACAGCGGTCCAACCGCCCGGCAATCGGTCCAACCGGCTGGGTCCAGAGGTCAGACCGCCAGTACATTGTGATTCTTTAATCTTAGTTGATTTTGTTATTTTGCTTAGGGGATTTAATTGGATTCAATACTAGTCTTCCGCTGTACTGGTATATTGATCTTCATAGCTTCCTAATAGCTATTGGAGTGAAATTGTGTTGAATTCATTATTTGGGAAAAAGTGAGTGTGCTCCTATTCACCCCACCCCCCCTCTAGTCGCCTTTTCGGTCCAACAGAGGTCAACGGTGATGGCCGGCTGCGAGGTCGGAGCGGCGAGAGAGGTGCAGCTATTGTCGGGCAGGAGTTCTAGCGACGCTCCTACAGGGGGAAGGGCACATGAGGTAGCGATAGAAAAACAAAAAGCTTCGGCCGAAAACTTAAAACTTCGATTGCAGCTGTGCTATGGTTCTCGGGGTGATGAGGGTGTGGGCTTTGGGTTGCGGAGGCGTTGGCGAACCTCGGGAGCTATTTATTGGATCTTGGGCGCCCGGGAAAAGGACTCCCCAAATCGAGTCTGTTTTGAATACAAAAACGAATTCATAAATCTCGGAGATAGAAACCGATTTGAGGTTTGATTCGGCCGAATTTGGATGCAAGAAGATATGAGATAAATTTTGACATGGAAATCCGGGACGATTTAGTTGGAAAAACCGCGTTGCCATTCGGAGCTTCGAGCTCGGTAATGGCGGACGACGCGTTGGCTGCGCGGGGAAGACGAGCACGAGGACGAGGACGTAGTGGCAGGACCCACCGCGGTGAGGCGAATTAGCGCGATCGATCGAAGGCGGGGTGCATCGCGACGACCGAGCCGCATGAGAATGAGCTAGAATGGGAGCGAGTGTGTTCGGCCCGATCAACGATGCGAGATTTTAAATTAGTTTTTCTTTTTAGAAAATACCAAAAAATCCAAATAGCAATTAAAAATAGCAAATGAACTCAAAAAAATTCTAGAAGATATATCCAAGCACATATAATCCAAATACAATAGTTTTGACATTTGTTGATGTTGGGATTAATCATATTAAATTGCTTTGATATTGAAAGTGTATATTAAGCTTTAATTGAAAATTCAAATAAAATCCAAATGTTGAATTTTTCAACTACTAACTAATAAAAGATTTTTAAAAGCTCAGAAAATTTGGAAGTTACAAACCTCCCCCTTAAAGGAATCTCGACCCCGAGATTCAGGCTAGCTAGAGAAGAGGCTAGGGAACTCGACTGTCAGGTCTTCTCCATGCTCCCACGTTGCTTTTCCTTTTGAGTAATTGCTCCACTGAACTTTACAAAAATGAACAACCTTGCTTCTAGTATGACGCTCTATGACATCAAAAATCTTGTCTGGCTGCTCTTTGTAAGCGAGATCTTGTTTCAACTCAATTGCATGCAACGAAGCTTGTTCTTCTTGCACACGAAGACACTTATTTAACTGGGAGACATGAAAGACATCGTGTACTCTTGCTAACGGCTGCGGCAACTCCAACTGATAGGCAACTTCTCCACGGTGTTCTAAAATCTTGAACGGATCAACATACCTAGGGGCAAGCTTTCCCTTTGGCATGAAACATATTCACGCCTCCGAGTGGAGTAACTCGAAGATAAAAAAAATCTTTTGTTTCGAAGCTGAGATCACGACGACGATTATCAGCATAGCTTTTCAGCCTCGACTAAGCTATCTTCAATCTTTCTCTGATCATGGCCAGTTGTTCTTTTACTTCTTGAATAATATCTGGTCCAAATACCAACATTCAATTGTTTTGGACCAATTCAAAGGGGTTATTCAAGCTCGACCATACAAAGCTTGAAATGGTGATATTTGCAAACTGGCTTGATAACTGTTGTTGTACGAAAATTCTGCATACGGCAAACTCTTGTCCCAACTGGTAGCATTAGCTAAAGCACGGGCTCTCAACATATCTTCCAATATTTGATTGACTCTTTCGGATTGTCCATCTGTCTGAGGATGATAAGCAGTACTGAAATTTAGAGGAGTTCCAAATGCTTCATGCAGACTCTGCCAAAAACGAGAGGTGAACTGAGATCCTCGATCTGACACTATCTTCCTTGGCACACCGTGCAAACTGATGATTCTTGACACATATAACTCTGCAAGGTGATCTCCTGAGTAAGTGGTTTTGACTGGCAAGAAATGGACAACTTTGGTCAAACGATCTACTATTACCCGAATCGAATCGTAATCCGATTAAGTCGTGGGTGTAATATTCTGAAAATAATAATGATAATAACGTCTTAAGGGCCTATGCGTAATTAAATAAATTAGGTACGTAAAAATAGAATATTTTGGAATTGTACGGAGGGACTAAACTGTGCGAGGTATAAAAAGATCGTGAAGAGGTCTAGAAACCCTAGCAGCATATTTTTTGTTTTTCCTCGTGCGCAGCCGCCTCCACATTTTTTTCCTCCAGCCGCCAACGCCTTGTTGCTGCTGCCGTCGCGTGGGCACCGCAATTGCCGCTCGGCGTTCGCTGTTCCCTTTGGGCCCGGCCATCTGCCTGTTCTACCATGTGGTTGTGCACTCGACCACGGCGTCTTACGCCGCCGTCGTCGCATGCCATAAGCGTGGCCACATCTACATCTTGAGAGCAGTGCAGAGTGCATCAACCAGAGAGAAGCGGGGCAAATCAAAAGATTTAGTAGAGCGGCGCATGGGCAAGGACAAACAAGAAGAATAGGAAAAGAGAATAAAGGAAGAGAAAAAATTAGAAGAAAGGCGCCAGATCCGTGTTTTTGTGGGTAACGATCTGTAATTTTATTTCCCTCTGTTTTACTAATTTAGTTAGAGATTAGAATTGAGATTAATTAAAGGTTTTAGAATTTTCTAGTCGAGGAGGGCCGATTATTAGATCTGTTTAGCTTCTGTGCTACATTGAACGATTTATTCGGGGTACCTTAATGGCGAATTTTGAAAATGTCATTTACTAGTTAATTGTAGATAATTTCGATATCTTTCTATAGCATATTTAATCATGTCGAGCGGACAAGTAGAATTCGAGATATGAATTATGGAAGACTGCTTTGTCTTTGTGGTTGTCGCCTTTCATTGCTGTTTTGGTAGACTGCAGATTAAAAATAGTAATTGGACTAATTAGAGTTTTTGATCTACATGAAAGATATAGATAATTGTCTAAGGGTTCTGTAGAATCCAAGAACGCGAATTTTGGTTGGGTAAAACAAAAGTTATGAATTTAGTAAGACCCGCTGTCCCGAAGCTGACAGATCGGTTTTCTGGGCTAAAAACGGAGGGTTAGATTATTTAACTAGGAGTCTTGGTAATCTAAGAAAATGAGGAGAATTTTGTGTAGAATCCAGAACTGGGTGGTTTGTCGTGATCGGATTTTTGAGTCAAAAGTTACGCTCGTTTTAGTACTAAGACAGCAATGGGTAACTTTTCGGTACCGGAGAAGTGTGGTAGATTTGGGGACGTGTAGGAACGATGTCGATTGATTGCTATTCTTGATGCTGTAGCTTGTATTGAAATTTGAGTATTTAATGTAGGAGGCGTCGTGCTTGTTGCCATCTTCTAGTCAAATCGATGCGTCGCAACTAGTAAAGGCAAGTGCATGGTAGGCGGCGATCAATGATTGATCACTGTTTTCTTTATCTTCTATTACCATTATTGTTGTACTTTTATCTTATTTAATTGCAAACAATGGAATGGTATGGTTATCTCTTTGTTGACAATCATGAGGAAAAGTTGGATATGATGAATATGATGGTGTTTGCATTTTTCATACATAAGCATATTTGCATATGAGCGGTGATCATGAATGATCACAACTCCACGGAGTGGAGGAGATCCCCGATCCTTGTGGAGGAACGGGCTTGAGAGTGAATGTTGTCGCGGGCATTCACTCACGGTATACCCGGTATACGCGAAAGAAGTGCATGTGGACATGTAGATTAGTGTTGCATTGATATATGAGATGAATGTGTGTGAAACAAAGAGAAGATAACGGCATGAGAATATTAATAGAAGTACATGTGATGATAATGAAGTTATTGATTGCTGCTGATTTATTATTGTTCGTTGTGTATTGATGTGTTTGCTGAGTCGTGGACTCACCCTTGCTCTTTTGTTGTCTTTAGGTGATCTTCGAGGACGCCGTGACTAAGAGCGAGTAGAGCACATGGATTAGTTCCATACTTCAATCACATGATCATTTGCCATAAGAACCTTTTCATTCAATGTTGGATTACTCTTGGACATGTTAGAGGCTGAATAAAGATTAGGTCACATTTTGGACTAGATTATTTATTTCAATGATTTGGATTCAGTAGTTTGTGCTATCCTGGTTTGTTTACCTGGTTATATTTCCCCTTGCTTATTTACTCTTGCTTGGTTCATAATTATGGATGCTCTTTTGTGGTCCAGGAATATGTCCATTGATGTTTTCTTGCTGAAATTTTATAGTGTGTCAATTATTATTAGTTTAGAGAGTGGTTTAGTGGCATTCCAGGCTCAGTGTTGGGCTGGGATGTTACAGTTGGTATCAGAGCGGGCTTTAGGTCCGTGGTGAATAGATTAACAACATTGGCAAACTAAAATTGTTAAAATTTGTTTTAGTTTAGTAAATCAACTAAAATTTGCTAATGGTTAACTAACCTAAAATTTGACACACTAGTGCACAGTAGGTTAGAGAGAGGTACGATCATCGTTTTACGCTTCCGTTATGTTGTTTATTGATGCATGATTTTATTTTTGACCTTTGCACTCATTGTGTATTGTTGATTGTGTTTGATAGCTATGCCGAGGGGTAGAGGACGTGGTCGTGGTGGCCGCGGTCGTGGAGGTCGGGGCGCGGGCGAGGGTCCGTGGAGCCACCTCCCATGTGAGATGAGTCGATGGCGAGGGGTTCTTTGTGACCCGCCTCGGTTGTGGTCGAGATGAGACCCCGCTTTCTTGAGAGTTGGTGGGAGAGATCCGTGCTCTTCGTCAACGGTAGCGCGACCCTCATTCTTCGCGGCATCTGTTGTTACTCTGTCGCTCCTCCACTGCACTTGAGGCGCGGATGGCGCCGAGTGGATGGGATTGAGGTTGGATCCATTTGTGGTCGGGTACACGATCAAGCGTGGTAGTTGCGCTACATGGAGAGCGGTTTGGAGCTTTGGAGATGTCTTCACATCGAGGGTCCGTTTGTAGCCTTTCAATTGAAAGACAGCGGATATTTGGTGGGAGGGTGTGTTGTCTTGAGAACCGCCACTCAAGGTCGATCACTTGGGAGGACTTTGTTGATCAGTTCAAGAAAAGTTCTACCCCTACTCTTTTGTTGCGAAGATGGAGGTTGCCTTGGCGACCTTTGCTCAAGGAAGAGGTCTATTCTTGAGTATGAGGCTGAGTTCAACAACTTGGTTCGCTTTGTCCCTTCGGTAGCGAACGATGATCTTCAGAAAGCCAAGAGGTTCCGTCGGGTCTCAATTACAGTCCGACATGTGTTGGGAGCTACTCCACTCGTGACTACACTCTGTTGTGGAGCAAGCTAGGGGCATGGAGTTGGAGATGCGACTCACAAAGGGGCGACAAGCCTCTGTGGGTGGTTGCTTCGGTGGTGACGGAAGAGGAACTCTAGTGAGGAAGTGGGTCTATTCGACACCTTTCCAAGAAATTCAAGGAGGACCGCAGATCCTTCAAGTCTAGCGATCGAGGTCATTATCTTCTTGATGCCTCGTACTTTTGCTTGGTACTCGGCTCTTCGTCTGTCCCTGCGGGGCATGCTTTGCTTTAAGTGCGGTGATGGACACCGCGCTGCTGAGTGCTCTTGGACGGGAGATTGCCGTCAGTGTGGCCGACCGGGTCACAAGGAGCGGGTGTGTCGCGTAACCCCGTTAAGCGTGATCAAGTGGGAGCTGTGCCATCTTCTTCTTTAGTGGGTTACGCTCGAGGATCTTTCGGATGATGGCGCTCCTCTGCACCGCCACTTCCTTGACTTGGGCGCCTCGGTGGGTACTCGGCGGCCGCCACCTCGGCACCACCGGGTTACGGACCGGCTTTACCGCACCGCCACGCCAGATTGTTGGGGCTCGCCGCCCGGCGTCGTCTTCTTCGCCATGGCGCCACAGAGTGTACGCCATGCCCACAGTGGAGTCCGGGTCGTCTGGCGTGGTGACAGTACTTTGCTTGTGGATTAGTTTGATGGTTTAGTCCTTTTGATTCGGGGCTACCTTTTACGTTTGTCTCGGCGGCGTTTGCTAGGAGAGCGAACTTGAGTATCTGATGGATTTCTCGATCGGTGTTAGTTAGTTCTCCAGGGGTATTATTGCGAGCTTCACCGTTTGTCCCGGTGTTCTATTGTCATTGATGGAGAGAAGTTCACGGCGAATCTAATAGTTATTCAAATGGAGCCGTTCGACGTTATCTTGGGTATGGATTGGTTGCACTCTTATCGAGCCGTGATATCCTCATTTACGTAGAAACGATCTCATGTGGACCACATGCGGGAGACTTTAACCTTTCAGGAGTGCGCCTCGCGCTCTCTTCGATGTTGGTCTGATCGTTCCGGGTCGTAGCGATGGCGAAAATCTTTTAGCTCTTCTTGAGAAACCGAGTGTGGCTTCGCGATTGAGGAGATTCGGTGGTTAGTGATTACCGGATGTGTTTCCTACCGAGCTTAGGGCTTGCCACCTGCGCGAGACATGGAGTTTCGCATTGATCTTGTTCCGGGTACTCGGCCCATCTCGATGTCTCCATATCGACTAGCACGTCCGTTTCAGGACGAGTTGAAGAAGCAATTGGATGATTTGTTGGCTAAAGGTTTGATCAGGCGTAGCGTATCGCCGTGGGAGCTCTGCTACATTCCGCGAGAGAAGAAGGATGGGAGTTGGCGTATGTGTGTTGATTATCGTGCGCTTAATGCAGTAACAATCAAGAACAAATATCCATTGCCCCGCATTGAGGACTTGTTTGATCGGTTGAATGGAGCTCAATTATTCTCCAAGATCGATCTCCAATCAGGGTATAATCAAATCCGTGTGCGTGAGCAGGATGTAGAGAAGACAGCTTTCTCTACCAGGTATGGGCATTATGAATTCAAAGTTATGTCTTTCGGACTGACTAATGCACCTGCCATTTTTATGGAGACCATGAGCAACATGTTACACGAGTATCTGGATGACTTCGTGGTGGTGTTCATTGATGATATTCTTATCTATTCCAAGACCAATGAGGATCATGAACGTCATTTGAGGTTGGTTTTAGAGACTTTGAGAGAGCACAAGTTCTATGCTAAGTTGAAGAAGTGTGAGTTCTGGATTTCAGAAGTGAGTTGTCTAGGTCATGTGATAAATCCTCAAGGCATTGCTGTTGATCCTAGCTATGTCTCCACAGTGGTGGATTGGAAGAGCCGACTAATGTGAAGGAGGTGAGGAGTTTCTTGGGCTTGGCTGGTTATTATCGGCGTTTTGTGCAGGATTTCTCTATCATCGCCAAACCGATGTCTCAGCTTACTCAGAAAGGTGTGAGATTCCAGTGGACTGATGAGTGTGAGCGCAGTTTCTGCACTTTGAAAGAGAGGTTGGTGACCGCTCCTATTCTCACTCTTCCCGAGCCAGGAAAGCGGTTCACAGTCTTTTCAGATGCATCTCGAGTGGGTCTTGGCTGTGTGCTTATGCAAGACGGTAAGGTAATTGCTTATGCGTCAAGGCAGTTAAAGAAGCACGAGCAGAATTATCCCACTCATGACTTGGAGTTGGCTGCGGTTGTCTTTGCTCTCAAGATTTGGAGGTATTATCTATACAGCGAGCCTTGTGATATTTTCACAGATCACAAGAGTCTCAAATATATCTTCACTCAGAAGGATCTGAATTTGAGGCAAAGGAGGTGGTTGGAGTTGATCAATGACTATGATCTTACTATTCAGTATCATCCAGGCAAGGCCAATGTAGTTGCTGATGCTCTTAGTCGCAAGGCGACTCCCGCTACTCTGGATTGCCTCATTGCTGATTTTGATCGTATGGGAATATCTTATTGTTATGCGGGCACAAACACATGTTGAGACACAGTTGATTCTTGAGTCAGCTATTCCAGACCGTGTGCGGGAAGCACAACAGAGTGACCGGTTATTACAGGAGGTTAGGAAGCATCTGGATGAGGGCAAAGAGGGTGATTTTAGCATGGATGATTCTGGTGCTTTGAGGTTTAAAGGCCGCCTTTGCGTGCCGCAAAAGGCGGAGGTCAAAGATGATATCTTGAGGAGGCACATCGCACTCCATAATCTTATTCATCTGGTGAGACTAAGATGTATCGAGATCTGAAACAAATTTTTTGGTGGAAAAGAATGAAGGTGGATATTGCTAACTATGTGGCTTCTTGTGGTGTTTGTCAGCAAGTGAAAGCTGAGCACAAGCGTCCTGCAGGGTTGTTGCAGCCTTTGGAGGTTCCCAGTGGCCTTGGGATGATATCTCTATGGACTTTGTGGTGGCATTACCTCGTTCGCCGCGAGGGAAGGATACTGTTTGGGTAGTGGTGGATCGATTCAGCAAGTCTGCGCACTTCATTCCTATTCGCACGACAAATTCAGCGAGTGATCTAGCTCCTATTTATGTGCGTGAAATAGTAAGACTGCATGGTGTGCCAAAGACCATCATTTACGACGAGGGCGCCAAGTTTGTCTCAAGTTACGGGAAAGTCTGCGAGTGCATTGGGCACAGCTACGCCTTAGTCTGACGTTTCACCCATAGACAGATGGGCAGTCAGAGCGTACTATTCAGACTTTGGAGGACATGTTGCGGTCTTGCGTTTTGTCTTGGAAGGGTAGTTGGAGGACCAGTTGCCACTTGCAGAGTTTGCTTATAATAATAGTTACCATTCCAGTATTAGAGCCGCACCATTTGAGGTTCTCTATGGGCGGAAGTGCAGATCGCCACTTTGTTGGGATGCAGTTGGAGAGAAGGCAATTTTGGGTCCGGATTGGATTCAGAAGATCGTTGAGCGTGTGGCCATGGTGAGGCAGAATTTGTTGGCAGCTCAGAGTAGACAGAAAAGCTATGCTGATGTGAGGAGGTGTGACTTGGAGTTTGCGGTGGGTGACCAGGTGCTCTTGAGAGTGTCTCCTACTAAAGGCATTATCCGGTTCGGTACCAAAGGGAAGCTTAGCCCGAGGTACGTTGGACCATTCCCGATTATTGCAAGAATTGGGAAGTTAGCTTACCGCCTAGACCTTCCTGAGTCCATGCGTGGAGTTCACAATGTGTTTCACGTCTCAATGCTGAGAAAGTTTTTGAGAGACCCAGAACATAAGATTTCATTAGAGCCGCTGACTATTGAGCAAGATCTCACAGTTGAGTCGCGTCCGGTGCGCATCCTAGAAAAGTCAGAGCGAGTGCTGAGGCACAAGACGTTGGTATACGTCAAAGTGTTGTGGACTCATCAGTCCGAGAGAGAAGCGACTTGGGAGTTGGAGTCCCGCATGCGCGAGCAATATCCGGAGTTGTTCACGTCTGGTACGTATTATTTTG
The DNA here is from genome assembly GCA_036346395.1 of Hsuehochloa calcarea. Lineage (NCBI taxonomy): Eukaryota > Viridiplantae > Streptophyta > Magnoliopsida > Poales > Poaceae > Hsuehochloa > Hsuehochloa calcarea. The sequence goes on along the minus strand of CM070605.1, from coordinate 2,101,292 downwards.
TTGTTTAGTTTCAGCAGTGTAGTTGTTCTTTGAGTAGTACGGTGAGTAGAATTCGGGGTCGAATTCTGTTAAGGGGGGTAGAATGTAATATTCTGAAAATAATAATAATAATAACGTCTTAAGGGCCTATGCGTAATTAAATAAATTAGGTACGTAAAAATAGAATATTTTGGAATTGTACGGAGGGACTAAACTGTGCGAGGTATAAAAAGATCGTGAAGAGGTCTAGAAACCCTAGAAGCATATTTTTTGTTTTTCCTCGTGCGCAGCCGCCTCCACATTTTTTTCCTCCAGCCGCCAACGCCTTGTTGCTGCTGCCGTCGCGTGGGCACCGCAATTGCCGCTCGGCGTTCGCTGTTCCCTTTGCGCCCGGCCATCTGCCTGTTCTACCATGTGGTTGTGCACTCGGCCAACGACGTCTTCTGCCGCCCGTGCGTCTGCATGCCATAGCGTGGCCACATCTACATGCTGAGAGCAATTCTGTAGTGCATCAACCAGGAGAGAAGCCGGGGCAAATCAAAAGATTTAGTAGAGCAGCGCATGGGCAAGGACAAACAAGAAGAATAGGAAAAGAGAATAAAGGAAGAGAGAAAAAATTAGAAGAAAGACGCCAGGATCCAGGTTTTTGTGGGTAACGATCTGTAATTTTATTTCCCTCTGTTTTACTAATTTAGTTAGAGATTAGAATTGAGATTAATTAAAGGTTTTAGAATTTTCTAGTCGAGGAGGGCCGATTATTAGATCTGTTTAGCCTGCTGTTCTGTTGAACGATTTATTCGGGGTACCTTAATGGCGAATTTTGAAAATGTCATTTACTAGTTAATTGTAGATAATTTCGATATCTTTCTATAGCATATTTAATCATGTCGAGCGGACAAGTAGAATTCGAGATATGAATTATGGAAGACTGCTGTCTTTGTGGTTGTCGTCTTTCAGCGCTGTTTTGGTAGACTGCAGATTAAAAATAGTAATTGGACTAATTAGAGTTTTTGATCTACATGAAAGATATAGATAATTGTCTAAGGGTTCTGTAGAATCCAAGAACGCGAATTTTGGTTGGGTAAAACAAAAGTTATGAATTTAGTAAGACCCGCTGTCCCGAAGCTGACAGATCGGTTTTCTGGGCTAAAAATGGAGGGTTAGATTATTTAACTAGGAGTCTTGGTAATCTAAGAAAATGAGGAGAATTTTGTGTAGAATCCAGAACTGGGTGGTTTGTCGTGATCGGATTTTTGAGTCAAAAGTTACGCTCGTTTTAGTACTAAGACAGCAATGGGTAACTTTTCGGTACCGGAGAAGTGTGGTAGATTTGGGGACGTGTAGGAACGATGTCGATTGATTGCTATTCTTGATGCTGTAGCTTGTATTGAAATTTGAGTATTTAATGTAGGAGAGGCGTCGTGCTTGTTGCCATCTTCTAGTCAAATCGTGCGTCGCAACTAGTAAAGGCAAGTGCATGGTAGACAGCGATCAATGATTGATCACTGTTTTCTTTATCTTCTATTACCATTATTGTTGTGCTTTTATCTTATTTAATTGCAAACAATGGAATGGTATGGTTATCTCTTTGTTGACAATCATGAGGAAAAGTTGGATATGATGAATATGATGGTGTTTGCATTTTTCATACATAAGCATATTTGCATATGAGCAGGTGATCATGAATGATCACAACTCCACGGTAGTGGAGGAGATCCCCGATCCTTGTGGAGGAACGGGCTTGAGAGTGAATGTTGTCGCGAGCATTCACTCACGGTATACCGGTATACGCGAAAGAAGTGCATGTGGACATGTAGATTAGTGTTGCATTGATATATGAGATGAATGTGTGTGAAACAAAGAGAAGATAACGGCATGAGAATATTAATAGAAGTACATGTGATGATAATGAAGTTATTGATTGCTGCTGATTTATTATTGTTCGTTGTGTATTGATGTGTTTGCTGAGTCGTGGACTCACCCTTGCTCTTTTGTTGTCTTTAGGTGATCTTCGAGGACGCCGTGACTAAGAGCGAGTAGAGCACATGGATTAGTTCCATACTTCAATCACATGATCATTTGCCATAAGAACCTTTTCATTCAATGTTGGATTACTCTTGGACATGTTAGAGGCTGAATAAAGATTAGGTCACATTTTGGACTAGATTATTTATTTCAATGATTTGGATTCAGTAGTTTGTGCTATCCTGGTTTGTTTACCTGGTTATATTTCCCCTTGCTTATTTACTCTTGCTTGGTTCATAATTATGGATGCTCTTTTGTGGTCCAGGAATATGTCCATTGATGTTTTCTTGCTGAAATTTTATAGTGTGTCAATTATTATTAGTTTAGAGAGTGGTTTAGTGGCATTCCAGGCTCAGTGTTGGGCTGGGATGTTACAGTGGGTAAACCGGTAATGAAATCCATTCCGATCTCTTCCCATTTCCACTCGAGAATCTTTAGCGGTTGTAGCAAACCTGCTGGTCTCTGATGTTCTACTTTTACTTTCTGACACACGTCGCACAAGGCAACGAACTCTGCGACTTCTCGCTTCAAATTTGGCCACCAAAACTTATTCTTAACATCCTGATACATCTTGGTACTACTAGAATGAATCTAATATTTTGATTCATGGGCTTCTTTCAATACTAGCTGTCTCAAACCATCAATGTCTGGTACGCAGATACGTCCATTGATCCACAGTATATCTTGATCATGTCTGGTGAAGTCTTTTAATTGTTTTTCTGCCATCTTTTCCTTTATGTTGGAAATCTCTGGGTCATTTGGTTGGGCTTCACGAATCTTCTAGATTGTTTTTCTCCAAAGTAGATTGTACTTCTAGATTAGCTACAAATCCTTTAGATACAGCTTCTAACTTCAGCTTTTGAAATTCCTCTTGAAGTTCTAGGCAAATTTCTTCCACTTCCAAAGCATTGTAGAAACTCTTACGGCTCAAAGCATCTGCCATGACATTGGCCTTAGCAGGATGGTAGTGTATTGCAAGATTATAATACTTTATTAACTCCAACCATCTTCTCTGTCTCATGTTCAAATCAGACTGAGTGAAAATATACTTCAGGCTCTTATGATCTGTATATAAGTGAAAACACTCATCTCATAACTTCGATATTAAAACATCAACATATCTCTTTTAGATGGAACAAATCTTAACTCTTGCAGCTTTGAACTGAGCCTTGAATACCTGGCTCTAGGTGCCTATTTGAGTCCATAGAGGGCCTTCTCAAGTATGCATGTATGAAGGGTACTAAGAATTTTTATAACTTGGAGGCTGACACATATATATACTTCTTCCTCTATAAAACCATCAAGGAATGCATTCTTGTCATCCAGTCGCTTCAAGCACCATACGAAGTACCATCCTTTTGAAATGGAATAGATAGTACAAGCCTAATAGTTCAACCCGTGTACCTCCGGCTAGCAATTTTGGGAATATAATAATTATTTTTTATGTGATTTCCTATGTCCATCATGTATTGTTATTTAGAAAAATATTTTTTTATCATATAACTCGATTTTTCTTATTTTCCCAAATGCATGCAGTGTGCAATTTATAGCTTGCCATTTAGTCAATCTCTAATTTCAACACAGTGACCACTATTTCTTTTTTAATTGATAGAAAGATTTTCCAATTTCACTTTTTCTTTTACTAATTTGGTCAATGTCTAGTTTTAATCTTGTTAATATGTTGTTTTCTAACAAATATTCCAATTAATATGGAAACTCCAACTTCTCACATAACACTTGAATAGTATGATGATACCACTTTATCAATTTGATAATGATTATAAGATACCCCAAAGTGAGTTCTACGAAAAAAATCGTTAAAGTCCACCTTTTATAGTGAAATTTGTGTATATACTCCTCTCATATATATATAAAAAAGAGTATATAAAAAAAATACTCGAATGAATTTTTTTAGTCAAATCACATTGGAGCATCTTATAATTAGTATTTAAGTATATACTGAAAGTGATAAAGAAGTCTAATATGAAAATGGTCTCAACTGCCATCTACTCGTCACTCGCACAAAAAAAAATACAATCTGTTCCTAATCCCAAAGCCCAACTCAGTTGGCCTAACACATCTCCGGTCAATGGCAATCAGCCATAGACATAAGATGGAAGACTATAAATTCTAGGGTCCCTCTATACAATATTCGACTATTTTATCAGCTTGAAATAATCAAATTTTAGTTTACTTACAATTTCATTATACATAAATTACATTAATTTATTTATGTAATTTTTGTTCTTAGTAACTGTAATTATTTTTGAAAATCTTAATAACTCATATTTCCATCACATGACTAACATATGCTTTGAAAGATTGAGTAAAAATAAAGATAAAAATAAAATTCTATACTAACAAAATACGACAATGTAGTAAACCTGTTATGCTCCAGAGAAAAAATCATAATTAATTCGGACCCAATTCATCAAATGAGAATAAGTGCAAATCTTAAAGCATATCAGACGGACAAAAATTCGACTATTTTGACAAAACAAAACGGTCGAATGTTGTTTGCCAAAGCAAGAAAATTAATTCAAAATGAAACATGTTCGCAAAAGCTACAGGGTTCCATACCAAAACGGGTTCAATTTTGAATCCAATACTCATATGTGAACCCGGTGACCACATCAACAACATGAATCGTACAACATATCTAACGAATATATAAACGATTGTTTTGCCTTCAAAAAACTATTGAAAGTTATTTAGCAATTTCGTAAATTCTATGTGCAAATTGGATGGCAAGATGTTTTTTTTCTTTTTTAACCAGTATTGGAGTTTCTTGATATTTTTTCCCTTTATAACGCCAGGCTTAACAAAAGCTCAAACACTATGGATCTATACATAGTCTAAGCGACAAACTACATATATACCAGCATAAAGTTTAGTCGTTAACCCATACATTTGTGTAAAACTTAGTCGGTAACCCACACGCTCACATATGTAGTTTTCACGTACTCTTCCAATAGTTTAATGGCATCCGGAGAGACATATTATGCTATTAGAACTACGAATTTGATCTATAAATTATTTAGATGGGAAATCAGTAGGTCTTAAATTGCATAGTTCTGTTTCTATTCATGTCGGACCCGGATTTCCTTAATCTAGAATCCTCGCTACTCCCTGGATCAGTAGGTAGCGCTCACAGTATACATCGCTGAATCATGTCATACACATCGTAGACTGAACCAAACATAATAATACAAACATCAGAGTTAAATAGACCGCGTCGAGTCAAGTTTACAAAAGGGGCCGAGAGCAGGCCAAATGAGTTCACTACACAAAATACATAAATAGGCGCGGAAGTAAAAGGGGCAGCACGACTACCCACAGGCAAGCGACTGTAGCGCCTTGTGTACAATCGATATTAACCAAGGATTTGGAGAATATTGGTTGTATGCAAGTACCAGCAGGGCCAGCTAGACTGTGGCGAGTCGTAGACTCAGGAACTAAACTATTCTTCACCTTGGTCTTGACCGTCGACACCTTGATCCTCGTAGTAGGCATAGTCGTCCTGATCAGCGGATTCTAAGGGTTTGGGGAAATAGCGAGGGTGAGCACAACTTCCATGCTCGTGAGCCAACACAACTGATGCAAAAATATACATGTAAGTTTTAACAAGGATGGTTCGGGTTCTTTTATTTGCGCAAAGCAATATTGGTAAATACATATACTTAGAAAGACCTACACTTAGCGTTTCAACTGAATCACATTTTAATTAAAGAGATTATTGGTGCAATATCACTATCAGCAGAGGTTACCTCCACCTAATGCTTATTTTTAATGATGGTTACACCCACCTATCTCAACACTGGGTAAGACTACCTAGGAAAAATTCAAAATAAGGGCTAGATGAGCCGTCACATTTTTCAACCCACCCACAAAGTTTTATAAATAGAACTAACTCTTGTAAATTCCTATGTCCACCCGTGACCGTAGGCACGGCTGTTCGAACAGTTTATTTCTCTGCAAAGACTGTATACTTTACCCACAAGAGATAATCGGCTTGATATAATCACACGTTTCCTCGGACATGTGAATGAAAGGAAGATTACCACAAGGCCTTTACAATGCACTCCTCAGTACTTGTTACACCCATTAAGTTTTCACCAGAGGAGGGTTACGCTCCCACACACGCGTCAACCCTTACCCAGCCCCTCCCCCCCCCTTGCGCCATCAAATAGCTTTCGCAGTGCACTCTGACCCTTCACCGCGAAGGCTTACGGTGTCGCGAGTCATCTACCTAGTGCAACTCGTATTCACGGATGCAAATTATTTAGCCAGGTCGACACCATTATAGACTTATTGTTGTACTATTTTACAATAGGAGGTCATCACAGGATTAAATCCTTAAAGTTATCTGGGCGGTTTATACCACACACCAATCAAATACCAACATATCCTGGGCTACATTAGTACCCAACCACATACCCTCCAACATACCATCCGCCCAGATCGGGTATTAGCAAGTTTTTAGGGTTTTGAGAAGAGTAAAACAAATTAACTCAACCATTTCAGTCATTTACCCCAATGACTGCCCAAAACAATCTTTATGTTTAACGGATGATGATTGGGGTGGTTAATACCGCGGTACTCAAGTAAGGCTAGCATGGCGCTTGAGTACAGAATATAGCTAGTAAGTTACCATATAATTACTTGGGTGACGAGGATTAGGGAATTCAATTATCAAGGATAAGGTATAATAATTATTTAATAGTCAAGTTGGTATTTAACTACCTTAGAACCATTTGGCATAGATTTGCATAAAAATTAAAGCATGCAGTTTGATATTTTAAAGGAATATAATTTGCATGAAATGTAGGTTCAACATAATCAAAGTGTTGACTCACCTGGGTCAAAGGCTAGAGGATCTTGGTAGTCTTGAGCTTGGTCGAAGTGGGCACCTCCGGTTTCTTCGAACTCTACTCGGACGATCGCACCAGAAACGGAAAGACAAGCAAACAAAATAAAATAAATATAAAATCCACAATAAATACATTCCAAAAATAACCAAACTAGGACCAAAATATAGGTGTTGAATTTACAATTTTTTGGGTACATTTACAATTTTTTGGGTACAAAAATCATAATTTTTGGAGTTATAACGAAGGAGATATGAATTTTTGAAGCTTTATAAAGAATTTTTAATTGAAAAGAAAATTAGAAAACTGAAAACTGAAAAAATCCTGGCGCTGACACGTGGCCCCCGGTGCACAGAATAGTGCATAGACCGGGTTCACACGCGGTCGCGTGGGTCCACCGCACAGTACCATGTGGGCCCAACCTGTCAGTGCCACGAGCCACTGTAGCTGGGGGCCCACCGGTCAGTCCCACGGGGCGACACGGGTCAAAGGGAGGCGACACGACGGCGGCGGCAGAAGGAGAAGGGAGGGGAGGTGGCGGGCTCGGGCGGTGCTGAGGTGAGGGAGGAGCCGGAGGCGGAGGCGACGGCAACGGCAACGGCTCCGAGGAAGAAGAGGCGGCGGAGGGGGCGGCGCTTCAACTGGGGGAGAGAGGAGCAGGAGGAGAGGCGGGGGAGGGGAGAAGATGGGGCGGGGCAGGCATAAATAGCCGCGGTGGAGGGAGAAGCGGCGGAGGGGCTGCCTCGGCAAGACGGGGAGGAGAACCGGGCGGGAGCGCGGGCGGTGGTGGTAGAGCGCGCGGCGGGCCGAGAAGGCGAGCAAGCGCGAGACGCAGACGTCAAAGGAGCGGCTCGTCGGTAGCGGGTGGGAAAGCCAGCGCGGCGGCCACCCACAGTGCGAGCGGCATAAGCCATCTAATCTACTATAACCATCTAATTTACATCAACATACTATAAAATTTCAGCAAGCATAACAACATTAAAACCCATCCACGGTCGCATTAATGAAGCATAACACTATGACAATCATAGATAAATTAGACCTAGGAGCATAGCAAAATAATAAACCAAGATTAAAATAAACCAAGCATCTATGGTTATTCAATACCATCATGTCCTAGATATAAATATTCAGGTTATTCTAAAAGTTTCTCATGTCCAATGAATCAAATAATTGGGTGAAGTGCATGATTCCAAGTGCGCTAGCCCTTCCCGAGTAAAACGTCATCACTGGTCACCTAAAAACAACAATAGAGCAAGAATGAGTCCAAGACTCAGCAAATACATAATAAAACCATAAACAATAGTTTATTAACCATAATCAATAGTTATCATCATCATCCATTTAGTTAATGCTATTGTCATTCTCAAACAACCAAGCCATATTCCATATAGGTAAAGTTGCACAATTTAACAATTTACTTAGATATGCGAATGCACTAACATGCTCATGCTCATATGCATCTCATCAGCTAATACCGGTATAGCGGAGTGTTCACCCGTCGATGACACACTCTATCCTTCACTCCCGTGAAGTCCCCACCAAAGTAGGATTTTATCTAGAGCTCTCCGGACTAGTCATGTATCTTTCTCACCGACCTCACCGGAATAGTTACATGACTTTCTCACCGACCTGGCTCATGCAATCCCTGTCATGATGAATGTAAATGATGCGACATCTTTATTTATTCATCAACATAGTACATCTCATTAACTCAATATCTCCTCCTCATTATCTCAATATCATAATCTCATTCACTCAAGGTCATCAATATCATGTATAAGAATAAGCTGAACGAAAGCATAATAAATAGCATGATAAGTAACAACAATGATCATGGTGAACAACCCATTGTTCACCACTCTACCATGTACTTGCCTTCCGCGCTGTGACGAGTTAGGAGGCAACGACGGAATTTCTCCACTCCCTGCCCCACCGCCTACACAAATATTCATTTGAAATAAGAATAACAAGACAGGATGTGGCTACAAGCGTTTTACCATAACCCTCTATCTAATCAACAAAACCAAAAACTCAAAATGACGAATTAACTAATCAGCCAATATCAGCCCTTCTGAACAGCAGTACGAGAAAAATCATAATTAAATATCTGTAACTCTGAATGACTTTAGCTAGTGCTCAAATACTCTTAACGCATAACACTACGAAACTCTAGTTGACTGGATCTTTTGATTCGGCCAAAACAGTGGCCTAAACAATAGATGAAAACACAAACAGATAACTGTCCAGATTACAGAACAGTAGCAAAGAAAATGATGTAACTTTCAATATACTGATCCAATTTAGGTGATCTTTATCAACTCGGAAAGATAATTTCAAGGGCTACAAAAACCTAGTTGGGTGGAAGTTCTGAATCGCATTCTAACTAGATCAAAACCGAGGGGCAAACCAGCAGTTCCAAATTCTCAGGCAGACAGGACAGTGCACGATTAAAAATTCATATCTTCTAAACCATAAGGCGGAATCTAGTGATCTCGGTGCCAAAAGAAAGATAAAGACATCAGGAACAAAACTATAGAAGACGAAAATAACAGATTCGGCTTCTAAGTAAATCATAATGGCCCGACAAGAAAATCTGCCAAATCACGTCAGCTCTCCTGGATAGTCGCGGTAAAACTACCATATCTCCTAAACCGTAACTCCAAATAAGATGATCGCGGTGCCAAAAGAAAGCTAAGACAAAGGGCTACAACTTTCTAAGAGGTGAGAAGATCAGAAAACGTACAGAACTTACCCAAAAACTGATGATCAACAGTGGCGTAGGGAAGAGGTCGGGAGAGGCGGCGGCCACTAGGGAGAATAGGGGGAGGAGGGGAGGGGTTTTAGGGTTTTGGGGAGTGGGATGCCCCCTCATGGCCGGCCCCCTCTTGGGCCCCTCCTGGGCTGCAACCCAGGGCCCAGGTTGTCGAAATAATGTGAAAACCCCCTTCTATTTCTGAATTTGTACTCCTTTCTTTGCCGTTTCTTCTCCCGGCTGATAGTCTAATTACCCGATTCGATTCCGAGGTATTACATTCTACCCCCCTTAAACAGAATTCGACCCCGAATTCTTTCTGTCATTCTACTCGAAGGACATTTACATTTAGCACGTGGGATTCCAGCTCCCAAGTCGCTTTTTCGCTCGGTCTGATGCATCCACCGCACATTTACTAACTAACGTATTATGTTGTATTATTCATCCTGCTCTTTTCAGAGCCACTCCACAGACAGGACTCGATAGCACAGTCTGACTCGTGGTTCGACGGCTCTAAAGAAACCTCACGCTCCAAATGCCTCAAGTACTCCCTCGACACCGGGTTGCACAAAACATTGTATACCACGGGCGGGACTCGAGACGGTCCTAGCGATTCTCCTCCTTCCAAAATCACTGCGGCTTCCAAAACGAACCTTTGTACCTTAGGCCACTCTTCTCTTCGGTACCAAATAACACAACCAACACAAAACACCTGGAACTCTTGTTCCACGTCTCAATCAGTTCTTTCACCTTAACAAGGAGCACAACCGTAAACCAGGAACGTAAAACAGAACTCGTTTTTAAACAACTATTTTGCAAACAGATCCCAACTTGAAAATAAAAGATTCTCATCGTAACCATGCATTAACAACTCCCTACCAACAGAATCAAATCCAAAGTTGAAGATTTATCTCAAGAACCTTTTCCATTTCCCAATGTAGACAATTTGCAAATAAACACCAAGTAAGCCAAGCGAAAATCACTCGAATGCTCAAATCAATCTCTTCCTTTATTCTTTATGAATCGGAAAGAACCACACATACCCGCATAAAGCCAAATCAAATTTTGCAAATGACACCCGTCATGACACGTTGCTCGAACAAGAATTAAGAGAGCATTCTATTACCCAAGAAAACACTCTGCTCCCTCAATCCTTATTTTAGGAATAAACATTCATTTAGATTCTGGTATTCCCAATTAACACGCTGCTCCTTTCTCTTATCCAACAGCCTCAAAGCGTTGCTCAACCCGAAAGCAACAACCACACTCATGTAGAGAGACTCTACTAATCCACAAATACATACTCTAGCCAACTCCTTTACCAAATGAATCACTTTGATAAATAATTTCCAACGTACCTCAATATAGATTGCACCCACGAGCACATCTTCTCAATCCTTTAAGAATAATCAACTTAAAATTCGCAGCACACACACCCTCATTTACTACACCCAAAGGATGCTATCAATGATCATCGTGCTATTTAAAATCCACTTTGTTCCACTATTTCTACACAATCTCATTAGCCTCCAAGGTCCTAGCGTAGAACACCAAGTCAAAATTTTCAATCTCCATGTCTCGTGTAAATGTATTTCGATGCAACTGATATGAAAACTCTCAAGTCCGATGACTAAGATTCTCACCATCTAAACATATTCATTCATTAACAACCACCTGAAAAACTTATTCTCAACCAAATTATCTTTAGAGAGATTCTAACTCCTAGAGGGTTACTCACTGAAGCCAAGTCGTACCTGGTAATAATTCAGCAATCCCTACTCTCCCATCAATTGACATTACAATCAGATTTCTTCGCTAATCCTGCTCTCATTAACTTATACCTTCATATATATATATTTTTTTTGCCAATACAATCTGGCACATTACTCAATTCATCTGTAATAGACTAACCAAGATTTTCATACTTTCAACAATTCTAATGTTCCACTCAACATGAACAAATAATCTTTGACCGCAAACACTATAGGTTCTATTAGTTACAAATATTGCCATCGGTTTGGCCCCAAAGACTAAACTTTCTATTTAAGGTAAACCCTCTCCAAGGACTAGTCCAAGAAATCAACTTATCACTCAATGCATCTCAAACAAATTGACACGCAGAGATGTGAAGCGACGTCTGACCTAACAATCAACTTGAACTTTCTAGGTACACTCATTAGAAGAGGATCGAAGGTAAGACCTTACTCGATGGTCAACGTTTTTAACTTAATCTCCAACTTTGAATAGTCCTGCTGCTCACTCAGCACCTTATGGTTTGAAGCAATCTCCTAGGCAATGGTACAAGAGATTTAAGTCATTTATGCTCTCTCATAATTTTAAGTGATCTGATTATGATAGCTATGTTTATTTAAAGACAGTCAATGATTCAGTTATTTATTTGTTTCTCTATGTTGATGATTCGTGTCTCGCTTTTGTCCCTATTTTTCCTAACATTTAGAAGGATCCAAGCCATCAAAAAGTTCTATTTCTAGTACAAACTTTTATGGATGGTTAGGATTTTTCCTTTTTCTCTAATTAACATGGGAATTTCTAGCCTTTTTTCTTTTTCTCCGAGTAATATGGGAATTTCTAGGCTTTTTACCTCTTAGGATTAATATGGGGGTTTCTAGGAGAGCCACTAATTAGTATAGATATAGATAGATAGATTAGTGGATACGTTTCCGACTTGAACTCTAAGTAGCCACCTCATTGTAATCACGTGGTATTTGTAAACACTCCTCGTATAGTGATAATCGCCGGTTGGCGCTTGTGGTTTTTTCCCGCAAGGGTTTTCCACGTAAAAAGTTATATTGAGAAGGTCCTTCGTCATTTTAATATGCATGATGCAAAAACCAGTGAGTACTCCATTAGCTTCGCATTTTAGATTATCATTAGCTTTGTGTCCTAAGTCAGATTATGATATTGAGTACATGTCGAGAGTTCTATATTCCAGTGCAGTTGGTTCTCTTATGTATGCTATGGTTTGTTCTCATCCTGATTTATCTCATGCATTGAGTGTTGTTAGTAGATACATGGCTAATCCTAGAAAAGAGCATTGGAAAACAGTTCAGTGGATTTTCATATATTTGCGTGGCACTTCTAATGCTCGTTTGCAGTTTAGAAATTCTAGAGATGAACTTGTTGGTTATGTTGACTTTGATTATGCTAGCGATTTGGACAAAAGGAGGTCTCTCACAGGTTATGTTTTCACCATTGGTGGTTATGCTGTTAGCTGGAAGGCAAGTTTGCAAGCTACTGTTGCCTTATCTACCACTGAAGCAGAATATATGGCTATTTATGAAGCTTGTAAAGAAGCTATTTGTGTAACACCCTGGCTATTCGGAAGCCAAAATATCACGCAAACCTATCAAACTACTAAGCATAGCATTAAAACTAGATTATCCAGATTTAATCAACATAAATTCCTAAGGAAAGACAATGAACGATCACTAAAATCATGGTAAAGAATGGATAAACGGTCATAATACCACGAACAGTCAAACGATACTAACATAGGATTATTACAATCTGGAACTTATTTCAACAATTTGACTTGACTGAATGGCAAGAATAATTATGCTGATTGGATAAAAGTGAAGTGTAGTGTGCCGAACTACCCCACCAAATTATGTTGTTGTCCTCCTCAATTACCTAATTAAAACATACAAAGCAAGGGTGAGTCGAAAACTCAGCAAGTACTAAACAAGAATAAGCAAGCATGGAGTGGACAACACAATTCAGTTGAATTACGAACAATTATTGGAACACATACATGTACGTATGGAATGAATACATGAATGGATGAAATGTAAGAATGCATTGAAGGTATGGACTTATCGACTGCATATACCGGTATAGCGAGTGATACACCAGTCGGTGTTCACTTAAGCCCGTACTTCACAAAGTACGGGGACCCAAATCACCGTATGAAGAACGTTTCATACGGGTGTCCAAGTTGCCACGTTGGAATGGTGGTCAACACTACCCACATTGGAATGGTGGGTTTTCAAATGCCCATGCTGGAATTGATGGGTCTTTCAAATGCCCATCTTTGGAATTGATGGGACTTACTAAAAAATCCACTTAGTGGTCATAATAAATTTTATGAATGAACATGATGATTTCTCATGGTATGAATGAATAACACACATTAGTGGAAAAGACACATGGCATTCAACAACATGTGTAAACAAGTATAAGTATGTATTCACACTCAACATAATGTACCAATAAGGCCACACTAGTCACTTGCAGTATATCAACACCATGAACAAAGCACAAGAACATTCATGTAAACAACATATCATTATGCATTCCTTTGAATTCAACACCAGTTAACATACAGTACTTGCCTTTCGCGTTGTGACTCGTTAGTAGGCAACAGAGGTGTTCCCACACATGATGCCTCGCCGCCTACACAAGCATGTTCCCAAAATAAGAACAACGATATAACACTGCTACCGGTGTTCTACAATAACCCCGACTATCAATATACCGCATAGACCCAAAATGAAAATAAACTATTCAGCCAGATTTCAGCCCTTCTGAGCAGCGGTACGAGACAATTCACCATTAATTATCTGTAACTCTAAAAGACCTGAAACCAGTGCTCACTGAATCTTAACAGATCAGGCTACAAAACATTAGTTGGCGGAATCCCCTGATTCGGCAAAAACAGAGGGCTAATTATCAGCTAAACACAACCCATCTAGGTCTGTCCAGAATACAGATCAGAGATAAAGAAAACGGCGTAACTTTCAACCTATTGATCCAATGAGAATGATTCTTATCAGCTTGGAAAGATAATTTTAAGGGATAAAATAACTTAGTTGGGTGAAGGTTCTGATTCGGCCCCTAATTTGAACAAAACCGAGGGACAAACCTACTGACCTTAGTTTTCAGACAGACCGGACAGTTCGTAATCAAAAATTCATATCTCCCAAACTACAGATCGTATTTTCCTGATCTCGGTTCCAAAAGAAAGCTAACGTTCCCAGGAATAAAACTCTAGAAGGGCAAAACCCCAGATTCGGCCTCTAAAGTAGTCTAAACAATACATGAAAACACTAATATTTATCTGCCCAGAATTCAGAACAGTGGTAAAGAAAATATCTTAACTTTCATTATACAGATCCAATGGAGATGATCTTTATCAGCTTTGAAATATAATTTAAAGGGCTACAATAAATTATTTGGGTGGAGGTTCTGGAAATGCTTCTAACTAAATCAAAACCTAGGATCAAGCCGACAGATCCTTCTCGTCAGACAGACAGAACAGCGCGCACTAAAAACATTATATCTCCTAAACCGTATAGCGGAATCACGTGATCTCGGTGGCTATGGAAAGCTAAGAACAATACCTACAACTTTCTAAGATATGGACATGACAGAAAACGAACGCATCTTACCCAAAATCGACGTACAAGGTGGTGCACAGCAAGGGGGAAGGGGGGCGGCGGCTCCAAAGGGGGGAGGGGGAGAGAAATGTGGAGTTTAGGGTTTGGGGGGTGGGAACCCCCTTATGGCCGGCCACCACATGGGCCCCTCCTGGGCCGTGGCCCAGGCCCAGGTTGTCGAGAGTTTATGGAAAACCCCTTCTATTTTTTAGGAATTTCTACTCCTTTGATTGTCTTTTCTTTCCCCGGCTTCCATTCAAATTACTCTATTCGATTCTTTACTCTTTTCATTTCCAGGGTATTACATTCCACCCCCCTTAATAGGATTCGACCTCGAATCTACAGGCCAATCCACTCGAACAAAAACTACGCCTGAAAATTATCAAAGATAAACACGTGCGAAACAAGCAGTGCGATCTTTGCTTTCGCGCATGCGAGACTCTATCTCCCAAGTGGTCTCTCTCTCGGAATAGAGAAACCACAAAGCAAAGATGTGAAGCGACATCTGACCTAACAATCAACTTGAACTTTCTAGGTACACTCATTAGAAGAGGATCGAAGGTAAGACCTTACTCGATGGTCAACGTTTTTAACTTAATCTCTAACTTTGAATAGTCCTGCTGCTCACTCGGACCAAAGACGCACCTTACGTTGCGTACTTCGCGTATGTACCCGTGACGGTCAAAGCGATAAGCCAGCTTCCTAATTTCTTCTACTGCCGGAAATGAAGAGAATCCAACTGAAAAAAATAGAGAGTTCTCATCGCAACCACGCAATGTTAACTCTTCACCAAAAAAGGTTAAATCCCAAATGTGACAATTCATCAGTAAAGCAATTCCACTTCCAATGAATCAATTTGCGAAAGAACACCACGGAAACCAAAAGAGAAATTTGCTTGAATACTCAAATCAAATATTTCTTTTACTCCGACTGAACTGGAAAGATTCAGTCATGCCAACACGGCCCCAACTCAAAGTGCAGAAAACACTTATCAACAGCACAAAACCCAAACGAGAAACAAGGAAACGCATCATTTTCCAAGAAAACATCCTTTCTTCCGCTTCTCTCTTCGAGGAGTAAAACTTCTCTCCAATATTGGAATTCGAATTCATCGCATACCTCAAGAGATTAAACCTCTTAATTGAACATTATCAAATTATGCTCAAACTGAAATACATCATCCACACCATGGTGGAGAGACTCCATTGAATATTTTTTTGATTGCTCTAGACATCTCGTTCTACTATTCAACCTTAATTTGATTAAAGGCACCCAAAGCGCCACAGGATAGAAACCACACAATCACATTACCCCAAATTTTCAAGAACAACTCAGAATCGTCAGTACACATGCTAATGTACTGCTTCACAAGGGTCCTAGCATAAACATGCTCGGGAAACTCATTTATTCCACTCTCTATACACACAATCAGTACGTGACCAAAGGTCTAGTATAAACGAATGCAAAGCCCAGATTTAACTTCCAAAACCTCTACAACAGATTGCTCTCATAACTGATAGTGAAATCATCGAATTAAATCTCCAACATTACCACCATTCTAACATACTCACTCATTGACATCATCAGAAATCACCCACACCATCTCGCAATGCTATCCAATTGCGTTACTCTAAAAATTCAATGAAGGTTTTCATACCTCCGATAATCACCAACCTTTCAATCCTGAATTGAAGTTCTAGAATTTCACTATACCAGGTGTTAATCAGCCGTAACACTTTTCAGACTTACTTCGAAGTCAAACATCTCAGGTGAATCAATTTCCCTCCAAGGGATACAGATTAAAACCATTTCACATTATACTACTCCTCCGATAACTTGGTAGCAAAATATCATCGCTACGATTACTCATCCACCACCAAACAGTTGCCAAACTTTCACCTTGCAAACATTTCGCAACACAAAACTGTGATCCTTTCTCAAAAGGAAGAGGCGAACAAAAACAAGCTCATTCATACAGGAAAGCGTTGCTCACCACGGCGGCCAAGAAACCAAAAGAAATATTCTGCTAAAGGTGATCTTGGAAAACAAAAACTAAGTTCGTGGTTGAGGGAACACATTCCTCATAAGATAATAGCAAATAACAACCGATAAGAAAACGGCATTACGCTTGAAACTCGAAATCTTTTGAGTGAAAAGGGCAGAAAATTTAGGCAATGAACTCATTGAACCTAGGTGGAGTCCACAATTGAAAACATGAGCTTCACAAGAAGAGAATGTCGGATCTTTACAGATAAGAACAACGAGCATTCAAGATCAAAACACTCGCATCACTGAAGAACCATTATAACTCTGCAACAAATCGTTTTACGTGGCAAACTTCGTTTATCATAAATAACTGGGACCTCCAATAGGTCATGAACACAAAACTCGAAATCGAATCATTTTGAAAACATCAAGAAAGGTGGTCAAACTTCTTTCTCTATAAAAGAATCAACCATACTCTCACATTACTGATCGTGTCAATAAACCTTCTAAAGGAACATGACAAATCGGGTCATAAAAATTTTCAAAGATCAAATGGAATTGTAATAACAACTTATTCTAGAAAAGAATTCGCACGAAAACCACAAAGTTGAACAAACGTCACACCCAAAGACAACAAAACTCTAGAGAAAGGGGTTTGACACTTTTCTTTTCAAAGGAGGTTCTAAACTCCAACACTCCAAATATTCCAAAGAAATGAACATAGTCGAAATTTTCTTCAATGAACTTTGTGAAAGGAAATTTTCATTCTCCGAACTGTCAAACGGATAACCGAGCTGCCCTTATTAACAAGAGAGATAGGACTAACATAAAGAGAACGATCTTGTCAAGAATGACGTTCACAAACAGCAATAAGAGCTCCGCAGCCAGAAAGGCAAGAAACTATTTTGAAAAATAAATAGGGTCTAATAGAAACCCATAGCCCACAATCTTTGTTTGGATGCAACCCCCGACTTAAGCATAACCAAGCACTCCAAAAGGGTTTTAACGCTTTTCTTCAGAAAGGAGATGCATCAAATTTCAACAAGCAGAGGGTTCCAAAAGGATTACATTGAGCCAATGCTTTCTCGTGTTAACGATCTTGCAACAAGAATTCTCATTAGGCAAACCATCAAACGAGTAAATGAGTCGCTCTTTTCCAATGAGAAAGAAAGAACAACTATGAAAATGTCAATGTTGCCAATTTACAAAGATCATTCGTAGTAAAAACAATTCGACAATCGAAAAATAATAATGTTTTCGGAGTACCATTAAAGGCCTATTTAAACTCGTCTACCAACATCATGAACCCAAGAGAAATTCATCAATCGCCACCGAACAAGAATTTGTCAAATTCGAAAATCAAGGAAGAGAACGACGTACTAAAGCAAATTTCAAGAGAAATATGCAAGATCAATACACACTTGATAAAGAACTTGCAAAAGAAGTCTTCCAATACCGAGATTCCAAACGAACGAATGAAAACAAGTCTTTTGTGAAAAGAGGAATCTTGCGTTTGAACTATGCTCACGTGGAGCAAAAATATCACAATAGTCGAAAGGGCAATATTTGTTTCAAAGAACGAATCAGAGAACTGCTGGAGCTTGCCTTCTTCATTAAAACCCCAATTTCAAAAGAATTCACGAACTGCCAGGAACCACAACGAGGAAACCAGATATCAGTTCGAGGAAGGCAACAAGTTCATCAATGAGCTCATGCTCAATACAGAGCTTATGGAACAGAGGTAAGAAGTTCTCTAATATCATACTACAGACAGTGGTGTAGCCCGCAAAACCGTGACATCAACCACGAACTCAACTGATCATCGCCCGCTAGCGAAACGCATAACTAATGCAATCAATTATGAATATATATATTTATATCGGATCATCTCATGACGATCATAGAGTAATTTCATAGATAGAGGTTATCACATCATATCATGGATTAACACATCATAGCATAACATAATTTAACAACGACTCAATACTCGAGTCACCACAATTGAAATGCGGAAGCAACAGTTTACCCAACCCCTCCTAATGTGCACAGTGTGTCAATTTAATATGTTTGAATGAACCACGGACCTAAAGCCCGCCTCGATACCAATCTGTAACACCACGCTATTTGGAAGCCAAAATATCACGCAAACCTATCAAACTACTAAGCATAGCATTAAAACTAGATTATCCAGATTCAATCAACATAAATTCCTAAGGAAAGACAATGAACGATCACTAAAATCATGGTAAGGAATGGATAAACGGTCATAATACCACGAACAGTCAAACGATACTAACATAGGATTATTACAATCTGGAACTTATTTCAACAATTTGACTTGACTGAATGGCAAGAATAATTATGCTGATTGGATAAAAGTGAAGTGTAGTGTGCCGAACTACCCCACCAAATTATCTTGTCGTCCTCCTCAATTACCTAATTAAAACATACAAAGCAAGGGTGAGTCGAAAACTCAGCAAGTACTAAACAAGAATAAGCAAGCATGGAGTGGACAACACAATTCAGTTGAATTACGAACAATTATTGGAACACATACATATGCGTATGGAATGAATATATGAATGGATGAAATGTAAGAATGCATTGAAGGTATGGACTTATCATTTGCATATACTGGGATAGCGAGTGATACACCACCGGTGTTCACTTAAGCCCGTACTTCACAAAGTCACGGGGACCCAAATCACCGTATGAAGAACGTTTCATACGGTGTCCAAGTTGCCACATTGGAATGGTGGTCAACACTACCCACATTGGAATGGTGGGTTTTCAAATGCCCATCTTTGGAATTGATGGGTCTTTCAAATGCCCATACTTTGGAATTGATGGGACTTACTAAAAAATCCACTTCCGTGGTCATAATAAATTTTATGAATGAACATGATGATTTCTCATGGTATGAATGAATAACACACATTAGTGGAAAAGACACATGGCATTCAACAACATGTGTAAACAAGTATAAGTATGTATTCACACTCAACATAATGTACCAATAAGGCCACACTAGTCACTTGCGGTATATCAACACCATGAACAAAGCACAAGAACATTCATGTAAACAACATATCATTATGCATTCCTTTGAATTCAACACCGCTAACATACAAGATTTGCCTTTCGCGTTGTGACTCGTTAGTAGGCAACGGAGGTGTTCCCACACATGATGCCTCGCGCCTACACAAGCATGTCCCCAAAATAAGAACAACGATATAACACTGCTACGGTGTTCTACAATAACCCCGACTATCAATATACCGCATAGACCCAAAATGAAAATAAACTATTCAGCCAGATTTCAGCCCTTTTGAGCAGTGGTACGAGAAAATTCACCATTAATTATCTGTAACTCTAAAAGACCTGAAACAAGTGTTCACTGAATCTTAACAGATCAGGCTACAAAACATTAGTTGGCGGAATCCCCTGATTCGGCCAAAACAGAGGGCTAATTATCAGCTAAACACAACCCATCTACGTTTGTCCAAAATACAGATAAGAGATAAAGAAAACGGTGTAACTTTCAACCTATTGATCCAATAAGAATGATTCTTATCAGCTTGGAAAGATAATTTTAAGGGCTAAAATAACTTAGTTGGGTAAAGGTTCTGATTCGGCCCCTAATTTGAACAAAACCGAGGGACAAACCTACTGACCTCAGTTTTCAGACAGACCGGACAGTTCGTAATCAAAAATTCATATCTCCCAAACTACAGATCGGATTTTCCTGGTCTCAGTGCCAAAAGAAAGCTAACGTTCCCAGGAATAAAACTCTAGAAGGGAAAAACCCCAGATTCGGCCTCTACAGTAGTCTAAACAATAGATGAAAACACTAACATTTATCTGCCCAGAATTCAGAACAGTGGTAAAGAAAATATCATAACTTTCATTATACAGATCCAATGGAGATGATCTTTATCAGCTTTGAAAGATAATTTAAAGGGCTACAATAAATTATTTGCGTGGAGGTTCTGTAAATGCTTCTAACTAAATCAAAACCTAGGATCAAGCCGACAGATCCTTCTCGTCAGACAGACAGAACAGTGCGCACTAAAAATATTATATCTCCTAAACCATAAGGCGGAATCACGTGATCTCGGTGGCTATGGAAAGCTAAGAACAATACCTACAACTTTCTAAGATATGGACATGACAGAAAACAAACGCATCTTACCCAAAATCGACGTACAAGGCGGTGCACAGCAAGGGGGAAGGGGGGGCGGCCGCTCCAAAGGGGGGAGGGGGAGAGAAATGTGGAGTTTAGGGTTTGGGGGGGTGGGAACCCCCTTATGGCCGGCCACCACATGGGCCCCTCCTGGGCCGTGGCCCAGGCCCAGGTTGTCGAGAGTTTATGGAAAACCCCTTCTATTTTTTAGAAATTTCTACTCCTTTGATTGTCTTTTCTTTCCCCGGCTTCCATTCAAATTACTCTATTCGATTCTTTACTCTTTTCGTTTCCAGGGTATTACAATTTGGTTGAGAGATTTGTACACCGAGCTTTGCGGAGATAATTCTTGCACTACCATATTTTGTGATAGTCAGAGTGCTATATGCCTTACAAAGGATCAGATGTTTCTTGAAAGAACAAAGCACACTGATGTGAGATATAACTTTATTCGAGGTGTTATTGCTTAAGGTGATATCAAGGTGTGCAAGATAAGTACTTATGATAATCCAGTTGATATGATGACAAAGCCAGTGCTTAGTTGGTTTTACAGCTTAGTCCTAGAGACTAGTTGGCGCACGGTGATTTTTATCTTATTGTGGAGATATTTTGGTAATTGATGATTCTTCATTATGCTACAAGAGGAAATTCATCTCAAAGCGGAGATTGTTGATATTGTGATCCGAATTGTCTAATATGGAAGAGTCTGGATTAGTTATTCGTGTCTCGCTTTTATCCCTATTTTTCATAAAGTTCTATTTCTAGTACAAACTCTTATGGATGGTTAGGATTTTTCCTTTTTTTCTGATTAACGTGGAAATTTCTAACCTTTTTCTTTTTCTCCGATTAATGTGGGAATTTCTAGGCTTTTTACCTCCTAGGATTAATATAGAGGCTTCTAGGAGAGCTTCTAATTAGTATAGATATAGATAGATAGATAGATAGATAGATAGAATGTTTCAGATGTGTTTAGAAGGATCTAAGCCATCACAAAGTTCTATTTCTAGTACAAACTCTTATGGATTGTTATGATTTTTCATTTTTCTCTGATTAACGTGGGAATTTATAGTCTTTTTCTTTTTCTCCGATTAATGTGGGAATTTCTAGGCTTTTTATCTCCTATGATTAATATAGAGGCTTCTAGGAGAGCCTCCAATTAGTATTGTTAAGAAACCGGGCCCAGGACTCTGGAGAGTCCTGGCCCAGTACGGGCCCAGGACCCCAGAGAGTCCTGGCCCAGTTGAACTCCTCATCCCATAGTCTATAAATAGAGGGTCACCCCCCTCTCATTGTAACCCCGATGAATCAGAAGCAATAAAGCAGACCCTGAAGTCCCGCATATCTCTGTGTTCATTCTATTGTTGTGTTCTTGTGTTCTTCATCGTTCTTACGATTCTGATCATTGTATACGAGGTACCGTTCGGACCGACTCGCCAAATGGTTACTCAATCGTTATCGGCGACGATCGACTCTCCTCGCATCGAAAGGTAACCGTCGAAGAACGACACTCGTAGATTGAATCGTATTTTCTAGATTGCTTTCAATTCTGCAAATTTGCTTTCTAGATTGTTTTTCTACGGTGCAAATCTGTTCTAATCTACCGCGACCTGACTTGAAGTCGCCGACACAATGTCGATCGGTAGATTGCATGAAAGATCGGATGTCGATTGTACCGTAGATTGAAATTGCAAATTCACCGCGAGCCGACTCGAAGTCGCCGATCGGAAAGAAAATTGCATTGAATGAACAGTAATTATTTTTGCACAGTAATTACATATTAATTGCATTGAATGAACAGTAATTATTTTTGCACAGTAATTACATATTAATAGTATTTTCTCGCATCGAAAGTATTATCTTGAACAAGATGAAAAAGCGGCCTACGTGACACGACTGAAGTCGTCTTGCGCCGACTCATCGCTCACCCACCGTGCCGCCCGAGTGCCGTCGCGCGCCATTGACCAAAGACGTCGCCCAACTCCATTTGTCTTCTCCCACGCGGCAGAACGACCCTCCATCTCCAACGCAACATTACAGAAGGGGAAGAAGGAGAGAAGGGATGGCCCGACCGGCCACCACCGGCGGCGACGGCCGCGCCGCCTCCACCGCCGGCCTCCGCGCGAAGGCCGGCCGCGAAACCGCCGCCCAGCGGCGTCGCGCGCCGCCGCGCACGCCCGGCGCCTCCACCCACCGTGCCGGCGAGCACGGCGGCTCCCAAGAAGGAGCGCGCCGCTGCCAGCGCGGCGGCTCCCACGAAGGAGCCGCCGCCGCCAAGAAGAGCGCCAGCCCCTTCCAAAGATCAAGCCGCAGCGCGCTCTGCCGGATCTCGCTCCGCCTCCGTGTCGATGGCGCGCCGTGACCAGCGCCGTGGCGCCCGCCTCGCCCGCTCCCGCCGCGCGGTCGGCGCTTGGCGCCGCGGCTCCCATTAAGGAGCCGCCATCGCCGAAAGCGCGCGCTCCTTCATGGGAGCCGCCGCCGCGAGACTTCGGGGTAGAAACCCTACCCGAGTCCCACCGCCGGTTCTCTTATCTGCAAAAGCGGCCGCTTTTGGGCTGGCCCGTATAACCGAACGAAAAAAAAACGAAAAGAAAAAAGAAAAAGGGTCGTTTTGCAAAAAGGCCCTCGGAGTTTCCGTAAATTACGCGAAAAATTTCTCGTAATCGAATTTTCACGTTTAGCCTCGAAATTGCGAATCGCGCCAAAATTCATATTCCAAACAGAAAAGGGCCTCGGGAATTCAAATTTTGAATCGGTTTTTGCATTTGAAGCATATTTTACCTTGTCATTATTATTTCTATGCAATTTATTTATTGTATTTACTGTTTTGATTATTTGTGATTATTCATATTGCTTTTAATCACTGAAAATAGCAGTAAATCATGAAAATGCATGGAAAAATATGGAATCACGAACTGGGAGTTCGAAGAGCATTATGAGAATTTTCAACCATTTTATGTAAATTACCAGCAGTAACCCTATGAATTTTTTGCATAAATATGAAAAAAATGACTGGCATCACGAACCAGAAGTTCGAAAGAGTTGGCCCAGCATGGCTAGAATTTGTACAGTCTTCAACTCTGTGATAAGATAATGACGGATGAGCAGAAGATTGACAAGACCCTCTCTACCTTCACCCGAATGCGGTGCAATCCGCACGCAATTATTGTCAAAATGGCTACAAGAAGTATGCCGCATTAATTGACACCGTGAAAATTGCGATAGCACAAGATGATGTTCTAAGGAAGAACTACATCTCACAACCACCTAGTAGCAATGTTGGCCATGAAGCCAATACTAGTAGCTACAAGGTAATGAAGCCTCTCACGAAGGAGAGGGGCAAGAAGGGTAAGGTCGTGAGTCGCACGTAATTGGTGTTTTACAGTCTAAGAAAAGGGGCAAAGGATAGCATGAGGCACACCTCACCATTGCAGGTACGGAAGATCCACACCCATTAGTTGCACTTATGGATGTGGACTGACCTAATAGCGACCCCATCATGCCTCCTTTGGACATAGCAGTGGCCACAGCCGTAATTGCCCAAGAGGAGAAGATCGCCATATAGCAGATTAAGGCAGAAGTTTCTGAATACTTCGCTGATTCGATCTAGTGCACGCATTGCACTTAGATCCTTTTACAGTCACTTGCATTTTATGATTGTGATGAAACTTTGAATAATGGTTGTAGACTCTAGAAGAGCAAAGCATTAAATTATTATGATGAGTCCTGCAAGACTTATATTTCCCGTATTTATGATAGCAAGTTATGTTCTGATATCTGAAGTATTTTATTTTATGTGTTGCTGGATTTCTGCTTCATATTAATAAAGTACATTATATTAGAACGCATGTAGCACCCTATGAAGGAAGTGTGCTTAGCAGGTAGCGGCACAATGAATACCACCTTGAGAGAGATGGATTTTTTCAGTCGATCAGTAAGAATACTCGTAGCCTTACGACAATCGCAGGCAGCGATACATGTATAATAGGCTCAGGAAGGGCCACAATTATACTCCCGACGGACATAACTTTGGTCATTAAAGAAGCCATGTTGTGCCCATAATCGACTAGAACTCTCAAAGATATTCGCGCTAACGGTTTTCACGTAGAGACTGAAGAAGAGCATGGTAAGGAATACCTGCTCATTACAAAGCGTGACGAAAATAGTAGAATAATGGTATTAGAACGACTTCCTTCATTTGAAAATGGGCTATACTACACTAATATTAAGGCATCTGCAGCCTATACTGCCCTGAAAACTATATTTAGAAGCTCTAAACCTCTTCTATCTCTGGCATGATAGATTATGCCACTTAGGTCTTAAGATGATGAGAAATATAATTAACAATTCACAGGACATAGTGTCAATGTAAAGAACTTCCGAATCCTAAGATTTTGTGTGCCTGCATGTACCATCGGAAGCCGATTACTAGACCCTCTACTCGAAAGTAAAGGACGAAATCTCTGCATTCCTGGACCGTATCCAGGGAGACATTTGCGGTCCTAAACAGCCACTGTCATGACCATTTAGATATTTTATGGTGCTCATCGATGCTTCCTCGAAATGGTCGCACGATTGTTTATTGTCTCACGAAACCCGCTTACGCAAAGCTAATCTCGTAGATAATTAACATTAAGAATAATTTCCTTATCATCATGTGAAGTCCACGGAATGGACAACGCCGAGAATTTACTTCAAGGGTATATGATGATTATTGTGTGAAAATGAGAATTAAAATTGAGCATCCTGCATCGCATGTCCACACCTGAATGGACTAGCAGAATTGTTATTTACCAACTACATGTTGGGGACACGCAGTCTGCACGCAACAACTCTCATCAATTTTAGACCACCGACATATAACATCCATTCACTTATGCAACTAGCGCAAGGGTCAACATCGAAAATTTCTCATCTTTGAAGGTTTGGTTGCAAGGTTTATGTAC
The DNA here is from genome assembly GCA_036346395.1 of Hsuehochloa calcarea. Taxonomy (NCBI): domain Eukaryota; kingdom Viridiplantae; phylum Streptophyta; class Magnoliopsida; order Poales; family Poaceae; genus Hsuehochloa; species Hsuehochloa calcarea. The sequence goes on along the minus strand of CM070605.1, from coordinate 2,075,157 downwards.
CTATACCACCACCACAAAGAAACTAAAATGGGCACTCTCTAAAAGTCAGGATATACATTGGTTATGAGACAAGATCCATAATCGGTATTTGGACCCCACAATGGAGATTTGCATGCACTGGCCACTGATAGCATATTAGATGAGAATTATTTCGTCATTAGGGGAGAAATCAACCCTTGATGTAAAATATCGAGAAATAGAAGTCCGTAAGATAATTGAAGTCTAGAAGATAATTGAAATCCATGCATATGACCCAGCGCACTAGTGAAGCAAATAGATAAGTCTAGAAGACAATTGAAGTCTAGAAAATAATTGCGATCCGTAAGATAATTGATTTGTAAGCATTAGCGAATCACCGCCTAACCACTTTAGTGATTTGAAGAGCGTGACCAAGTCGCATATGCATGTACGCAATGCACCGGAGAGGGTTGAAATACCGATGAAGGTATCCCTAATCCCGTCCTAAGGCCTCTGAAAGGACGAGAACTCCGGTCCCTCGAATCCGAAGTAACCGGGGACGCCTGGTGAAAAAGGATGAGAAGGACTTGACACAGCCGATCACCAAAGTACCCTGAGATCGGAAGGGAGCCAGTTGAGACTGCACCAGATGGAACCTTCAGAAAAGGCATACTAGAATTGAACATCCCCATGAAGGGAGACATCAGCATGGATGTTTGCGCACACATCGGAGCTGAAAAAAACTAAAGGGACTTGCCCCGCAATTGAAAGTAGCGGTAAGCAAATAGAAGCATTAGAAATCTCGCCCCTTGAAGACATAGCTATATGATCTTGGGAGAATCTATGAATAAGCCAACAGCCAATGTTGCAAAGAAAATTGTCACAATCATCAATCTTGATCCAGAGCCTGCATCGCTCGTTGAATATAAGAAAAGGTCAGATTGAGAAGATTGGAAGAAGGCAATAGAAATCAATCGTTCTCTTTGAATAAAAGAGAGGTGTTTGGGCTCATAGTCGCACACCTCCCCATGTGCACCTGTAGGGCATAAGTGGGTATTTGTTCGAAGAGAAATGAAAGAAGCAAGGCTCGTTGCACAAGGTTTCACTCAACGTCGAGAGATTGTTATGAAGAAACCTATTCCGGTCATGGGCGGAATTACCTTTAGATATTTATCTCAATGGCGACAAACTTGGAAGTTAGAAGTGAAATTGATGGATGTGGTAACTGCATACCTTTATGGAAATTTGAATTCGTACATTTATATGAAGATACCTGAATGTATCCTCGTCTGAACCAAGATAGAGCAAATAGAAATCTATACAGCAGTGCAACTTCGAAAAAGTCACCGTATGGATTTGAAGCGATCAAAGGAATATGGTATAATCGCTCAGCGACTTTCTATGCAAGAAATGCTACACGAACAATGAGAATTATCCTGTGTATTTATACGACGATCCTGTGATGGATTTTGTATAAATCTCGGTGTATGAAGATGATCCAATATCATTGGAACTTTAGAAGGTATTAAGAAATCAAGCTCTTACAGAGTCGAGTTGAAATAAAAGATTTGGATCAAACCAAATCGCCTAGGCTTGCAGCTTGAGCATACCCCGGAAGAGATTCTAGTACATCAGCCAACCTACACTCAGAAAGTGTTGGAAAAGTTCGGCTTTGAAAAGGCATATCCTTCGAAAGTGCCGATGGTCGGGAGATCCTTGCAGCAAGACAAGGACCCGTCTGCACCTAAAGAAGAGGGGAGGAAGTCACGGGACCGAATTCCTGCACTGAGTGCGAGAGGAGCACTCATGTATTTAGCAAACTGTATTAGATCGTGCATTGCATTTGCCGTAAACCTATTAGCAAGGTATATCTGTAACCTACCAAAGGCATTGGCAGGAAATAATGGACATCTTCCGTTACCTCCAAGAAAGCAAAGAACTTGGTCTATTCTACAGAAAGAACCAAGACTTGTGTATGAATGACTATGCAGATGTCGGGTTCCTGTCGAACCCGCATACAGCCAAGTCGCAAACATACTATGTATTCCTATGTGGTGGAACTGCAATTCCATGAGAATCGTCTAAGCAAAGTCTTGTATCGACTTTGACGAACCACTCGCAAATTATAGCACTGTACTTACGAGGCCTCACAGGAATGTGCTTGGCTTCGGGAAGATTCACCACATCCAGCAGTCATTTGGATTGAATACCGCGCAAACCCCCACAATTATCTATGAAGATAATGCAGCTTGTATTGCGAAAGTGCAAATGAGTTATGTGAAGAGTCCCCTCATAAAGTATATCAACCCCAAGTTATTCTATGCTCATGAATTGCAAAAGATGGACGAAATTAAAGTACTGCATACTAAGTCATGTGAGAATCTTGCAGATTTATTCACTAAAGTCACTTCCAACATCTAGCTTTGAAAGGTGCACACGTAGAATTGGAATGATAAGACTTAAAGAAGTGCGTAATCGGGGAGAATCTTCACGAACTCATTATTGAATCTTGATCACGAAGATCGAGTACCCAAAGAATAAATCCCGGAGATAAAATGAAATTGGGTGGATTGTACTCTTTTTCCCTTACGAGTTTTCCTGAAGTTTCTCTGCTAAGGTTTTTGATGAGGCAATTCGTGCAACACAGCAAAACGCATGACATGTACTCTTTCTCCAAATTTTTCCCACTGGGTTTTTATAGAGTTTTGACGAGACATAAACATGTTGGATGAGTGTTCAAGGGGGAGTGTTAAGAAACCGGGCCCAGGACTCTGGAGAGTCCTGGCCCAGTACGGGCCCATAGTCTATAAATAGAGGGTCACCCCCCTCTCATTGTAACCCCGATGAATCAGAAGCAATAAAGCAGACCCTGAAGTCCCGCATATCTCTGTGTTCATTCTATTGTTGTGTTCTTGTGTTCTTCATCGTTCTTACGATTCTGATCATTGTATACGAGGTACCCGTTCGGACCGGACTCGCCAGCGACGGTTACTCAATAAGTATAGATATAAAGAAGGATCCAAGCCATCACAAAGTTTTATTTCTAGTACAAACTCTTATGGATGGTTATGATTTGCAAACTCTTATGGATGGTTATGAATCTGGAACCCAATTAGAGGGTGATATGTAGATAGCTTTGTGCATGCATGGCATGATTTCACAAGTTCCATTCAGATTTGGACTCCATCAGCGGATTTGAATGGAACTCATTTTCTATTCCGTGACGTTGCTTTGAGACTCAATCCGGAATACTCAAGTATTAATTCCTAACGATCCGAATTACAGACATGTTCACAAAATTACAGGCTGAGTTCGCCCTGAAGGCCTCAGGAGGTGCTTATCTCCGACCAGTCTCCATCGTGGAAGCATCTGGTAGAAACACTGAAAGACTCTCCACTGGTTACAGTGGAAGCTCTTCAGAAGATTGCTGCTGGAAGCATGAGGTTAATGCGATCAAAAATACGGATCAAAATGCCGTGTACGGTCCTGCATACACTCCCTCGCTACCCCATACTAGTGGAGATGGTACGGGCCATCAAGCACCGAAGCGAGATGTAACAGAACGGATAGACATCCGTCGCTTATTCACACAGTTACGCCCCACCAAGGATGATGGGTCGGCGGGGCGGTGCACAAGGTCGGGAGGAAGTTACGATCCACGAACTCCTACAACTCATCAGAAATCCTCCAAGACCTTTGGTATGATGAGAACTGCGGCATGTTCAGAATATTTTAAATAACATTGACCCAGCTCTAGCATATGCTTCAGGTTTTATCCAACTGGCAGAACAGGTATCGGAGATCCTTCAGCTAACCATGCAACGTACGAAGCATACCGGGAACAAAGGATATCACAAAGTCAAACCATGACTTCATCCCAACGTTCCTCCCTTAGTAGATGCCTGCACCTAGTGCCACCGCTGATGCTGATTCGTGTCTCGCTTTTGTCCCTATTTTTCCTAACATTTAGAAGGATCCAAGCCATCACAAAGTTCTATTTCTAGTACAAACTTTTATGGATGGTTAGGATTTTTCCTTTTTCTCTAATTAACGTGGGAATTTCTAGCCTTTTTTCTTTTTCTCCGAGTAATATGGGAATTTCTAGGCTTTTTACCTCTTAGGATTAATATGGGGGTTTCTAGGAGAGCCACTAATTAGTATAGATATAGATAGATAAATTAGTGGATACGTTTCCTACTTGAACTCTAAGTAGCCACCTCATTGTAATCGCGTGGTATTTGTAAACACTCCTCGTATAGTGATAATCGCCGGTTGGCGCTTGTGGTTTTTTCCCGCAAGGGTTTTCCACGTAAAAAGTTATATTGAGAAGGTCCTTCGTCATTTTAATATGCATGATGCAAAACCAGTGAGTACTCCATTAGCTTCGCATTTTAGATTATCATTAGCTTTGTGTCCTAAGTCAGATTATGATATTGAGTACATGTCAAGAGTTCTATATTCCAGTGCAGTTGGTTCTCTTATGTATGCTATGGTTTGTTCTCATCCTGATTTATCTCATGCACTGAGTGTTGTTAGTAGATACATGGCTAATCCTAGAAAAGAGCATTGGAAAGCAGTTCAGTGGATTTTCATATATTTGCGTGGCACTTCTAATGCTCGTTTGCAGTTTAGAAATTCTAGAGATGAACTTGTTGGTTATGTTGACTTTGATTATGCTAGCGATTTGGACAAAAGGAGGTCTCTCACAGGTTATGTTTTCACCATTGGTGGTTATGTTGTTAGCTGGAAGGCAAGTTTGCAAGCTACTGTTGCCTTATCTACCACTGAAGCAGAATATATGGCTATTTCTGAAGCTTGTAAAGAAGCTATTTGGTTGAGAGATTTGTACACCGAGCTTTGCGGAGATAATTCTTGCACTACCATATTTTGTGATAGTCAGAGTGCTATATGCCTTACAAAGGATCAGATGTTTCTTAAAAGAACAAAGCACATTGATGTGAGATATAACTTTATTCGAGGTGTTATTGCTTAAGGTGATCTCAAGGTGTGCAAGATAAGTACTTATGATAATCCAGTTGATATGATGACAAATCTAGTGCTTAGTTGGTTTTACAGCTTAGTCCTAGAGACTAGTTGGCGCACGGTGATTTTTATTTTATTGTGGAGATATTTTGGTAATTGATGATTCTTCATTATGCTACAAGAGGAAATTCATCTCAAAGCGGAGATTGTTGATATTGTGATCCGAATTGCCTAATATGGAAGAGTCCGGATTAGTTATTCGTGTCTCGCTTTTATCTCTATTTTTCATAAAGTTCTATTTCTAGTACAAACTCTTATGGATGGTTAGGATTTTTCCTTTTTTTTCCTGATTAACGTGGGAATTTCTAGCCTTTTTCTTTTTCTCCGATTAATGTGGGAATTTCTAGGCTTTTTACCTCCTAGGATTAATATAGAGGCTTCTAGGAGAGCTTCTAATTAGTATAGATATAGATAGATAGATAGATAGATAGATAGATAGATAGAATGTTTCAGATGTGTTTAGAAGGATCCAAGCCATCACAAAGTTCTATTTCTAGTACAAACTCTTATGGATTGTTATGATTTTTCATTTTCTCTCATTAACGTGGGAATTTATAGTCTTTTTTCTTTTTCTCCGATTAATGTGGGAATTTCTAGGCTTTTTATCTCCTATGATTAATATAGAGGCTTCTAGGAGAGCCTCTAATTAGTATAGATATAAAGAAGGATCCAAGCCATCACAAAGTTCTATTTCTAGTACAAACTCTTATGGATGGTTATGATTTGCAAACTCTTATGGATGGTTATGAATCTGGAACCCAATTAGAGGGTGATATGTACATAGCTTTGTGCATGCATGGCATGATTTCACAAGTTCCATTCAGATTTGGACTCCATCAGCGGATTTGAATGGAACTCATTTTCTATTCCGTGACGTTGCTTTGAGACTCAATCCGGAATACTCAAGTATTAATTCCTAACGATCCGAATTACAGACATGTTCACAAAACACAAGGATACATCCACTACACGGGAGATATATTACGTTCAAAACGATCCAAGATTCGTTGAGAAACTTGGCCATTTGGGAGTTGGGACTCTCACTTGGCTTTTTATTCAGTATTGATTCCTATCTCAATCCGGAATACTCAAGTGTTAATTCCGGACTCTCAGCTAGCCATGTGCTGAGAATTATTAACCGTACCAATGGCAAAGTCTGAGAAGAAGAAGAAGAAGAAGAAGCAGCAGCAGCTGAAAGGACTCCCAACTCCACGTACGCGAGAACAAGACAAAGTCCCATATTATTGTCTCTATCTGCAGACCGGAGGCACTATATATAAATCGATCACCACCCCCCGTATGACCTCCACAACGCACACGCAAAAGAAATCCTCCACATGCACAAGATGGCGCCTTCCAACTCCAAGCGCGTCCTCGCCTTGTTCCTCGCCTTCGCCCTCGCCGCTACGCTGCAGCCATTGGAAGCGATCAGGGTTCAGGTGGTCACGCCCGCGGCCACCGCAGATCAAGAAGCATCGGAGAGGACCGCCGCTACTCCTGCCTCCACCAACGGCAACGGCGATGTAGCGCAGCCATCAACATGGCCCGGCTTCCCGGCATCCCGTGTCTCCTCGTGCTCCTCCGGCTCAGCCATTGCTCGGCATCCGGGTATCCCGCAATTCCCTCCTTTGCACGGCTTCCCGCGCTCTTGCCGTTGCGGGCTTTCCATCATTCCCACTACCAAGCTTCCCGCCATTGCCACCATTGCCGGTGTCCACCGCTGCCCCGATACCTAGCTTCCCGGAAAGCCACCTCACTCCGGTCCGCCAAGCTCTCCAGTCCAGTAGCCCATCGCCTCTCACACGGTTCGCCGGCGCTCCGGCTAGCCTGACCATCTGCACTCAGTTCCCGACCTCACTGCCACCCCACCGGCGCCTATCCCAGTTCCCCGAGCCCACCGTCTCCTCTCCTCGCTCGCCCGAGCTCGCCGGCACCATCGCAACCGACGGAGTGCCTATCGTCGTTGATGGGGTTGATGCCATGCATGGACTACCTCAAGAAGACACCGTATTCCGCGCCTCAAGCACATGTCGCGATGGCTTGGCGCTCGTCAACAACGCCCCATCGCCTCGCCACGGCATGAGCGGCGACATCAACAAGCTTATGCGGCGCCGTTGACTCCATGCGCATGATGTCCCTTCCGATCACATGTGGCGTCACGCTTCCTCTGCAGACGCTTGCCATGTGCTCCAGTAAGTCATTAGCTACTTTTCTCTACGTACATCTTGCATCGATCCTGTGTTTTGCATTATCTTTGTGCATTATTATTCATGTCTCTCTGCAACAAGATTAATTTGTTGCATCTGGATTTTGGCAATAACCGGTGCCACACGATGCTCGCACCTACAACAAGAAATGCTCCATCTTCGGGTAACTAATTAGTTCGACAAAAAATTAATTAACCCTTATTATTTTGATCAAGCTCGTGTTAATTAATGGTGTATTATGATTCTCTTGTTTTTCCCCGGCCCCTTTCTGCAGAGCCATCACCGTAACAGCAACAAGCACTACCGGAAAAACGTCCTTTGCCCAGAGCCTCTATTTTTGCCGAGAGTAAAAACGCGGGCTCTCGGCAAAGAAGCCGTTTGCCGAGCGCGGCTCTCGGCAAACACGGGCCGTTGGGAACTGATAAGATTGCCGTGGGCCTGCATCTCGGCAAACAATAACTCTCGGCGAAGTGGGCCATTTTGCCGAGAGCCCCGCTCGGCAAAAAATGTCCGTCGGCAAAATGGACCTTTGCCGTGGGCCGCGCTCTCGGCAAAATCAGGCTCTCGGCAAAACATTGCCGTGGGCCCATAGCCGTGACTGCCCGACGGCGTCACCGCTTTGCCGAGCCCCACCGTTACGGCTCTAAGAAATTGTTTGCCGCCCGCTTCGGCAAATATTTGCCGAGAGCCCTCCCGTGCTCTCGGCAAATGTGGTTTCTATATTTCATGTGCATGTGTTTCTCTTCTCCTAACTCTCTCCAATTAAATTATTTTTCTTTCATATGCTCCAAACTTTTTCTCTATACACATACTACAAAGTTGTACTCAATATTAAAATTTTGTGTATTTTTGTAATTATTTGCTATATATAATTAATTAATTGCATTTCAAGGAGTTTTTAATCGATTAAAATCGAGCGATTGATTTAAACACGGAAAAAATTAAGTAGAAAATGATATTAATGCTATTTATGCATTATTGGGGCAAATAACATCTTGTTGACGTTTTTCACCTTTTATTTTACGAATCGAAGACCACGAACATATGTCGCGAACGATTTAAAAATTCTTAAAAAGGAAGCGAATTCGGAAAATTGTGATATTTGCAATGAAGTCATGTTATCACACTTGGAGGTGTGGTAAAAATTGAAAATGTTTCGCGCAAGTGGTTGCGTATGATTCTTACAATCTGAGACATCTCCGAATAAGTTTCATAAAGTTGAGAAGGATCCATTAGGATTTTCAAACAATCTCACGGTCGAATTAGTTTTGGAGTTCCAAACTTTTTGTATAGCCATTAGAGAGCATAAGTTGTAACACGGCAAAATTTCGTATTTTTCCGGAGCCGTATGCTATTTATTAATTTTTTTTTGGATATTCTTTGCCGAGAGCTTCAGAGGATTGCTCTCGGCAAAGAGCCTTTGCCGAGAGCAACTGGGCCCGCTCTTGGCGCAGATTTCTTTTTACCTAGCTCGGATCAATGGTTTGCCGAGAGTCGGCTCTCGTGAATAGGTTTGCCGAGAGTGCGCTCGGCAAATGTTTTTTTAGAAATATCATTTTTGTTCAGTTTGTTAGATTTAATAAAAATATTTAAAAAACTTTTCTTTGCGAGAGTAGCTCTCGGCAAATAATAATTTTTATTTTTTAAATTTTTTGTGCGATTAGCTAGCTAAAAATGCGAACGAAATTTGAAAAACGTTGCGAGAGCCGGATCTGGGGCTCTCGGCAAAGGGGAATGTTTGCCGAGAGCCTCCCAGATCGGGCTCTCGGCAAAGTGGCTTCCCACTTAACCGTTTCGAGCCTCCCAGATCTCTCTCACTCTCTCACTCTTAGCCGCGGCCGTTCCCCCTTCCCCTCGCTCGTAGCCGCCGCCGTCCCCCTTCCCCTCGCTCGCCGCCGCCTCCCCTTCCTCCTCGCAGCCACCACACACGCCTCCCCTTACCCTCCCTTGCGGCGCGTCTCCCTCCCTCTCTTGAGCTGACCCACACATCCCGAAGAGAGAGAGAGAGAGGAGGAGGAGGAAGGTCTCTTCGGATCGGAACTAAGTAAACACTCGATCCATCTCCTGTTCTTGGCCAACTGATGTAAACATTCAATGCTTGACTAAAATTCCAATGCGTGTAATATTAATGTTTCTGCAGGTTTTAGTTTGTATATGATTTTACAGAATGCTAGTGATTGATCCTTGTCCTTTTTAATGTAATATCTAGGACTATGATGTGCTACACCAGGTGATAATTGTTTCCAGAAATGTTGATTGTGCCTTAAGGTTCTAGTGACAGTTAACAGTGCAAATATTTTTAGTTTTGTAATACACTTGAGTGGGCAAAGCATGTAACAGTACTTGAGGTGGGCAAAGCATGTAGCAGTACCAGGCATCTTAAACAGCAATCATTATTTGTTATACAAATTGCTATGTGCTTTTTTTTTGCTGCACGAATTAGTTTATTAGTTTGGAGTAACCTTACTCATTCCTATGCCTTCTCTTTCCTGTCCTTCATGGATTGATTCTTTCCTTCCCTCAAAAAAATGAATTGATTCATTGTAATACATCTCTTTATATCTCTGTGTTCCTTTGGAGTTCCTCATTAGATTGCTGGTTTGTTTGTACAATTGCTTCACTCTTAAAACATTATTATGATTTGAAGTTAAGAATGCATGATTTTAAATAGTTGAGGGAATTTGTTTAAAAACAGTTTAGGAATTTGTTTAAAAAACAGTTTAGGGAATAAAATTGTGAAATATGACCTATGCATTGAGAATATCTAGGAACAGTTTTTTTAAAACCAAGGGTGGAGTTCACCATTCATTTTAAGGAGAGGAGAATACAACACCGACCCTATCTCTCGATTGCCTTGAATGGTCTAGACATGTGCGTCTCATGTTTACTTTTGAATAAAGTTGTATCTCCGATACGGAATCTATTGTTGATTAATTAATTTGTCGAGATCGATCGATCGACTGAGCTACGATCCATCCATATGGTCGGTGCCTTCTGCTCCCGGGAGGCGTCGATGCTCGAGCCCCACAAAGTTCTTGTAGCCTTGAGAAGGCCATTGACTGATCATGGCGCTTAGGTAGTACCGGGAGAAGGTCTGTGCTTCGATGGATGCGACATGGCAAGTGCTAGGAGCCATGCAACTAGAAGAGCAATCTGCGTGAGATAGCATTATGCATTTGCATCATCTTTGAAAGTTCGGACTAGCTAGCACTTGCCGCCAGTTCTGCAAAAGGAGTTGTGGTGGTGTGAGCTTCACAAGTGTGTGTGTGTGTGTGTGTGTGTGCTTGTTCCAGCCCACTCTGCATGGGGCTATATATAATGGGAGTGCCTTGGGTCCTACTGGTGTTAATTTTTAAATTACATGCATGTTGATCTTGTCACGGTATGCGTAATTAAAAGCGAACCATGGCGATCATATCCACGAGTAGCATGCATGAATCTTAATCCACATTAGTTCATGGAATCTAGCTAGCTAGCTAATGGCACTTATCAATCTTAGCCTGCACTAGTAAATGCTTTCATAGGAAAAATCATGACAAAAGCAATCATTACATACATTGAATCGTTGCGAAGCTTAAAAATCTTTTGCCTCGTCCTCTTGAAATTTCCAATCGAAAGATCTTGTATGGTTCTTGCTCCCAACGGTTTGGTGTATCAAGCTTTGGTGTTGTCTTGTGATCGATGATGGAGTTTCGAAAAATTTCACTACTTTATTGTTGAGTTGTCTTTGCGAATTTTGATTCAGTTGTCTTGCCAATTTTGAGTTGACGTTATTTTGCTTCTTTCTTTCTTTTGCAGAGCCGAGTCGAGTACCCGGTGTCCCAGTGTCTGCCCGCATCGCGTCGCCGCCATCTGCCGACCCGCCACGGCCCCGCTTAGCCCGACTTCACCGCCACCGAGGTATAACCACTCTTTCTTTGTCTGGTCATGTATCTCCACGTAACTTGATTAGGTGTCTCTGTTCGAAAGAGATACGGTTAGAAATATGCGCATCTTTGCATATCAATAACCGTGATCTGCTTCAATTGTCCACGTTTTTTTGGACAGCCCGAGGATGCGCAGATGGTGTTAGTTTCCATGGTCTGCTCCGGTCCGAGACAGAGTTTCGATAGTACCTTCCTGTTGTTCTCCGGATACACAATCTCCCTGTCGGGACGTGTATTTGGAGAACAGCGGGGAGGTGATGCCGAAATTCTGTTTCGGATAGGACCAGACCATAGGAACTAACACCATCGACGCATCCTCGGGTGGGATTAGGACCTATCCTTACCTATTAGATGGTAGGAACGACGTGTGCAAGTCCATGGTTATATTTATTACTTGGTGATATATATGTTAGAGGATGGATGACCGTGAGTGGATGTACTCGGGCCGCCGAAGCGCCCGTGAGATTACCAGAGAATGGGTCGACAAGACCGAGGCTTTCATCAAGCAAGTATTTGACCAGGCTCCCGGAGCGCGTGCCGTTTTTTGTCCCTGCATCAACTGTAAGAACAGAAAGAGGCAGACAAAGGAGGTGATGACTTCACATCTGGCTAGGCATGGATTTACGAAAAACTATACCCAGTGGACCCACCACGGTGAAGCCGATCGTGTGAGAGAGGAGGTGGTGAGACCACGTGTCGAGGATTACAATGCGTCTGGGGTAGCGGCTTGGTTAGATGACTTTCACGAAGCACACTTCACTGAAGGATGTAGGCAGCGGGAGGAGGAGGAGCGAGAGGCAAGCGCAAAGGCGTATTACGACATGTTGTCTGCGGCAGGGAAACCCCTTCATGGCCACACACAGATTTCAAAGCTTGATGGCATTTCACGCTTAATGGCCTTAAAGTCCCAGTTCAACCTCAGTCGAGAGAACTTTGATGAAATGTTGACAGTTATTGGCTCCATCCTTCCGTAGGTCACCTTCGCCACGTAACATGTACGAATCGCGGAAAGGTCCTTCGTGCACTTAAGATGCCGTATGAGCAGATACATGCTTGTCCGAAGGGCTGCGTCCTCTTTAGAAAAGCACACGCGGATGCAAAGTACTGTCCAAAGTGTAAATCCTCTAGGTATCTGGAGGTAGACTCTGGTGATGGTGAGAAGAGGCAGAGTCCGTACCCCGTGAAAATCCTACGGTACCTTCCATTCATACCGAGGATCCAACGGCTATTCATGACAGAGGAGTCCGCGAAACAGATGATATGGCACAAAAATGGAAAAAGATACAGTCCTGAGAAGATGGTACATCCAGCCGATGGTGAAGCATGGCATCACTTTGATAACATTCATCGTAACAAAAGTGGGGAGGCACGTAATGTGCGTGTTGCACTGGCAACAGATGGGTTCAATCCTTATGGAATGATGGCTGCCCCATACACTTGTTGGCCCGTGTTTGTTATCCCTCTCAATCTCCCCCCTGGCGTCTCCTTCCAACGATGAATGTGTTCTTGTCGTTGATAATTCCAGAACACCCTGGGAATAACATGGGTGTGTTCATGGAGCCTTTGTTCGATGAACTGGTCCATGCTTGGGACCATGGTGTATGGACATACGATCGAGCTACAAAGACAAACTTCAACATGCATGTTTGGTATCAATACTCCATGCATGACTTCCTAGCATATGGGATATTCGGTAGCTTGGTGTGTTCACGGAAGTTTCCATGCCCCTTGTGCAAGGCACTCTGCAGCTTCAATTGGTGCGGAAGGCGGCAAATATTCGCGTTCGACAAACATCGACAATTCCTCCTGTGAGCATCCATTCAGACGAGACATCAAGAACTTTACTAAAGGTGTCATGGTTACGGACCCGCACCACGAGATGATGACCGGTCTGAGGTTCATGATCGGATAGATGCTCTCGGATCAATGAAAAGATGGTAGGTTCGTGGGATATGGTGAGGAGCATATGTGGACTCATAAGTCGCCCTTGATGATGCTCCCTATTATAACGACCTTCTTCTTCCACACAACATTGATGTAATGCACACCGAGAAGAATGTTGCCGAGGCGCTTTGGGCAACGATCATGGATATTAAGGATAAGGCGAAGGACAATGTAAAGGCGAGATCGGACACGCAACGATATGTGATAGACCAAAGCAACACATGCAACCTCCTAGAAGCGGCAATAAATGGACAAGGCCTAAGGCCGATTCTGATTGAAACCGAACAAAAGAGAGAAGTATTAGAATGGTTCAAAACATTAATGTTCCACGATGGGTATGCAAATAACTGAGGAGGGAGTGAACTTATCTACCTTGCGAATCAACGGCTGAAGAGTCATGACTATCACATATGGATTGAGTGTCTTCTTAGGCGATGCTCGAGGCTATGTCCACGAGCATGTGTGGAAGGCGCTAGCCGAGTTGAGCTATTTCTTCCGCCACTTTGTGCCAAGGAGTTATCTCGTAGCGTGGTTGCGACTGGAAAAAATAGCACTGTGTTGCTCTGTAAGTGGAGATGATCTTTCCACCCGGCTTCTTCAACCCGATGCAAAGATTTGATTCTCGCACCTCCGTATGAGGCACGAATGGGGGCCCGTCTGAGCCGTTGGTGCTATCCAATCGAGAGATGTCTAAAGGTTCTTCGGAAGAAATGCAGAAACAAATGCAAAATCGAGGCTTCCATGGCGGAGGCATTCGTTTTAGAGGAGGTTACTAACTTCACACAAGCATACTATGGTGACAAGCTTCCTAGTGTGCATAATCGACCCCTCGTTACAATCTTTGGTGAAAATGAATCAAAACTCACCTTTTCCAAGGGCAACTTGGAAGTGCGAGTGATGCGTCCTCATTGTTGTTGAAAAACGAAGAGTGGCTCACAATCATGATATATGTGTTCACCAATCTTACCGAAATGGAGCCGTACATGCAGTAAGTGGCTTCTTGCACGAACTTGTTAATTAAATATGCCGTCAACATTCTGCATCCAACCTCCTTGTTTCTCGTTGTTACAGGGAGTTTATTAATGAGAACTGGCATCTATCAAGGAACCTACCCGCAAGAACGTGACACCATTCTTCATCGTGGTTCGGAAATGGAATCTCGATTTTATTTCTTGGTTCAAACAAAAGGTACTATGCAATTTAGCTCGTTCGCCGATTGACATTCCCAGTTGCTTGTACATTCCAATTTAACGATCTATCCTCCTTGACCTTGCAGAGCCAAACCGATTTGACTATGAATCCAGAGTTGAGACAGGTTGCCAATGGCTTTGAACATAGGGTCAAGTCATTTTCTGGTTATGATGTGAATGGATACCGATTTCACACAACAAGACACGAGCAGAGCCGGCCCAATCGAAGAACCACGAATTACGGAGTTTTTACTGGCGGCCTTGATGGGGCCGAGTATTATGGAAGAATTGAAGAGATATACGAACTTAGGTTTCGTGGTCGCAAACCTCTTAACCCTGTCGTATTCAAATGCCATTGGTTTGATCCTCAAGAAACGAGACGAAGTCCTTTCCTTGGGCTAGTAGAAATTCGACAGGATTCCGTCTATGGCGGAAAGGATGTCTATATTGTGGCTCAACAGGCCACACAAGTTTATTATCTCCCTACTCGTGCCAAAGGGACCCTAGTCTTGAGGTTGGGATATTGTGCACAAGGTATCGCCATACAGTAAAGCACCTTCCCCAAACGCCAAGACTACAACTTCACCCAAACACATATGATGGAGAGTTCTATCAAGAAGAGGGCCTACAAGGGACTTTTGAGATTGACTTAACCGAGCTATGGAAATGGAAGTAGACAATGAAATGGATGTTGATGTGGACGAGGGGGATGAGGTGGAAAATGCGAAGGACTTGGCGTTACTTGAAGGATTACATATTGGCGATGTCAATGATGACATAGTTGCTCCTTTGGAAAGTGTTGAATATTTCGACATGGCTGATAGTGATGATGAGAGCTATGATCCAGCTAATCCCGATGGGGATGATTATTTCTAATACATGTAATATTATGTTATTTCGAAATTATGCTTTATTTATTTTGCATCTCTTTATAATAATGTCTTGTTTATGATCCATCTAATCCGATCTTATTGTTTATGTCTTGTAGGTGATTGTGCAAAGATGGCGGGCCGCAGAGCCTCATGGCGGTCAGTCGCTTCGACACGGGCGAGACACGGGGCCCTCGGTGAAGGCTGGGGTCGGCACCACCTCAGGGGAGGAGGAAGAGGACGGCCGGGAGGAGGCCTAGGGTGCCACCGCCTCAGCCTGCAGCAGCAGCAGCACCAGAGCCCGAGGAGGAGCGGGAGGAAGAGCAGGTGGACGAGCAGCGAGCTCGGCGAGGAGGCCCGAGCCGCAGCCGAGCAGAGGCCGAGCACCGGACGTCAGGAGGAGCGGGAGGACGAGCAGAGGCGAGGCGGAGGTTCCAGTTCCACCGGAACCTCGGGTGTCTACCAACGAGGTCCGTCGAGCCTACCTGAGCGGCCGATACCTGAGGCTCTACGCCCGGTCATTCGACCCGTTGGGCAAAAGTACGTAACTTTTACATTCTTTTCGCTCCTACATATGATAGAATCACAATGGAAACTAACAGTTTTTTCTTAATCACTTACGCAGGTCTTGGAAGGTCGTGGTCCCAGGTTCTCACAAAAGGTTGCCCAATGGCATCCTGGGTCTTCTCTGCAGGAACACTTCCCAGCTTGGTTCGCTACGCCAAGATCCGAGCCGCCTACACGTCGAGCACTACGTCGCGCCCACGATGCGGAGGGCGAGACGGGCCGCACGCGTTTAATGCGCGTGGCGGGCGGGTTATGTGCGAGTTTTGGGTAAGTCTTCCTCCCACTACTTTGCTCAATACATTGCATTCGCCGAGTTTCTTGAACCAAAGGTATTGATACATCTTTTCTATATGCGGGACTTCTTCAAATGCGCCGAGGACTACGAGCGAGGGGCGCTAAGGCGTTGGCCAAATCTTTTAGAGGTCGCATCTCAGACATGCATTACGAGGCGCGGCTCCAGGCCATCATCGATTACTGTGCCGTCTACGAGCATCGGAAGGTAAAGAAAGAAGATGCAAGATTAATGCATCTGACCAAAGAGCAGTACCTGAAGGTAAATATACAACATCAATATTGATTTCTTCTGAGATTGGGTACGCTTGAATTGTTCTTATATCTGTCAATGTACTTGATGTCGTGCAGTGCCTCTGGTTGTGCGCCAATAAAACGCGCTGGCGCGATGATGGTCGACAATTGGGTGAGTGGCAATTGGGCGGATAACCACACCGTCCTCCGAACGGCGTTTCTCGATGCTGTGTATCACACCACCAGGGCAACCTTAACATCCACGAATACGGGGCTAGATGGGTACGTGACTTGGTGTAGCTTCATTTATTCTTTCAGACGTTTATTCCTGCATGATTTATAATCGTCTGTTTTTTCTCGCAGTCGGCTGCACATCAAAACCAGCCATGCGGAGAGCTCAAGTCATGGGTTCTGGCCCACAAGGGTAAGGCGACAGACAACATCGACTGGAACCCGGACGACCCAGCCGAGTCGTTCACCAACGAGAGCATCCCCGAGCGCATCAGTCAGTACACCGAGGCGGCAAGGGGAGTCCATGGGGCAGACTGGGATCCGCACACCGCGGACATTGACGGCGACATCGTCATGAGGGTGGGAGGAGGCAAGAAGCATGGGCGGTACCTCATCGGCAACAGCACGCTCGACCCGCACACCACTCCCACTCTCTCACAGGTCCGGACAAGCAGCACGAGCGGGAGCGTGCCCATACGCCCAAGGCAGGACACTTCGACGCATCGTGTGGCAGCACTACAGGTTATTTCTGTTTTATTCGTCGTTCATTGGTTTTACATTCCTCGAAATTGCTTGTAACAATGCGGTGAAAAATTATAGGCCCAGGTGCATGCGCTCGAGGAGCATAAGGCTAGGGTCGAGGAAGAGCGACAGAGGGAGCGGGCGAGGTTTGACGCCTTGGCTCAGTACGTGGCAAGTCTTGGCGTCACGATGGGTCGTCCAGCGCCACTAGAGCTGTTCGCTCCTCCACCGCCTGACCCATACCCGCCTTACTCATACGTGAGTTCAACTTCTCTAACAAAAGCTCTTTACTGTGCATGTCGGCCATCGTGCCGTTGATATGTGATGGGAGGCCTTCGTGCCGTTGATATATATGTGTGCCGCCATCGTGCCGTTGATATGTGGTGGCGGCCATCGTGCGTTGGTTTTCTTGCAGTTTTGGAAACCCCACCGTGCAGGGGAGGTGCTGCTGAAATTTTGATGTGTCTAGGCTTAGATTACAATTTTATACCTAGTTCTGCAAATTTTGACTTGTCTACGCTTAGATTACAATTATATGCCTTAGTATTACTATAATTACTAATTTTTCTTCTCCTTTGTGCAGAATCAATCTATGGGTTCGAATGATGTGCTGAGCAACCATTGTCGGGAGGGTCGGGTACCACCAGATCAAGAAATGCATCGCAGAACCGTGATCACCGCCGTCGGGAGGATCGGGTATCCACACCTTCCGCAGCAGCAGCGCCGTCGGGAGGGTCGGGGGGGTGGGAGTCTTGGGGGTGAGTCTGTTGTTCTTCATCATGTATTAGCACTTTGTGACATGAACTTGTGTGAGATGAACTTAGCACTTTGAGATGGACATGTGTTGTTGGATTTGAGATGTTTAGATGGATGATATATTTGTGATATATGTGATGTGGATGATATATTTGTGAT
Organism: Hsuehochloa calcarea; assembly: GCA_036346395.1. Classification (NCBI taxonomy): domain Eukaryota; kingdom Viridiplantae; phylum Streptophyta; class Magnoliopsida; order Poales; family Poaceae; genus Hsuehochloa; species Hsuehochloa calcarea. Next base: position 2,057,260 of record CM070605.1, on the reverse strand, counting down.
ATATGTGATGTGGATGACATATTTGTGATATATGTGATGTGGATGATGTGTTATATTTGTGAAATATGTGTTGTTGAAGCTGGAAATATAAACAAAAATAAAAAAATGCTCTCTGGACTCTTTGCCGAGAGCTTAGCTCTCGGCACATCGTCCTCTTTGCCGAGAGCTTTGTTCTCGGCTCTCGGCCAATATGCCTCTTTGCCGAGAGCCTAGCTCTCGGCAAATAGGCAGTTTTGCCGAGAGCTTAGCTCTCGGCACATCGTCCTCTTTGCCGAGAGCTTTGTTCTCGGCTCTCGGCAAAGAGGCAGATTTGCCGAGAGTTGAGACCAAGCTCTCGGCAAAGAGGCAGATTTGCCGACGGTCGCTCTCGGCAACGAAATTCTTTGCCGACGGTCGCTCTCGGCAAAGAAGTTCTTTGCCGACGGTCGCTCTCGGCAAACAAGCTGTCACACCGTTAACGATCGTTTGGCCGTTACCAGGGCAACCCAGTTTGCCGAGAGCTATAGTTTGCCGAGCTCGTTGTTATTACTCTCGGTAAATATTTTGCCGAGAGGGGCTCTCGGTAAAGAATCCTTTGCCGGTAGATGTTTTGCCGACGGCTATTTGCCGAGAGCTGCTCTCGGCAAATAGGTTGCCGAGCGTCAACTCGTGGGCTCTCGGCAAAGGCCGGGAGTCCGGTAGTGAAGTTAAGGCCGGTGCAGTCAAGATCAATTAGATGCTTTATCACATGCTCCAGTACTAGTTACAGCACATATGGCTGCCTATTTTTCTTCTTCTGAAAGAGGATGTAGGCCTAGTTTTTTTAAAATATATTGTATACTGGTACAGATCAATATAAGTACCAAAGTCGTTTAAGATTCTTTTGTTGCAAAATATATACATATATGCGGTCGTCAATACATATTTGGTGCTTTATCATGAATTTCTACCTACTTCCATTTAGATTGGCCATGTGAAAATGGTACCATCATTAGATTACTCAAGAAAAGCTTTTTTCGTGATATAATAAATTTATACTTGGAAAGCATCTAAGGATTTTGCAATTTGAAACTTGAAGTAAAATTGAGTTTTGATGTTTGAAGTTTGGAAATTTGGAGAGCTTTTGAATTCAAATTGCAATTCGGTATTTACTGTTCATTAACTGAGTAAGTTCAGTAATATAAGCAAACAAAACAGGTAAAAATTCAGATGTGGCAAATTACCGGTCGACATAACTGATAGCATGGAAACTACATCCTATGTTCATTATCATAACAAATGGCTACATGCACATCTCACAAATTTGGGAAACAACGAAAAGTATTACATGTTTATCGCCAAATGCCGATCGTACTGAGGTTTCAGTTTTTGTGTTGATTACACAGATTGAACTGTGTCGAGTAGCTACAGAACCAAGCACATTCCATGTGCGTGTTTTGGCACACAGTTTGTGTGGTGTGTACCGGACTTGCTGATATATATTGAGCGGATAAACAAAGAAATTCATTCCCATCAACGGAAACCAGCCAACTGCAGTGAAACATGCAACTATGGAAGAATAAATAGCAACGTCCTCGCACATACACAACATTTGTTTTTTGCGAGGAAGGTTACAACATAGTTTAATTATAGTAATTTCAGCAAGCTTCAACATGGTTCATAAATTCATAAAAACTTGCAGCTGTCAGTCCAATCTTATGTTAACCAAAGGGCTGAACCATACTTTACTAAAGAAACATTGGTTCAAAAACTATGAAAGATTGTTGCTAGTAATTAATATAGTCTCATTGCATTCACACAAAAAAAAAAAAGAGTTCAAAATTAGCAACCTATTACCCTTCACAACCAGCAAACTCAACAAAACATGATTACTGGTAAGCCTATAAATAGTTTCCATGGAAAATTAATTGAAGCATTTTAACAAAGCAACGGTGCCAGAATCATTGAATCTTCGAGATAGAACAGGTGTCAAAGAAAACCGCTTATAACCTTTCTATGAATTATAACCTACAGCTAACAATTTCTACTCCCATTGTCTCTCTGAAAAATTATTCTGATTCAGAAAACCATTGCTGTTGATTATACGCATTTGCTGTAAAACCTGTATTGCATATATAGAACACTGTAATGGCTAATGACACAATGCAATAGCTTTCCCAACCCCAAGTCAATTAACATACTGAACAAGCTAGATAGAAATCCTGAGGATTAGTAAGATCATAGCAAGTCACAACTTGGAACACATCAGTTGCCACCCTGCAGATAGCCTTGTTGATGGCTCTCTAAGGGGTGTTCGGAATAACTTCAGCTTTTCGCTCGAAAAAGGTAGAAACCGTTTCAAACGCCTAGCTTTTCGCAGTAGCTATTTCCCGAAGCCACTTCGCGTTACAATGTGCGAAAGCTGGAAGCCGAAAGCTGCCTACGGGGAGATTCCGCAGCTTCCCGCAACACCTATTTCGAAATTACTCCCGAAGTTGGAGGGTAATTACCGTGCCCGATACCCTACCCCCCCCCCCCTCCCCCGCGTCCGCTCCTCCCTCCCACGATGCAGCTCTCCTCCCTCCTCCCTACGCTCGGCTCCTTCCTCCTCCTCGGTGCCCATCTCCGCCTCCTCCTCCCACGCCCACGCCACCCTCCTCCTCGGCGCCTCAACTCCATCCCGGCCCCTCCGCCTCGTGTCCTCCTCCTCTGCTAGATCCGGACACCACCACCCTCCTCCCTACTCCCGGCACCTCCGGCTCCCATCTCCTTTGCCGCCGCGGCGCCTCCTCCCTCGACGTGGCCCCTCCTCCTCCACCGGCTCATACCACCACGACACCTCCTCCCCCGACGCAGCCCCTCCTCCTCCTCCAGCTCCCTCACCCGTGCCAGGCTGTCATCTCCATGGGCACCGGGAAGGCGCAGGTCTTGCGGCTCAAGGAGATCGCGCAATAGCTCTGCAAGGAGACCGCGCCACCGCTGTCGGCCGTAACCATCGTGCAACACAACTTCAAGGGGGGTGCAGCCCCACCGGCCATGACCTTCACTTTGCCACCACCGCAGACACTGGTGGCTATGCACAGGATGGTGTTCAATAGGCAGCCATTCACGAGGACATCCTTCTTTGCTGCAGTGATTGTTGACCTAGACCGGATCAATAGGCAGCCATTCACGAGGACATCCTTCTTTCACGCAAGAACACAAGAAATTTTTTTGTGCCGCCGGATCAACAGCAACTTTTCTTAATTTCTCTTGCTCTATTGCTCTTGATGATTAACTTACAAGACCATAGGTGCCTTTATATAGGCTAAGCACTTGGATTCTTTGATCCAATTCGTTTCTGAGTAGGAAACATACTCGGACTTACATTAGGAAACCAAAAGAAAAAGAAAAAATTTCTAAACAAAGATTACCTAATAATCACTCCTTAATCTTCGTATACTTACTTATATTTTATGTGCTACCAGTTGGACTCAACTTCAACATGGTTTCCACACACTCGGCCGAAGACTGTGGCACAACTCAAACACGTCTTGGACAATGCCAGTTGGACTTGACTTCAACTTGGCTCACACTTACTTGTCTGGAGACGGTGGCACAACTTGAACACGTCTTGGACTCTTACTCATTGAGGCAGTCGGTCTCATCTACGACTTGCTCAACTCGTACTCAGACTTCAAGTTGGTCATGACTTCAACTTGAGTAACACACAAACTTGACTCGGGACAACGAACACATCTCCTCGATGTCCCAGAATTAACTCTACTTACTTGACTCAGGACGACGAACACATCTTCTCAACATCCCAGACTCAAATCTAACTTGACACGAGATTACAACTCACAGAAGTCGGCCATGAGTAGCGCTGGCTCATCATCGCTGAGAGCTTCAGCAAGAAGTGCTCACTCCTTTGGATTGTAGCATTCTGAAGCAAAGTGTCCAAAATCCTAAAAATTACAACATCTCACTTTTGTCTTGTCAAATATCCTATTCTTGCAACCTCGGCTACCGCCACCATTAGAACCGCCGAAAAAACCCTCGCCTTTGCCTTTCGATGATCGGGCCTCCCACTCGGCGCGAGTTAACAGCAGATACTCATCTTCGCCGCTACCAGATCCTTGGATCCGTTCCTCGTGCGTCTTCAAGCGGCCGATCACCTCCTCAACCGTCATCACCTTGAGGTCGGCAAACTGCTCAATGGCGGAGACGATTTGTAAAAACTTTCCAGAAACTGTCCGAAAGAACTTTCTCACAATATAGCTCTCTTCCATCTTGTTCCCCAAGACTCGGATCTGATTGACAATCGTCGTCAACCTTGTGGCGAAGTCGTCGATCGACTCCGTCTCTTTCATGCGCCTCCCCTCGAACTCGCTCTTGAGAGTCTGTACTTGTGCTTCCTTGACACGATCGGCGCCAAGATGCATCGTCTTTAATGTCTTTCACGCAACTTTGACCGTCTCCTTTTCGGCTAATAGGAAGAGTGTTTCCTCCAAGATGCCTCCATAGATCGCCGCCAAGGCCATCTGATCTTTGCGCACATCGACGTTGTCGTCCTCGACCGCGTCCCACACTTCCTGAGCGCGCATGTACACCTTCATCTTGATTTTCCATACTGCATAATTGCTCTTCATGAGCATTAGATAATGCAGCGAGACGGCAGAACTCTCCTTCGCCATCACACCCGACGTCGCCTCGTCACCGGTGACACAACTTCCCGGAGAACGCGGTATGATCTTGGGCATACACGGGTCAAGAACTCAGGCTCTGGTACCAATTGTTGGCCTAGACCGAAGATGAACACACGCAAGAACGCAAGAAATTTTTTTGTGCCGCAGGATCAACAGCAGTTTTTCTGAATTTCTCTTGCTCTATTGCTCTTAATGATTAACTTACAAGACCATAGGTGTCTTTATATAGGCTAATCACTTGGATTCTTTGATCCAATTCGTTTCTAAGTAGAAAATCTACTCGGACTCACATTAGAAAACCAAAACAGAAGGAAAAAAACTTTCTAGATAAAGATTACCTAATAGTGGTCAAGGTAATCTCGTATGATCTTACGAAAGCATGCTGAATTATTCACTCGCTAGAAATTTGTTCCTGTAAGTTAATTTCACTCCGACGACCGGGCTTGCACCCTGTTTTCGTTTCTGTAGCTCCCAAGATTGTTGTTGTCTGGCTGCAATTTCACTCTCTACAGGGTTTTCAGTTACGTGCTGGGTGCCTTGGCTGCCCGGTTTTTTATTAGTATATTTTGTCGTTTGGCTGCAATTTCACTTTGTGTAGGGTCTTTGTATGCTTTATCAGAAGAAAATCAATCTCTCCGGAACTCTCCAGTTTTTAGTGCTCTAAAAAACTTTTCTATTCACTCACTCTCCCTGCTTGCTGTTTTGGCATACACAATTGGAAAATTTTCTCCATTTCTTCTATGTTATTAAAAAATGTAATCCCAAACGTGCCATTGAGTTTCTTGTTTGGTGCCCACCAGTTACCACTGCCCCCAGCTCATTTCCCCTCGATATTTCTCTGCCTCCGAGTCTCCGTCCCCTTCACTTCGCCGCCATTGGTCCATCTGCTTTTCGCCAAACCTCCATTTCCCGTCTCTTCCCTCCCCCTCCCTCCTCTGTGTTCTTGTTCTGATCATTAAGGATTTCATCTACAGGTTCTGATCTCGTTTGCAATACCAAATCTCGCCTCGTCTTTGTTGCAACCTGCAGTAGCTGGAGGGAGGGTGTTCAGTTTAGGATGGACGCCCCGCTCCCCTCCTTCCAGCGCTGCCGCCGCGCCTCGTCCCCGCTGCGACGCACGAAAGTGGAAAGTCATGAATTTTCCATAATCCACAGGGAACTTGTAACTGCAGTGGTTAGTTTTCACATATCACAATTCTCGTACAAATTTGTATCTTTACATCAAGCCTGCCACCAGTACTAATTATAAACACAAAAGTCACGTACATGTACCGTTCGTTTTCGACTTCTCCATTTACTGGTAGGTTCCGTACATTACAATGGAATCCTAAATAAGAGTTGATGGATCTTAAATCGTATAATAAATATCATATTTCCTTTACACATATATAAACTGAGATATTAACTCCGTCCATTACATCAACTGCTGCTGCTGCTACCCGGAAATTAAAATTTTGAACTCGTAGATTGTTTACCTTTGGAAGTTAAAGTTGATACCGACTTCTCTTCTCGAAGCGATGCCCATTTCCAGCCATTTCTGGCAGGCAAGAAAGAGGGCTACACGTCAACGGCCACGTTTTTCCACCCTGAACCTAAGTCGCGGCTCGGTTCTTATGACTATTGGCTTCTACATCCCTCGTTAGGCACATCGCGACGAGGAGGCAGAAAGCCAGGGGAGGAGGCGGTGGTGGCGCCACAGTGGTAAGTGAGAAGGTGGCAATGCTTGCTTGGCCGGCGTGGAGCAGGAGGCGGCGACACAGGGGAGGATTAAGATGAAGAAGACGTAGTTCCATGAACTTGAGACGGCGGTGCGGCGGTGGAAGGACACCTTTGTCTTTGCTTCTTCCTCGTGAGTCGTCGCTGCCTCTCCGTTGAACCAGGAGCTAGCATAGGGGAGCCAGGCTTGCTACGAAGATGACAACCTAGTAGTAACATGGATCACTAAAATAAGAGCATGACAACAAGTAATATGCAATATCAAGGTATGCCTAACATCAAAACAAATGAAATATGTCTCGCAACTCGCAAGCAAACTATAAGGTCAACCTTCCACATTCAATTCATAATGCTTCAAAAACATTAGTTCATGTACAACAGGAACATCGATTGCATATATATAAGTTTTCACAGTACCAGCTTTACGACTACTGAATCAGAAAGATGCCTAGGAATAGTGGCGGAGCGTGAGAGAAACAAAAGCGGAGGCCAATTGTCCAATGCGAGTCAACAATGAGTGACACAAGTGCTAAATCAACCAAAATTTTTTGGTAGAATTTATAATAATAGATTTATTAGAGAATGATCATGTTCATTTTGTGTGTGTGTGTGTGTGAAGTATTCCAAAAGCACAAAAAAAGAACTAAAACACAAGTGAACCATGAAAACTAGCACTAATTAAAGGTACACTCTTATTTTCTTTAGATTATTAAAATCGACAATAATGTCTTCATAACTATAATTAGCTGTGATTTCCCCTTAATAGGTATATTAGCAAGCTATTGGCAAGAAAGTCATCTTCCATCTTATATACATGGCCTTGTTTTTATGATCTTCAAACTAGAAATTGCACATTCAATATTGCTCGACCAAAAATGATGGAGTCAATTTGTCACACTTGGGAAGAAAGAAGAGTTTAGGAGGTAGGAGTGGATATATGGATGTCACGAAGAGGAATGAAGTTAAGTATTGTAGTGTTCTGCCACTGCCTGGGAATTGACTGTGATTTGGCAACCGGCTCTAGTGCCTGGATCATGACAACACTATTTCCCCTGACAACCTACGTATGATTTTAGGTTGTCAAAATATTATGCACATTGAATTATAAGTTAATAACTGGTTCATGATAAGTATCATGGTAAAAAACTAAATAAACCATCCATGGCAGAATACGAAAAATAACTGGTTCAGCCTTTTTTGTTGATATGGCGGCATATCAGAGTAACTATGAGAGAAAGCCTCACTTAAAAATTAATCCATTGCTTTTTTTATATCATCATCACATAGAGCATCCCATCATGACTAACAAATTGCTTTTTTTATATCATCATCACATAGATCAGCCCATCATGACTAACAAATTGTCGATTTAATAGAACACAAAAAAAAACACTATGACAGTAAATGTTGTATCAGAGTAACTATGACAAAAAAAAAACTTCATCTGGAGATAAATTGTTTAGTTACGGAGTTTGTAATTGGCACAACCATCTTGCATACAAACTGACAAAAGACACCTAGTCATCACTGCTGAGAAGCACTACCAAAAGCCACTAAGCAAGACTAAACTCCAATGAGTTTCCCGGCAAAGGAAGGTCTAAGAATGTCTCCATTGCTCCGTTCATCATTAGTCGTAGGATTTACATGGATGTCGAACAGCTTAAAAGTTTAAGGATCCATATGATACAGAAGAATAGTTCCAAGGACACATTAGGCAACTAAAGAACAATTTAATTTGTAGACCCGCGTCTATGCAATCAAACAACTTGGGTAAGGTGAGAAACATGCTAGTAAAAAAAAACTTCTATGGAAGAAGCCAATAAATAAACATATCCATATGGAACATAGCAATTAATTCGACCTAACCAAAACTTACAAAGTGATCAAAATAGCCTATTAGTCATAATAGCTTATTGCAAGGTGGCAAGGATTAAGGAATATGGACCAATCATTTAGTATATCAGTGTGTGGAGGAAGCCAGCCAATTAATTCACACAAACACACCAGAAAACTAAAATAGCTACCGAAATGCACCTGCAGTATAGCGTGTGGGAAACGGCATTCAACTGGGGAGGAGCAACGCAAGGAGCGGCTGTGTGGGGATTGACACTGAAGGACGCCATGATCGAGAAAAACGAGCACACGGCGGCAAAGCCACCACCTTGATCAGGCATATCCGCCCGATGTACGACATCATGTCTGGCACAGAACTTCCATCAACGAACCCCAATCTGGTGGCAACACGTCGTCCTCACCAAATTATGACATGAATGAGGGGAGGGGAGAAGAGTGGAATGGGTGGGGATTTGGGGTGCCGTGGATTGGGAAGAGAAGGGAAAGGGGCGTCCTTGATCCTAGCTTGCGGGCAGTTGGGGCGAGCGATGTGGGGGAGGTGTGGGTGCTTGGAATGGAATCGTGAGCGATGCAGGTTAGGACAGATTGGAAACAGTTTCCAGGGATGGAGCGACACTGGGCAAATACTACTCTATAATGTGTGGCGGTGATGAGTGGCAATGGCCAAACATTCTCTGCTACGTATAACTAGTCGAGCGCGTTCGTGTGTTATAATAGATTTTAAATAAAACATAATATAAATTATAAATTTAAAAAACCAATATACACAAGTTATCTATCCTTTTTATACATAATTTGCATCCAATCAACAAGTCACACAGAATTTTATCATAAACCATAAACACGGATAATCTTATTTCCTGTGTTATTATTTATAAAACTTAATAAAATTATACTATTATGAAAGTTATTTCAAGGCAAATCTATAGCTATTATTTTCGTATGTTCAATCTAAATATCGAAAAAGATAGTGATAGCAAAAGTTTAAAAAGTTTGACCATACATACCCTTAATCGTCGTTCTTTCGTGACTAAAAGAATATAGTTTAAACTTAAAACTTCGCTGTTGGAGACAAACATTGAAACACGTGTAAATATCTCTGCCTCCATCGATCTAAACTGCATCAGGGAGTTTTTTTTTTTTAAAGATTTGCGGGCTAGGAATTCATAGGATTAAAGCTATTAGATATTAAGGGAGACCACTTGGTACGTGAAGAGATCTATATAGATTATAACAGTTTATTGTCTTTATCTCTTCACATATATAAATACATAGGTGCGTAAATGAATTAATTGATCCTAGATTAAGAAAGAGTGACAGGGATTAAAAAAAAAAAGGAGAAAATTGCACTATAAATTCCTGAACTTACGAGATTGTGTTATTTAACTTTCTGAACTTGTATTTTACTTTCTCAGCCCCTCTGAATTTACGAGGTTGTGCCACTTAGTGAACTTACGTTGAAACGAAGTTCGTCAGATGCGATGCTGGCGACTTCGTCCCCTCCGAGACCGGTGGACTCGACGCCACCCCATTCCGGCCATGTTTATCATCCCCGTTACCTCACGCCGATAAAAACAGATTCTTCGGGCTTGAGAGCGCGCGTCTTTGTCTGAGCTCCACTGTCGCAGCTTGCCGCCGTCCTCGCCTTTGCCTCCTTTGAGCTAGTTGTGAGAGAAAGAAGTAATGTACACCTACTCTGGCACCGTGATTCGCCAACTCAGTCTTTTCTGCTAGCAAACGGCCAAATGAACTTGCGGTGTAAACAGGGACAAGTTTAAGGGACTGAGAAAGTAAAATACAAGTTCAGATAATTAAGTGTCATAACCTCGTAAGTTCAAAGACCTATAATGCAATTTTCTATAATAAAAAAAGCAAGATAATACGGATGTCTAATTGTTGCATGAGTTGTTAAAAAAATCTTGCAATTCATATACCAGCTCAGCATATACCTATCATATTCATCCCGGCCCCACTCTATCAGACACCACGGCACCAAGCATCTAATATACGCAGAATTCTACCGTAGGTAGTACTTTGAGAAAACATCCACTTGTATTGGAAATTCCTTCCCAAGTTTGAAGTTGAGGGATATAGCTGGATGTAAGGATATAGCTCGATGGATGAAAATATCCTTGTTGTTATCCCTCCCCTATCTCGTTTGCAAATTCCAAAAACATCGTTCTTGAGGCATAGGCTAACTTGCTTGAGAATAGGTGGCGTCGGGGAAACCAAAGTTCGCCCTAAACTTCTTGTTGAAAACAAGATAGACAATGCTAGGTTCGGACGAACAAGATACTGAGGTTCAGACGATCCGACCTATGGGTTTCAGCAGGCAACAAATTTCTTAATTCGGCTACAAAATGCGCAACCATCCATCTGGAGCAAAATGATGAGAAGAAGAAGAACCGGAACCAAAGTTTCGATTTATCTAGTTTCTGGATAAGTATATGATTATGATATGCCAACATTACCCATCATTGCAAGTTCAAATCCAAGCTAGAGCAAGAGAGGGAGAGGAAGAAACACAAGCGAAACATCATGTACGATATATAAGATGAGAGGAGAGAGTTGCTAGGTGGTTCTTTTGATTTTTGTTGGTGAGGAGACAATTCATCAATTTGGCTTGGGAGGAACCATGTAGCTATGAAGCTCTCCATCCAGATGCTCGATGGACCGTCACGGCTCACATGTAGGCCGGCCGTTGCCTGATGGCCAGGCACACTCCAGAGTAGCATCAAGTTGGAGAGTGTGCAAGCAGAACGTGTCGGTGAATGGTATTCGAATCCTCAGTAAGGCATAGATTAGGCAAGCTGTCCCCAACTTCATTATGAATAGGTAGGCTTCAGACTGATGACTGATCTAAGAAAAAAGAGTTTGCTTCACCCTTTTCTATTTCAAGGTAGACACGTCTCACCAGAAAGTCTCTCATCCAATTCTTCGCTGGAACTGCAAGTCCTATAGGGGATGGTTTCGAATTTAGTAAGCCACTGACGAGGAAAATTGTTTCAGACCGATGATTTGAAAATGAGTTTGCTTCAGTCTTTTCTATTGTAAGCTAGACACGCATCTCACCAGAAAATCTCTCTGTTATCCATGTTATTCTTGACTCACAGTCACTGACACAAGTGATTATCACGAAAGCAAACAATTCTTTAACCAATTCACCTCCTCTGATCAGTAATTGCAATCACTCGTTCTAATTACATGCCCAAATAATCTTCTTAAAGGACGCATAATTTACAGGAACCAAACCCATCAAGCACTAAATCAAGAAGGGGGGGTGGTGGTTTACCAGCAAGGCAGTAACCTCGTCAGCTAATCTTGGTGTTGGCGCCATCGCCGGCGGGAGCTGCCGCTGCTCCGGCGGATCCCGAGGGAGGGGAGCGCGTAGAGCCACGCCAGGGAGGCGCAGAGCGCCATGGCGGCCGCGATCTCCGCCGGCGCCGGCCGCTCGCCGAGGCCGACCCCGCCGGCGCGCCACCGGCGGAGGAGGATGTAGAGGGAGGCGAGCGCCAGCGCCCGGAAGACGCGGTCGGCGTGGCCGCCCGCCGCCGCCTGAGCAGGCTCGGCGCCGGCGATGCTCATGGCGAGATTTGAAGCGGGGCAGTTTTGGGAGGGCGAGACGAGACGTCCGGAGTGTCTCCGCGAGCGACTTCGCTGACCCACGTAGGGTTTCCCCTTTTCTTCTCGTGGCCCGGTTGGCAGCCATCGACCCAGGCTACATGCTTAATGTGTGCACAAAAAAACATCAAAACAGCATTGAGATGGTAGGTTGCAGATTGCAGTCAGACGTGCACTCTTCCAGCAACAAGAATTCATTTCGAAAGGAAACAAGAACGACAAGAATCTAGAAACAAGAAAAGAAACGCTCTTCCACTAGGCACACACGTTGGGCTAACTGCTGACTTTCCATTTTCCATTCAACCATTGCAGGGCGTTGTTTTGTCCAAGTCCAACCAAGCATCTCTCTGTATGGAGTGTGTGTTTGATTCGAGGGATCATCTTATTCTTATCCTAGGATGGATGGGTTAGTACGTTACAGAATTATCCCATCAAATTTGGCGGAATGACCAAATCCCCCACTCAAACCATTGCAGGGCGTCCATGTGCATGCATCTCTGTATGTTTTGATTTCCTTTCCGAATTTGGAGTCTGACTGTGATACATGGAACATACGAGTATACACCACTTCAGTGCTGATCACAGACGCGCAGGCCCTCCGATGCATCCTTCAATCTTCAGATCGATGCCAACTAGGGCTGGAAACGAGCCGAGCCGAGCTCGCCCAGGCTCGGTCGAGGCTCGGCTCGCTCGTTTGGAAAACGAGCTCGAGAGCCGCTCGGCTCGGCTCAAAAAACTCGAGCCGGCTCAAAAAGCTCGTTCGAGCCGGTTTCCTAATCCCAAAAAAGGTAGAATAAAATGATTATATGAGTCATTTATCATCAATTCAAAATCCAATCATCTTAATTATATGGGGTTACGCCGCTCGTTTGGCTCGCGAGCTCGAGCTCGGCTCGAATCTTCACCGAGCTCGCGGCTCGGCTCGAAAAACCGAGCTCGAGCCGAGCGGCTCATGAGCCGCAAGCTTTTGTCCACCGCTAATGCCAACCACAAACGTAGGCTATCCAAGGATCAAAATACGTAGCGGATAAAATTCCATGGCAACTGTAATGGTTACCGCGAGAACCAAAATCTGGTCGAAAATCGTCGAAAAATTTGAATTGATGATGTAACCGCGAGACATTGAATTTAAACTTAAATTTGAAAATTTTGACCGGTTTTTAGTCCCAGTACCCACGGTATTTCCGTAACAGCGGTTACCAGCCCCATGAGGCTATCCATAGACATTTCTTCTTCTTCTTTGTCCACTCTAACCATGCACTCAGTCATCAACTACTCCATCTGTCTTCAGCTTTTGTATTTATACACTCGATCTTCTTGTTGGTGTGAGGTTGTGAGGACAGATCGATGCGTTGCCGGTCCTCTTAGTCCTTTATAGAATGCATAATCAGTAATTATGTGGTCATGGTTTATGTTTTGCTTTGCTCTACTGCAAACTTAACCTGCTAGTGACCATTTTGGTTACATACTAGATCCATTTATCATTTTTGTTCTTTCCCCATTTATTCTGCCTTTCATACATCAATGTTATGTTGGCTCACACAAGCTTTATAAAACAGATTGTTACTATGTATTCTGTACAGATCAAAATTCGAGTCGCACAGAGTTCTTCCTGTTCCCACTCTTGGAGCTCCCTTTGTGATCTTGATTTATATACCTCAATACTACTACACGAAGTGTACTTTTACTTTGCATGTGCTGTTTTGTTCAATGCTGAGTTAAGTAATTTGTGCTGCACTTACAGCAAAAAAAGGGAATAGCAATACCTTTAGCGTGTCCATGAATGAAGGAGCTGTCCAAGTTGGCGGTTTACAGTTTCCCTTGGAAACTCGAGGAGAATTTGTCATGGAAATCTTGTTAGTCTGGATTCCCATTTTCCATAACTGAAAGATATGAGTTATATACTAACTACTAAGAAATTGTTGGTCATTGGTGACTCAACATAGCGGAGAATCAATGCTAGTTCCGATATTTATGCATTTTCCTTGCAGGTACATTGATAAAAATATCGAGGCTCAACCAGCATAAGCTTGTTCATTTACACATTGCAAATAGAACATAAATACCCAAACGGAGGATCTGTGGACAAATTGCTTCACTTCATTGCTGAACACACCGAAATCAAATGTCACTAGCTCGAATGATGAAACGTACAAATTGTTGTATAACTAACCCTACTGGTACAACACTCAGATTGCTGTATAATTATAGATCTGCGTGATTTACATAAATTCAGATAATTTTCTCCAAAAACAAATACTATACCACACTTGTTTTGATTATATCATATATTATAAGAATGTAGATTCTGCATTTATGATCTTGGCAGATCTTCAGTTCTTTACTTATGGGCTTGGACGTTCATTATTATTCTATTGAGATCGCGCAACAGCTGTACTAATTGACCTGCCAAAAAAAAACTATGTAGTAATGATAAAGCGCAGTTTAATGTAGTAAGGACAACCATATCACAGCCCAGTGGTGTGATACTTTGTCTGTCTGGCTAATGACCAGAGCTCAATTTATTTGTGTGGATTTTTCAATTGTTATTTTTCGGAATTTGAAACCATGACCTGTGGGTCCTGAGCCTTAAGATGAATGCACTAAACAATTGTTCTCACCTTCTAAAAAAATTATAATATAATAAGAGATCTTTCAAAACCTGCAACCCATTACCAAAGGACGAGCACAAAAGAAGTCCACAGGACACAATTCTGAACATATGGATGTGAGACAAAACATTGCAAATTTCAGATTGATCAAAGCACTTTGATTGCTTTAACATAAGTAAGAAAGATCATAATGTACGCAACTGTTATGTTAAGATTAATAGCCCGTATAAAACATCCAATTAAACTGACTAAATTGGGTGTACAATAACCCAGCCACGACAAAATCCTGGGTGGTATAAATAATGTTTTCCTATCTATAAAAATGCAACATTGACCTGAGGGAAAAAAATGTTACCTGGTACAGTACTTCCGCATTATTTGATCGATTTTGGCTCGAGTCAATTCCGTCGAGAGCAAAGCAATTCTTTGTATTGGGATGGTAGGAGTTTTCACGAACACAGGCAGCCCAGCAGAACGTGCAGATATGAAGTTGGTCTGCAGATGATAGGCACTCCTGCAGATTTTGCAGTTATGAAGTTGATCTGCTGGTGAAAGGGACTAATGTAGCTCAGATCTGCTTATCACAATTATTTATGCAGTAGCCAAACTATCGCACAGGGTCTTGTATGCTGCACTGCAATGCTTGAATTTCTCCTCTGCAGTAGCCTGCCATGGAAGAAGATACGTATTATTCATGAGTTCCGTTGATAAACAAGTATAACAGTAAAGTGCCTGTGGTAATTGAGATACAGAAGTCCAAAACATCAAACTAGACAATGTAACCTTTCCCAGGTACTACATATGTCGGTTCAAAATAGAATTTCATACCTCACTTTCTACTGAATCAGGTTCAGCCTAGTTAAAAAATATAAGAGAGATGATGGTAACACAGGTGTTGTGAGGAACCTAGGTGAGATGCTAACCAATCGTTACTGATCTAATGTTGCATTAATTATAGGCTGTGTAGTGCATTATCATGAAGGTCGGAGATGCACTCCTGAAGCATCTGAATGAAGGATAAATGTCAAAAGGGGATCTGGATATGTAATTTTAGATTTTGATCTTTAGTTTGTATAACCATATCTCATTTTGATGTTCGGCTCAATCCTATCTCACACACTAGCACCTCATGTGAACTCAGGACAATTTTGCCAAAGACTATCTAAATCAGCAGATTATTCACAGACCGAAACACAAATAACTTTGCAAAAAGAAAGGTAAAATTAAACTCGGATGTAGCAAGATTACCTTCGATGAGCCATGGTGACGATCTGGATGCCATCTAAGTGCACATGTTCGGTATCTAGGATGAAAAGAAAAAGAAATAAAGGATAAAACAGTCTTAACACAGATAAAATAATTGAAGGATACATCATGGCATACTATCTAAAAACACTCAAAGGTAGGGAAATGCTCAGAGCATCGATGATCTTACGCGCTTTTAACATCTTCAAGTTTCAGTGGACCAGAAGTACTCAATCCAAGAGCCCGCCGTGCCAAAGATACCTCTGTCTGAGTAGATATTTCGTCCTCATCGTCAGTTTCATAACTCCAATGTCTGGAGCTTTCTGAATGAGAATGTCTGGAGTTCGTCCACTGAAAATTATCAGAGTCAAAAGTCCAATAATATGTGTGCTGATTCCCATGAAAAGCATTACGAAACACAGTCTCTGGTCCATCCTCATCACTTGTGCAAAACTCGAATCCTCCTGTTCCCAGACAAGAAAAAAATAAACTTTATAAGGTCCACTGTATGCACATTTTACATCCAGCTTAAGAAGTTGTCAATCCTGAATTAAGCTGAAGTCCTGAAGAGAAGAATAATTCAAATTTACTGATTAGATAGAGAGAAAATAAATAAAGTACTGTACCCCTGCTTCTGAAATTTCCATAATAAAAATCATGTGGACGGAAACCATTAGTCTTTGAATCCCTGACCCAACGGTGTCCTCTAAACCATGAATGTTCGCTAGATGCATCCTTTTTTTCATCTTCATCCCGCCAACTCTGAACAACAACATAAATAAAAATGTCTAAATGGTCCAGAACATCCTATATCAGCATTTAATGTTTGGGGAATCATTATGATTGAAAGCTGCAACCAACATTATAGTGAGAATAAAAGTGAACATTAAAATGCCTTTAAAAATTGGAAACTGAAATAGCACAACTTTATGCGAACATAGAGAAATACATGGAAATTATTTGGTTCTTTTTATTTACTCCAAAAAATTCAAGCAAATAAATAAAGGAAAGAACATATATCATCCTCCTTGTAGGCATAATCCGCCTGACCAGAGAAATAAATGAGGAATAAGGAAAATTAACTAAAAGAGAATTGGTCCTTGTGTTTTGGATTTCAGAAATTAGAATTAGAGTTTAAGCCCAATAGGAGGTACAGGGGGAAAGAGTTGGTGGGCCAAGACCCATCCCTCGACCGAGTCCGAGGTGGACTTGGCCAAGGGGGGAGGCTGTCGCCATAGAGGGCCAGGGGGGAGGGGCCAGCTGCCAAGCCCTAGCCAGGCCCTGATGCCGCCAGCCCTCCCTGTGCAGCCCCTCTCCTCCCAACGACACCCCTGTGCCTCCTGCTCCATCCACCTCCCTGTGCCGCCTCCTCTGGTTGCTGCCGGCTAGAAGGGAGAAGGAAGGAGACCAATAGGGATCGGCAAGAAGGGGAAGAGGAAGGAAGAGGGAAGAGGAAGGAGAAGGGAAAGAAGAGGAGGAAAAGCTAGGGTTCGTGATCCTCGCCGATTTTTTTCATGGGTAACGATCTGATAATCCTTATATTGATCCTAGAGTAATGTTTAATCACGTGGTAGATTGGTTTGGTCGCGGGAGATAGGTGGTACGTTATGCCCTAGTTCGTTAAACTGCGCTGCAGAATCTTACGAGGGGATTTTGGGATATCTTCGTCCAGAATCATGATTTAGCCTAGTTAGGAAAGTTGTAGCTTATTTCCTTAGCTTTCCAGGAAGCTCTAGATCACAAATTTTGGATAAGTGATAAAAAAGATACAGCCTCGGAAATACTGTTGTCCAGAAATCCGTTGTCAATAGCAGCAGTCGTATAGATGCGTTAATTATGTGCATTAGATGAAGTAATTTAATTGTGGTCATAACTAGGATAAGCTAGATAATTCTCAGTAGATTTCCATAAATATTATGGTTCACTTATGTGTTATTTTCATTCATGACTTATTCATGATTGGACTTGATTATCTTGGAACTGTTAGTTGGAACTTTGGTTGATTTATTGTTAGTTCAATTCTGTTTGATCTATTAAATTGCTTAGTTTATTGGTTGGATTATCAATCTCTTTACTAGCAGTTGATTATTATTTATTGTTGTCATCCTATGTACCGGGAGCATGGTTCCAGCATAACTTGGGTGCGGCATCCCAAGGGTTTCTCGGGTGCGGGTATCCAGAGCGTTTCTCAGACGCGTGTGCCCTGAGCCGTCTTGGTAACATGTTACCAAGATGTGAACTTTTATTATTTTGCAGTTACTTTGAGTTATTGTAACTCTTGTGGCCCATTGTTGGGATTTTAATCTATGCGTGCTCGCTGAAATTTAAGGTTAATCAAGATTTAAATTGGTGGCTATAGTAATTTAGGTTGCATTCTGGGCTCAGTGTTAGGCCAAGTGTTACACATAAAAGCTCTCAGTTTAAACTATCAAGCATCAACCCTACCTAGTTTATCCGTGCAATCTTCTTCCAAACATCCAAACAACTAATTTTAAACTATTCTCATGTTTTGAAATATTTTAGGGTTTCAGTTCACATTCTATATCGTTCTGATGTTTTTCAGAACTTTTTATTTTATTCCTTTGCTTTATTTGCACACTAAAAGAATGCGAAGGAATATGATAAAGGATAAAGAGTGATATGTTGATCTAAGTTTGATAATCACATAGCCAGAAGATTTACAGGATTTGTGAGAGCTAATCCTAATCTATTTACTCCATTTTTGCCAACATAATAACAAAGTGATCAAAACTGAAACGACAGAAACATGTAACATTTTGTTAAAACTGACCTGGAAGAGGTACTCGGCATACTCTGAGATATTCCGTAGCATGTAACATTTTGTTAAAACTGACCTGGAAGAGGTACTCGGCATACTCTGAGATATTCCGTAGCATCGTCCTTTTTGTTTCTCTATTTCTCCTGCGTTTCTCATAATAATTGAACCTCTGTGGCAAAGCGAAAGACAAATAATGTTGGTTCTTTCTCTGTTGAAGACACGAACTATTTTGCAATAAGAAATCATCGTCGCATGTGAGTCATCAGCTATGACACCCACCCTTCTAACTAGACAAAAGGCTAATACGAAAACTCAAGCGGGCTGGCCAGACAAACCGGCTGAACAAAACAAAACTTTTTTTTTACATCAAGGCAAAATAACCATCTTGGAAAGCGCAACGCAAATTCACCACGACCAAGCCATCTGCGATCGAACACAAGTCGATAAGCAAGTTCCCTACGGAGCATTTTGTCAAGCACACAACGAGCAATACGCTAAGCAGCACGACAAAGCACCCAGGGGGACACTCACAAGCATCAACCAAGAAAGTCCCCAGCTTTCGCACGTACCACCCCGTGCAGAGCAGTCTAAATAAGCCCCAAATCTACCTAATGCCATCTGATACCATTTTCTCACGCGAAATTCATCAAACAGGTCGATCGACAATTACTGGCAAAAATAAAGAGATCAAGCAAGAATTCTACCCCCGCGCTCAATTCATCAAACACACGAGCCATACATCTATGGAACCTCCAACTTTCCCCCATACAGGCATTTCATCAAACAGTTTATCAGTCAATTGCAAACCACGCGCGGATCAGACAAAGGAGCAATCTTTCTCCGGGACTGTTAATAGCACAACAGAGGAGGAGGAGGGTGGAAGGAGGAGGTGGTTACGTAGTGCCACTGGGTCTTGCGCTTCCGCTGCAGAGGAGGGGTGGAGTGGAACGACGCGGCGGCCGCTAGCTGCTGCGGCGCCGCCGCGGCGAGATGGTGCGGGCGGTGGCCGGACAGGAGAGCCGACTTGACGTGGTTCATCATGGCGGTGGACGGCGGGCCACGAGGACAGCGGCGGCGGTGGCTGTTTACCTCCTCATGGCCGTCGGGGGCTCGGGAAGGTATCGCGTTGCGGTGGCGCTCCGCAAGAGGAGCAATGCCTGATTGGAATGTCGCCTCGCCCAATAGGGGCGGCCGAACGAAGTCTTAGGTCATGGATACTGGGTTTTATCGGTTATCTGTACTGGGTAAAATTTAATTTGATATGAATAAAAAAATAGGAATAGAAATATATTATCTATAATCCTATAACCGACTGTATCATCAGAACTAAAAAAGAAATATCTTAGGTCATGTACAATAGACTTATATCACCGCCTATAGCCTCGCCACATGTAATTTAAGTGACATGGATGAAAAAGAATAAAGAGAGATAAATATATTGTCTACAATTTTGTAGCCAACTATATCACCATAACTAAGAAAAATATTAAAAGATTATGTGTTGTTTACAAACTTGTAGTCGACTATATCACCACAACTCATTATTTGAGTTGTCTTTAGTCTTCGACTACCAAGAACATAGAGGTTCTATATAGGAAATGCTCTGCATGCTATTTATACATGCCTTAGGTCCATGAAAGCATTAAAAAATTGTATCATCCATAAAGACAAATGAAAAAATAACTCATTGTATAAACTGTCTATAGTGTTGTCTCAGGTGACATGGAGAGTTGGTGTGGACAGCAACTGTCTGTACCATTGTACATTTCTAAGGGCATACTTAGTTTACGGCTCAGACAACCTGATACGGATCAACGTGTGTTGATGCGTAATGTAGTCCAATCTTTCACGGTACTTGTACTTCAATCTTGTTTGAAGCAAAACCCCAGCTTAGAACACGTGTATCTCCAAAACAAGTAATACTTGGTTGATGTTGCATCAATCCGAAGAGAGAAACAAAATCAAACCGGGAGAACAATACCAAACCGTGAGCAATTGAGGTTGCTACGAATTGGTGAGATGATCCACAAGGAATCACGGATCCTGGAAGAATAACCTCCCTCCAATATTCACGCAATCACAAAACCCTAGATGGAAATTTCCGAAACGCATGTATTTATTTTACGCCACATGAACTCGTGACTTTTCGAATTTTCTTCAACTCTAACTTGCTTACAAGGGGCTCTACCCTAAATATATATGGGTAATGAACAGAATCATTCCGATCTTCAGCATGAATAATGTCGACTCGTAAACATAATCCAAGTCGTGAATGATGACCTTGAACAAGAATCAAATAGTAATCCCTCTCGCAAACTCCTTTAATTTAAAATTTAAACTACTCTAATTGATGAAAATAGATTAAAGTATCCTATTCCAAGTAATTTAGAATTAACTTCTTTTAAAGAAAGATCCAATTGGAATTGCTCCAATCCAAACCTATTTTGGATTCTTATCTTTGAAAATGTATTGATTTGAATTGAGATTCAATTTGGTTATTTTGTCTTTTCTTAGACAAATTCTCTTGTAAACTTTGCAACATGCAAAACCCTTGGTTTTTGTGTCTTCCCATGTCCGCTCAAGCTCCCGCCTCGGCCTATCTCTCTCTCTTGCTCTTTGTTGAAACTTGTTCTTGTTTCTTTCTTCATTGATTCATAATTGAGGTTTAGTACACACTTGCAACTTAGGGATATTGATGTCATAGTAGATGCACCTAGGGCCTCATCATCCTCCCATTCTTGAAGCAAAATCATCCTCGGTTTTAGTGTAATCTTTACGGCCTTCTTCTTGCAAACTACAACCAAATCACTTTTGATTTCTTCATCAGTCTTTGACAGCAAAGCATAGAATTCTCCCTTGTGCATGAAAGTATATCGGTTGGACCGTCCTTGATGTGTAGCATTCAGATCAAATTGCCATGGACGTCCCAATAGAATATGACCAGTATGCATAGGTACCACATTACACTCCACCTTATCGACACAGCCATCAATGTTGAATGGCACTCTCACCTAGTGTGTGATCTTGACTTTGCCGATGTTGTTGAGCCATTGGATGTAATATGGTTTATGATGCCTCCATGTGGACAATGAGAATGATTCCACCACATCCTTACCAATCATGTTGCTCGAACTCCCATTATCAATAATCAGCTTACATACATTCTCTTTGATCTTGCAATCGGTTTGAAAGATATGATGTCGTTGTCTCTTCCTCATAATAACAGTGTTATCACGCTGCACCGTTTGAGCCATCAAGCTAACACCTTGTTCTGGATAACAAATGATTGGCGCCAGCTTCTCAGATTCATCGAAAGGTTCAGATTTATCATTGTCGCTCTCCGTTGCATAGCCATCATGTGTAAACAACACCGTCTTCATGTTTGGACAATCCTTCTTCATATGACCTCAGCCCTTGCACTTGAAGCATTCAATATTGCTAGTTCTAGCCATAGAGAATATACTAGAATCAGCATGTGAGACATCTCAGTTTGTAATTATATTGCTAGTCAGCCCTTCGCACTCTGTGTAGTGCTAATTATATTACTACTTTTACTATCTACAATTTTTTGTTTTGTCTGATCTGATCACTAAGTTTGTAATATTAAAAAATTGTAAACTTGTGATAATTATACTGAGAATAAATGTGAAATTATTTTGAGCATGTTTTCAAAATTGTCCTCAAATCGATTATTTGATTTGCATACAAAGAAGTAGCCTTAAAGGATTTTTTGAGAAAAATATAGAACATATAAAATTCCACAAAAATTACAAAAGTAAGTACGTTGTGTCAGGAGGCTTAAAAACAATTCATATTTTTTGAAGGTCATTTGCTATATTTTAAAAATCTTACAAATAGTAGTCTTAAAGGAGCCGGAAATACATTGCGGCGAAAATACCTCCTTCCATGTCTCTGAGGGTCAGATTCGCCACGTGTCGTGTTCTTGACAAATCCGGTCATATGAAGCATGAACAAAGTGTTTGATATGTGCAAAATGCTAATTTTGCTATTGTGCACGCCAAAAGTGCCAAAACTCGTACCAGGACTGGTTTTGCCAATGCGAAACACATCTTGCATCGTTGTTTTTTTGTTAGCACTAACGATGTATGATAGCATGACACTTTATTTCCAAATATTATTTCACCGGTTCATCCACTCCTAGTCCTGTAGAGTGAACGCGGATGGATCTACCCAACGACAACATTTGCATTTTTTTTTTGTTAGCTACTGTTATTCGAAACGTGCTTCTATGCTTTACCCCTAGAGAGCTGCAATTTTTTTTTTTTTTGATACGAGAGCTGCACACCTTTTACAGCACAAATTAACGGTGCATTCCATCTATCTATTTCTACCCCTTCCTGTGCTTTAAGATTTGCGCCACGACGACGCGGGACGGGAGGTCCCGCACGGCCGCAAACTGTGATGCACCATTGCACCCGCAGCAAATCCCGGTCCGGTCCGCTCCGCTCCGGTCAGTCCCCGCGCCGTCGCTTCCCCTCTCGTTCCTCCTCCTAGTCGGATCGGTTCGAGAAGCCTCCGCCCCTTCCTCGCGAAGCAACTCCCCCAAACCCTAATCCCACTCCATGCCCTCTCGGCCTCGCCGCCGCCGGTGACGATAGCGATGAGGTCGCTCCGCCGGGTCCTCCTCAGGCTCGTCCTCCTCGTGGGGCTCGCCGTTCCCGGGGTCCGCTTCGACGACGGCGCCGCCGCCCCGCAACTCGCGCTCCCCGGCGGAGGCGGAGGGGACGAGGAGCGCTCGACGGAGATCGTCGCGGCGCCGCCGCCCGGGGAGCTCCTGGCCAGGCCGCCGCGGTTCCGCTCGGAGCCGGCGAACGCGGTCATCGAGCCAACGGACGCCGACATAGGGTGAGCTTTTGGCCCCTTCGCTGAGTTCCCCTCCCTTCCGTTGCGATGCTGTGCAGGCTTGTTGCTCCTGGCTTCTTGGGACGTGAATTGGTATTGGCGTCTGCAGAAGGAAAGGAGCCGCCTAGCCTGCCTTTATGCTTGGGGATTTGGAGCCGTACGGGAGGGAGTAAATGGCTTCCTGCTAGGCTTTGGAAGATTCCTTGGAGCTAGAAGAGGGCTTTCTTAGTCATTCGTTAGCTGCTTTTCGGTTGTTCGTGTTTCGTGCTGCAATTTAGACCAAAATGTTTCGTGGTGCAGTTCCTTTTCGAGACTTTTGTGCCGCAATTGAGCGTGGAAAGAGGAAAGCTGCTTAGGTTACGTATAATTGATGGTTGGAGGGCTATCGCGTGTTCAGATAAATCTTGGTAGTACTAGTCCATGGATGGGGCCTTGCTTGATTCTAGTGTGCCTTGCTTGATTCTAGTGTGCCTCTGGAGTGGAAGGAAGCATCTTTTGCACTTCTGTTTCCAAAGCTGGAGGTATTATGTAATATGCTGTTGAGTCTGTTTCCGGATTTAGTTTGGGATTTATGGTGTAAATTGAACTATGAATGGTCATCACGTTACTTTTTCACTTTGTGTCGGCATTTGAATTTTCAGTTTTACGACCAACTTTCAGTTTGGCCCTGTGATTGACTGGAATTTCTTTGGTTAATTTTGTGAACAGATCCGTACTTCAATTTTACGACAATGGTACGATTCAGCTTGTGGACAGTCTATCACAATCTACTCTGTGGCAGTTCTCCACAGGACCTCCTCTTTGAAGCACATTACTACCGCAAGCCCTGGTTTGAGCTATGTCATATATCCTGCGGATGAGTCTGGCCTTGTAGAAGTTTATAATGGCACCGGTGTGGTATGCTTTGCACAAACGTGCTAGTTCTCCAAATTCTTTCTAAAATTCTTTTGTTGCTCATCCATGGCTTATTCCTGTAGAAACTTCCCTGGAAACTGGAAGAGTTTATCGCCAGAACTCCATACATACGGGATTCTGTTGTTACTATTGGATCAAAAGCTTCAACTATCTTCGCGGTTGATGCTGATAGTGGTGAGATCATTTACAAGCATAGCCTGCCAGCCACATTGCATGAGTTAGGAAGACCCCTGGTTGAAGAAACGCCATCCAAGTTAGATGCTGGTAGAAGTGACAGCAGTGGTAATATCATAGTGGTTGTGCGAACTGATTATTCTCTCAGTGCATCAAAACTTGGTGAACATTTGTTTAACTGGACAAGAACTTCCTTCTCTGCAAACTACTATGTGAAATACAGCCACCCAGATATGCTTGACCAATCATCCTGTCTGCGAGGAAATATTCCATGCATTAAAACTGAGGGTGTACCACTTAAACTTCCTTTACCTGATTCGAGTTCAGCTAATGCAATTGTCTTGAGAGATGTGAACAAAGTTACCTCCACGGATTATGCTGGTGCTCTAAGACCACTTGAAACCTTGAGGAAGTCACCACAAAATGCTGGCAAGCCTAATGTGGTCTTGGATGGTGCTCAAAATCAAACTGTTGAAGGTGTTCTAGGTCATTTCATCTCTGCTGATCCTGAAGTAACCAACATGTTCACTAAAAATACTTACATATGGTTATTCCTGCTCTCCCTTATTGGTGGTCGTGGCTTGTGTGGCGACCTTGGCCTATGCAGGCATGTCTTGCAGGGAATTCGTGACTCTGCTTATGAAGCCATTTATGCGTGACAAAAAGTTGATGGACCTTAGAGGAAAGTCAGAGGGAACTTCTAAGAGAAGAAAAACACGGAAGAAAGATGGACTTGTCAATAGCACTGAGATCTTTTCAGCTTCTGACAAAGAGAGCAGTGAAACTGGCAGGTCAACTGAAACACCATATAATGAAACTTACCCATTAACAAATATGGAACTCCCTGATGGCCTTGATGGACGTCAGATTGGTAAACTTCATGTTTACAATAAAGAAATTGGTAAAGGGAGCAATGGCACAGTTGTCTTTGAGGGCTCCTATGATGGTCGTGATGTTGCGGTGAAACGCCTGCTACGCTCTCACAATGATATAGCCCTTAAAGAGATGCAAAATCTTATTGCATCTGATCGGGATCCTAATATTGTTAGACTGTATGGTTGTGAACGGGACAATGATTTTGTTTATATCTCCCTAGAGAGGTGCCACTGCAGCCTGGCTGATCTAATCCAACAATGCTCAAATCCGTCATTTTCAAATGTTGATGGAATGGATGTAGACCTGTGGAGGCAGGATGGGCTTCCTTCGGCACAACTCCTAAAGCTGATGAGGTACATGAACGGTGTCCTATTCTCCACTAGAAATGTTGATTAGGTGCTATGGTTTGCCGTTTGCCCTATGTTGCATGCTATGATAGTAATTTCAGCACCTTTTCCTAAAGCCATCATCTGGACATATCGGCATACTGCCTGGAGAATATCAATGAAATGATGTGCTATGCCTGCCTCCAGGATAAATGTGGAGTTTTAATTCTAATACCCACCCGCTGTTTTAAATAGCATACTATAGCACTGCTATAGTGCGTAGCAGCCACTACCTAGTGGCTGCAGTAGAGGCTGTGCACAGTTGTGGCACCATAACACTGATATGTGTTTGATGCTCACTTTGAGATTTATTAATTGGGTAACATCATATTTACACACATATATGAGCTTCTCATGCCCTCTATTTGCCACTGTCTGCTATTCACTATAAAAACACTTTACCTCTATGCTTCTGCCACTTGCTATTTAAAACATTGGTAATGTCTGTAATTATGTGCCCTGCTTATTCTTGCTGCTATTTTGGCATGTGCATTGTTATGTGCTGGAATTACTATTCACGTGTAAACAGTATTTGGTACTGTAGCATCAGGATTAGTTAATTAAGAAGGTTTTCTATTAGTTAGGAAGATTATCTATTAGTTAATTAAGATCTATTTTCCTAAATAGTTGTTTAGTTTCCTTATATATGGATTAGTTAATTAGGAATGTTATCTATTGGTTACAAAGGTTATCTAGTAGTTAGGAATGTCATCTATTACTTAAGAAGGTTATCATTTAGATTGATTTTATTCATAATTGTTAGAAGAACCTTCTATTTAAGGAGGCCTATTGTAATCATTGGGGTAAGCAATAATATGGATTAGTCTCAGTGCTCTCAAGTCCCTCTCCTAATCTAGATCCTTTCTACCCCATCAAGGCGCCCTCTCCTCCAAGCGTCGTTCTACCTTTCCACGGTGTTTATCCTTAGTACATGTATTAGCCGAGTCGCCTCATGACGACGACAACCTTCGCCAAGACGTGGTCGTGGACCTAGGACTAGTCGTGACAACGAACCTGGTCGTAGACCTGGTCGTGATAATTTGGTATCAGAGCTTACCGTTGCATCGACCATGTCAAGCAACGGCGGTTTCGACCCTCCGGAGTCCGGACACGGCCGCGGTGTTCGCTCAGCTCATCTCTTGGTTCGACGCCATGCTCCTAACGATAGATAACCACGGTGCTCAGCTCGCCACCATCAACATCCGATTGGAAGATCATAACGCGCGATTGGCGTGTGGGGAGATGATCAAGGTGGGTAAACCAGGGACCGTCATACCAAGCGACGGCTTGCTTGGCGTAGCCCCTGTAGCGATCATTGCCGCACCGGGCCATGGCTTGCTCGACGCAGCCCCTTGTGACAGTCGCCGCCATACTAGGAGATGATTTGCTCGCGCAGCCCTACAATGTAGTTTTCCCACCAACAAGCGATGCTATACCCAACAAAGAATGGCAGCGGCGATCGCGCTGCGCCGTGTCCAGCGGCGGTGGAGCTCCAAGGCGAGGCGACGACTCATCAGGCTAAGGCGGCGGAGCACCAAGGCGCGACAGCGGCATTGCAGCTTGGAGCTTTAGCAGCTGCGGAACCATCCAAGGGAACGCTGGAGGTTCCCATGGTGAAACCCTGTCAACGGGTGGGTTGGCACTTGTGCTGGTATGATGGACCGCATCAACAGTCGGGCTTCCACTTCAAGTGTGTGGAGACAACAATCTTCGAGGCGTCGACATACTCTAGTATGATAGGGAGCCAGAAGCGCTATACTTCGTTGACGTGGGGCTTCCAAGGGTTGCAGCCATGGCCGCCGCCACAGCTCGAGGGTGAGCTGCAAGGAGAGGAGAAGTTGTTATGTGTTGGAATTACTATTCACATGTGTAAATAATACTTGGTACTGTAGCATCGGGATTAGTTAATTAGGAAGGTTTTCTATTGGTTGGGAAGATTATCTATTAGTTAATTAAGAAGATCTATTTCCCTAAATAGTTGATTAGTTTCCTTATATATGGATTAGTTAATTAAGAAGGTTATCTATTAGTTAGAAAGGTTATTTAGTAGTTAGTAATGTTATCTATTACTTAGGAAGGTTATCATTTAGATTGATTTTATCCATAATTGTTAGAAGAACCCTCTATATAAGGAGGCCTATTGTAATCATTGGGGTAAGCAATAATATGAATTAGTCCCAATGCTCTCGTTCTACCTCTAACCGTCGCCGTCGGTCTCCTTTCCACGATGTTTATCCTTAGTACGTGTACTAGCCGAGCTGCCCTGCACGACTACAACCTTCGGCCAAGACGTGGTCGTGATAACGGACCTGGTCGTGGACCTGGTCGTGACATGCATCTTCTGATGTGCTTGTAGAATCACTCAGATCTTGTGAATTTTCTTATGCAGAGATGTTGTTGCTGGTATTGTGCATTTGCATAGTTTGGGAATTATACATCGTGATTTGAAGCCTCAGAATGTTTTAATAAGCAAGGAAGGACCTATGAGAGCAAAGGTTTCAGATATGGGCATCAGTAAGCTCCTGCAAGAGGATATGAGTTCTGTGAGCCATCATGGCACCGGTAAGAAAGTTCGAAGTCCCTTGCAGAGATGTAATATTAGGAAATGCTTTTTGTATGTTGTTTATGGCACGATTTCTTAGGTGCATGTGATTTTACCATAGTAGCACTCTTACTTTTTAACTAGCAGTTTAATCCTTGACAATGTACTGCAGGATTTGGGAGCTCTGGCTGGCAAGCACCTGAACAGCTTTGTCATGGCCGCCAGACTCGTGCAATCGATTTATTTAGTTTGGGATGCCTTATTTTCTATTGTATAACGAAAGGCAAGCATCCGTTTGGTGAGTACTATGAACGGGACATGAACATTATAAACAATCACTTTGATCTCTTCGTAGTGGATTACATACCAGAAGCTGTACATCTTATTTCCCAATTGTTACACCCAACTCCAGAGATGAGGTAAGAGCTAAGGCCATGCACATCCTTGCAGCCCTGAACACATAGGTTATGTATGGCTTCTTGTTTTTACTGAAAAGCACTTTTTGATGTTAACAGACCAGCAGTAGTGTATGTGATGCATCATCCTCTTTTCTGGACCCCTGAGTTGCGCCTTTCATTTCTACGAGATACCAGTGACAGAATTGAGAAAACCAGTGAAACTGACCTCATAAATGCTTTGGAAAGCATAGGGCATGAAGCGTTTGGTGGAAAATGGGGAGAAAAATTGGACGCTGCCCTGGTTGCAGACATGGGTCGTTATAGAAAATATAATTTTGAGTCCACTCGTGACCTTCTGAGGTTGATCAGAAATAAGTCAGGACATTACAGAGAGCTTACAGCTGATCTCAAGGTTTGTTGTGCTGCACCTTTTGTTGCATTTGCTTTTGTTTTATGTTGTCTGCATACAGCTTAAATTGTTGGTTGGTTCGTCAAACTGGTACAGTGGAGTTCTACAAGCCTGTGATGTTGTACTGTAGTATACCAAGACATGCTTTGTAATTGCAGAGCTGAATGTGTAAAGAGGAAAGTTGAGGTAGGTTTGCATGTCAATTATTTAGAGAACCTAAAAGTTGTTGGCAGTAGTACTGTTTGCAGAAAAACACTAGGACCGTTATGATAACATGATATGCACATTCCTAGCAACATAGAACATAGAAGTGAGATGCAGTCATGGATGTTTTATTAGATGCTGCTGAGCCAGATAATTTTGACAAATTCTTTTTTTCTGGTTTTTTTAACGTTACATTCAACTTAACTAGGAAGGTTCATTTGACTACCATTATTTTGATTGTACTGTCCTTGTTTTCGCACAAGGACACTACCGGTGGAACTTCGTAGGAGTTAAGATATAAGATATATCCTTTTTTCTCACATTTATGGCGAATATAACTGTAAATGTTCTATAGCAGTCTTCAGATAAATTATGTTTGATTACAAACTGTTCCCCAGTGAGGCCAGCCCTGTGTTACCATGCACACATCATATCAGAAGCCAACTTTTTAATAAAAATTAAAATAAATTTCAGGAGTTACTTGGGTCACTGCCGGAGGATTTGATCGCTATTTCTCAAGCCGATTCCCAAAGCTGATGATCGAAGTCTACAAGGTCATGGCTGTGCATTGCAAGGATGAGGAAGCTTTCAGCAAATATTTCATTGGAAGCTCGATATAGCTATAGGAGTGGAGGCCCTGCCTCTAGTGTATGCACTAACCCTCACCTAGCAAAAATGTATGTACATGTGACTTGTTTCATAATGTCATAAAGAAAGCTCGACCTGTACATTGTATTCCTCATAATCATGTAATTGTTACAATGTTACTCATAAATCAATGGATTTTCCTTTTCTTTTCCCTATGCCATGCGTGCATTCTACAGTATTGAGGCGAAGGCTTGGCCCTTCTTGTTTGGTGTCTTAGTTTGGATGTTTGAATTATGCTGGAGGCTCAACTAGGTCTCCTTGAGGACATCCTCTCTCTCTCTCTCTCTCCGCGTCACCGAATCAAGCACATGGACGGAGCACTCCATGCCCTGCTGCTCTAATGCCTCGAGCCTTACTCGCCGCGAGATTGTCACATCTGAGTTTTGGGGCCGGTGCCATGACCACCCGACTGGCCGCACCCGTGCGCGTCAAAATCCTCGGTTTCCCTTCCTCTCTGCCTCGGTTAGTCAAAGCTCTCGCCGTCTTCTCCAACGCCGGCTGTCGGCTCCGCCCCCATTTTACCGCCATCGAGGTGAGCCCCTGCCGCTGTTATCTTGTGCATCTGGTTCCCCCGGGCTCCTTTCTCTAACGCACCCTTCTTCATCGATCCCTTCCGTGCGCCAGAGTGGCCGGAACACTCTTCGTCCCCGTCGCCGGCCTGGAGCGGCAACTTCGTCTCTGACTCGATCTCCTTCGCCTCCGTTCCCTAGTAATATTAGGGTTTTAATCTAAACCTGGAGTCGTGTCATTGTGCATGCACATGCCTACCCTACATGCATGGCGCTGTACTTGAGTCCTTCAGGTCGTGCATAGTTGGGCATGACCGAGTCACAAGCATGCATGGCAACGTGCGCGTCGAGTGAGTCGTGGAGCTCCGGCCGTGGGATGGCACGATTGGCCAGGCTATTAGCTAGGTTGTCAGATGGTTAAATATCTCAAGTCATGTATTAGTTTTGTTAAGAGACACTGGAATAAAAGAAGATAAAAAACTCGCCCTAACGTCCTCTGTGTTTCTTCGTCCACTTTTTCGTGTCGAGTTAACCACTCCAAATAGTAATAAGAAAATAGCAAATGAACTCGAAAAATTTTAAAAATATATCCGACTCATAGAGTCCAAATAAAATAGTTTTAACCATTATTGATGTTGGGATTAATCATATTAAATTTTTTTGATATTGAAAGTCCATATTAAGCTTTG
Source organism: Hsuehochloa calcarea (assembly GCA_036346395.1). NCBI lineage: Eukaryota > Viridiplantae > Streptophyta > Magnoliopsida > Poales > Poaceae > Hsuehochloa > Hsuehochloa calcarea. Next base: position 2,026,174 of record CM070605.1, on the reverse strand, counting down.
AATAAAATTCAATAAAAATTCAAATGGTGAATTTTTCCAATCTAGTAACTATTCAAAAGATTTCTAAAGCTCATAAAATTAGGATGTTACAAACCTCCGACCCTTAAAGGAATCTCGACCGTGAGATTCAGGTTAGCCAAAAAAGAGGCTAGTGAACTCGGCCTTTAGGTCTTCTACACGCTCTCACGTTGCTTCTCCTTCTGAGTGGTTTCTCCATTGAACCTTGCAAAAACGAATTATCTTGCTTCTGGTATGACGCTCGGCAACATCCAAAATCTTGACCGGCTACTCTTTGTATGTGAGATCTTCTTTCAATTCAATTGAATCCAATGGGGCTTGTTCTTCTGGTACACGAAGATATTTTCTCAACTGAGAGACATGAAAGACATCATGCACTCCTGCTAATGACTGCGGTAGCTCCAGCTGATAAGCAACTTCTCCACGGTGTTCCAAAATCTTGAATGGACCAACATACCTAGGGGAAAGCTTCCCTTTGGCATGAAACTTTTTTACACCTCGGAGTGGAGTAACTCGGAGATAAACGAAGTCTTCAGGCCCAAAGCTAAGATCACAACGAGGATTATCAGCATAGCTTTTCTGCCTCGACTGAGCTATCTCCAATCTTTCTCCGATCATGGCCACTTGTTCTTCTGCTTATTGAATAATATCTGGTCCAAATACCAAACGTTCAGCAGTTTTTGACCAATTCAAAGGGGTTCTGCAGGCATGACCATACAAGGCTTCAAATGGTGATATTTGTAGACTAGCTTGATAACTGTTGTTGTACGAAAATTCTACATACGGTAAACTCTTGTCCCAACTGGTAGCATTGGCTAGAGCACAAGCTCTCAACATATCTTCCATTATTTGATTGACTCTTTTCTTCTACCCATCTATCTGAGGATGGTAAGTAGTACTGAAATTCAGATGGGTTCCCAAGGCTTCATGCAGAATTTGCCAGAAATGAGAGGTGAACTGAGACCCTTGATCTGATACGATCTTCTTAGGTACACCATGCAAACTGACGATTCTTGATATATATAACTTTGCAAGGTGATCTCCTAAGTAAGTGATCTTGACTGGTAAGAAATGGGCAACGTTGGTCAAATGATCAACTATTACCCAAATCGAATAGCAACCCGATTGAGTCCTCGGTAAACCGGTAATGAAATCCATTCCGATCTCTTCCCACTCTGGAATCTTCAGCGATTGTAACAAACCTGCTGGTCTCTCATGTTCTGCTTCTACTTTCTGACACATATCGCACAAGGCAACGAACTCTGCGACTTCTCGCTTCAGATTTGGCCATCAAAACTTATTCTTAACATCCTGATACATCTTAGTACTACCAGACTGAATCAAATACTTTGAGTCATGGGCCTCCTTCAAAATTAGCTGTCTCAAACCATCACTGTCTGGTACGCATATACGTCCATTGATCCATTGTATATCTTGATCATCTCTGGTGAAATCTTTGAATTTTCCTTCTACCATCTTTTTCTTGATGTCGGAAATTTTTGGGTCATTTGGCTGGGCTTCACGAATCAGCTTTTCCAAAGTAGAATGTACTTGAAAATATGCTTAACTGCTTGACGATGTGAAGCACGTGAGGAAGCTTGAAAGTGAGAAAAAAGACATACAACAAAGTGAATGTCTAGCCTTGAAGTAGTAAGATACAGAAGTGAACCAATTATGCTTCCGTATTCTTTTTGATCAACAGGCTCTCCATCCTCGTCAGGGTCTAACACTTCAGTGGATCCCATTGGTGTGGAGACTAGTTTACTTGTCCCGATGCAAAGCGATGAAGGAGATACTTGTTGTACTTGGTTCGATGAACAAAGATACCCATATTTGATTGCTTGATCTGAAAGCCCAGGAAGAACGTGAGTTCTCCCATCATGCTTGTAACAGCCTAAATTTCAAATTTCAGTTGAAAATAAATTATTTTTGTGGAATTTTATGATTTTTTTTAAAAAAGCTTTTCCTTAATTATTCCAAAGCCAAAATAATTTATTTGCAAAATCCATTACCATCTTTAAGTTGAAAATATTTTATTTAAATCCAAAATGCCTCAGGGAATTTTTGTAAATTTTCTTATAATTTCTGGATTTTATTTTATATTTTCTAAAGCCTTTTTGAATTACTAGAATTATTTTAATTGATAAATAAATTTAAAATCCTCCAATAGTGTTTGGGCCGAATTCAATCCGTCCCGTCACTGTTTCTCCACATACGGCCCAGCGCCACGTCCCACTTCAGTCCGCCCCGCGCACACCCTCTCCCCTCCACTCTCATCGCCATGTGGGGCCGCCTCATCAGCAACTCCCACTCTCTCGCCCGCTCCTCCCGCACGCAATCATCGGGGACCGTCCGATGTATATTGAATGGCCCGATCTAGATGGCGCGGCTGGACAGCGGATTGTCCAAATCAGTATGGACCGTCCGATCTAAATCAAACGGGCCAAACACCATCCGCTCCTCTCCCTTCCTTGCTGTCGCCGACAGGTGGGGCCCGCACTACAGGGTTGTCGTCTCCCTCTCCTTCTTCCTCCCGCCATTAGCGCCCGCTCAGAGCTTCTCAATCCCGCGATTCCCTCCCCCATTTCTCGCGCAATCACGTGCAATAACTTCCCCGATCATCGCCTTGCTCGCTTCTAGCTAGCGCTTCTCAAACACGCGCATTTACGCCGGATAGCGCCGTCGCCGCCGAGAACTTCATGCGCATGATCTCCTCTCCCGGCCTCCCCTTGGCCTATAAAAGGACGTCCCGGGTGCGCCTTCCTCCGCTCATCCCAACGACCCAACTCTCCTCGCTCCAATCCCTCTCAAGCGCTCGGATTTTGAAGTTCTTCGCCGCAGCCGAAGCCTAGTTCTTCATCAATTCTGGTGCCACCCAAGATCCTCCATCGACACCGACCACCTCCTCAGCATCGCCGCCTTGTCGCCGTCCCTGTGTGCCCATTAGTTTCGTCAGAGAACCACCGGAGCACCTCCGCAGTCGTCGACCAACCGCCGCCAAACTTTTCGCCGCTGGCGTTTCCTTCGCGCCCTTCGGCCGAGAGTGTGCGCCTCAGGTTCGCCATGTTCCGCCCATTCTTTTGGTACCATTGCCGGCCGTCGGAGCACCACCAATCGCCGGCGACCCTCGGGCCGAGAGCGCCGCTGCTCGGTGCCGATGTGGCTCAGCCACGTTGACTCCACCTCAGAGCCACGTCCACCCTAAATGCTGATTCAGCGCCACGTGGTAGCATGCGTCAGCCACTACGCCAACGCCACACCCTTTGCACTGTTGCGTGAACCGCGTCCACCGTGGATGTTGACCGCGTCGTGGACCTAGTCCATTGATTGTGGGGCCCACATGTTAGTGACTCAAAGCATTTCCAATTGAAAAACAAACCGTTCGAAATTCAGAATTTCCGTACACTGACGCCAGCATGCGTAATAAATCAAATTTCCTTTAGAAAAGTAATTCAAAAAAATCAGGAAAATCTGAATTTAGGTTTTATGTAGATTTAAAACTTCAAGGAGCTCGTATTTCTTCATACGAACTACGATTTAGGTGAATTAAATTTCTAAATTTATATAAACTCAAGATATATCTAAATAAACTAAAATTATTTCATTTGGAGTTAATTTGAATGTTCATTTGAGTTTATTTGTGTATTATTTGAATTTAGCTTATTTTCACGTATAGATTTTGACGACTCCGGAGAGCTCGATCCATCTAAAGAGTTAGATTATCAGGACTTCGAGGAAGGCAAGTTATACCATTGATCATATTGATCCCAGTATTTAAAATTTATTTAGTTCTATTTTTAAATTTCTATTGCATGCATAATTTTATTCAGTTAATTGAAATTCCCGTTTTAAATTCCCAATTATTCCAGCCTTTGTATAGCCAATGTTGTTCATTGAATCATCATCTCCTTGTCACCTTAGTCAAATAAAAATTTAAAAATGAAGATATGCTTAGATAAAAAATATTTAATTTAAAAAATTTAGCCAAATGACCAACTATTGTTCAAAAGCCTATGACATTGTTTTGTCATGTAAGAGTTTTGCAAATATATTTGAAAAATAAAATATAAAAATAGGTTTGTACTTGGGAGAAATGGATAGCTGGTGGGTGCAGGTTTATGCACAGGTTCATCCCGGGTAGGGTTGAGGCCCTAGGGTTAATTTGAAAAGTCGTCCAAGTTTGTTAAGGACCGGTCTTTGAGCCGCATCTTGCAAAACTCCACCGTATTACCACATGTCCTGTATGAGCTGGACTAAGCTTATTAATTTGTAATAACTCATTGTCTTATGTGCCATTTTTGTTGAGTGGGTGTTGGTTAAACAGTATTCCCACCTAGCGCAACAGGGGGTTTCCGGCAGGTGGTTAACCCAAAGGAAGCAAAACCTTAGCGGGCGTGTTAGCCTTGAGGTAGAGCATTGTAAAAGTCTTATGATAATTGCTGAGTCACACGCCTAAGGAAGCATGTATTGACCGACATAAAGAGCAAATTATTTCTTGTGGGTAAAGTTGTACCCCTTCTGCAGAGTGTAAAACTATTCAAATAGCTGTGTCTGCGGTCATGGACATGCTGAGCAAAGCCACTCTAAGTTAGACTTTGTTTTGGTTTTAAAATGATTTTAGTAAATAATTTTAGGATGGTGAATCCTTGTGGTAAAATTGGACAGTTATCCACTATTAAACTGCAAATTTAAAATCTGATTTTAGTTATAGATTAAAAATTGCCTTGACACTTAGTATGAATAGTTAAAACTGAAAATGCTGCTTTAAGCAAATAAACCTATCAGCCTCCTTTGTTTAGTTATGCATACATCATATTTCTTTATTGGGTGTAACTTGTGAGTATGGAAGTTGTGCTCACTCTTGCTGAATAATATTTATCTAGGAGAAGACTTCTATCCAGACGGTGAGGATCCAGACGTTTAGGCCTACGCCTCCAGGCGATTGCCTGTGGCGCATCGTGTTTCCTACTATTTATTTGTTTTTCGCTGTGTTATTTTATTTGGCCTCAGGCCCTATTTTGTAATAAATTCGGATTCATATTAAATAAATGCGTGATATGATTGTGATGACACTTTTTGTTAGACTATGTACACTAGCAATCCCAGATCGTATAGAAAACACAGAGAATTCGAGGTCCTTTGTTACCGGGTTCGACAATGCTCATCTCAAATTCCCTGCTCATAGTATCTGAAAACTTAGAAACAAGAGTATGAGGGGAACCACCAAAAATGATATCATCTACATAAATCTGAATGAGTAAAAAATCATTGCCGTGCTTGAGAGTAAACAATGTTTTATCTACCTTGGCCATTTGAAAGTCATTTTTAAGTAAATATGATTTAAGCCTATCATACTATGCTCTAGGTGCTTGTTTTAAACCATATAAAGTTTTAGATAGTTTGTAGACATGATGAGGAAATTTAGAATTTTCAAAACCAGGTGGTTGTCTTACATACACTTATTCCTCAATATAGCTATTAAGAAAACGCTCTTAACATCCATTTGGTACAACTGAAACCCTTAGATGCAAAGAAATGCTAAAAGAATTCTAATGGCTTCTAATCGAGTAGGAGGTGCAAAAGTTTCACCAAAATGAAGACCTTCTACCTAGGTAAAACCTCGAGCCATAAGTCTAGCCTTATTTCAAATAACAACACTATCCTCACTTTGTTTATTCTTAAAACCCATTTAGTTCCAATAACATTATAACCATGAGGAGGTGAAACTAAAGTCAAGACTTTATTACGCTTAAAATTTTCTAATTTCTCATGCATGGCATTAATCCAAGACTCATCAGATAAAGCGTGACTTACATCTTGGCGTTCAAAAGAGGAAACAAAAGCAGCATGAGCATATGAGGTATTGGAGTTATACATTATGAAGAACTCTCTCATTTTACTCACCAATCATTTGTTCAGAGGATGACGTCGTTGAATATGCAGAGGAGCACTGGGTGTCGTTGATGACATAGGTGTAGCAAGAGTGGCCTCTATCTTTTGGAGGTAGGATGTAACACCGCTATGTGAAATCCATGATATTACCTAAAACCTCTACCACTAGTCATCAATTTGAACAAATTCTAACATACCAACCATTAAGAGTAAATTAAGGTTTATTCCGAAGGGCATCTAGCAAAGTAATCAACCTAATTTCAGCAATAAACAAATAATATCTGAATTCGAACACGATACCTCATTCGAAAGAAAACTATTAAACTATAATCGGAGAGCATGAATCCATAACTCGCAAATCTTAAGCATGACGATATCCAATAACGACCATCAAAAGAGTTACGTAATAATATAGTCTGAACTCATAAATGCTGAATAAGAACAAATGATTATTTTAATGGTGCGTAAAGCGTGTGTCTACTCCTCCCACAAATGCCGCCATCATGGTTCACCTAAAAACAAGAAACACAGTAAGGGTGAGTCCATGACTCAGCAAGTACAAAAGAATACTTTGAACATAACAAGTACAATTCATCAAGCGTATAGTAGACTAACATATGAAATAGAGATAACAGATGAATGAATGAATGTGCATGTCTTCACTTCTGCTCATACTGGTATAGCTAGTGAACACCCGTCGGTGTTCACTTGTGCCCGCGTTCTACAAAACACGGGGATCCAAGACACGTTTGAGAACATTTCAAAACGGAGATCCAAATTGTTCACATTGGAATGATGGATCTTACGTGCCCATGTTGGAATGATGGGATTTCACTACCCACTCCCGTGGGTGTAGCAAGAACAATACTTGCATGCATAAATGAATCGATGAATAAAGAAATAACATTAATGTAACCATAGTAATCCGATACTACTATGAACAAGTACGTATCATCATCATTCATCATATAATCATCAAGCAGGCAAAAACACATATCAATCACAAACATACTGTTGTACTTGCCTTTTTCCGCTACGACGTGCGGGGAGGCAAGGACGATGCCCCTAACTCCGAAACTCCCCCTCCTATACAAGAATATTTCTAACAATAAGAACACCGAGGAAAATGACTCCATTCACACCCTTAACCCGACTCCAAACCTAGGGTTGAATAAGGGTTCTACTCAATTTTCCGATAGTCTAGTAGAAAGTCCAACGGGACAACAAGACTAAAATCATCATATATTTTACTACGAAACTCGAACAGGTGATCTTAGACTCTATAGAAACACGACAAAACCTTCTACAATAACCTAGATGGCAAGGTCCTCTGATTCTTCCTTCTAATAAATCTAATGATCAGGTGAAATTTCTGTTCCTTCAATCTGTCAGTTAGAAATGTAGCGGTAGTACAAAATCCATAACTTTTGATTGACACAACTAAAAATCGTGATCTTTAACACTATGGAGATATTACTGGATTGTCTACAATATTCGTGTTGGGTGAAATTTCTGATTCGGTCTCTAATTAAGTCATATTGGCGGACAAGGTAATCAAGCATTCTCGTCACCCTTTTGGACAGTCGCAAACAAACTATCATATCTCCTAAACCGTAACTTCAAATCGAGTGATCTTTATGCCTATAGAAAGCTAAGGATGAGAACTACAACTTTCTAAGAGATGACCAGACCAAAAAATGCAGGTAACCTACCCAAAACCTAAGAGGAACGTCGCTGTACAAAACCGATCTCATCACGACAAAGATCAAAACGAATCGATTAATCTACCGAGCGATCGGTATCGAGTTTACCCTTGATGAACCACTGGAGATCAAAGTCTCACTGCGTGATTGCGCCCTTCCTCTCCTCTTCCTTCCTCCCCTTTCTTCTTCTTCCTTCCTCTCCTTCCTTTCTCCTCTTTTCGTCATTTTGGTAGAGCAACATGGGGGGCTGCTACAGTCAAGTGAACAGTGGTAGCTGCATTGTAGCTACAGTGCTACTAGGGTTTTCGCCCTCCTTTTATATATGGCCGGCCCCTCATGGGCCTCCTGGGCTAAGGCCTGAGGCCCAGGTTGCCGAAAAACTGCAGAAACTCCCTTTTCTTATGTCTAATTTCTTTTTTGAGTGCTTTCTTTCTTATAATAAATTAGAGTATTACATAGGATCAGATCCACTAGTTGTAGACTCTATCGGTATAGATACGTGTGTCGAAGTGTGAATCGTAGTTATACTTTCATCATCGTTAGAGTCATAGAAGATGTCTTCGGGTGCGTTATTTACATGTATACCTACATTGTTGGGGTCTAATACTAGGACTAACCTCATCAAAAGTGACCTCGTGGGTCTCAGCAATTTTGTTAGTTTCTAAGTCGAATACATGATAACCTCGAGTGTGAGCTGCATATCCAAGAAAAATACCATCTGAGTATCTAGATTCAAATTTATCAAGATTTTCATGTTTAAGAATAAAACATCGACATCCAAACACCCTCAAGTGAGAAATTTTAGGAGAATGACCAAAACGAAGTTCATACGAAGTCTTATGCAATTTAGCTTGCAAAAATACTCTATTAGAAATATAGCAAGCAGTAGAAATCGCTTCAGCCCAAAACTTCCTAGGAGTAGCATGTTCATTTAACATCGTTCTAGCCATGTAAACCAAATTTATATGTTTACGTTCTACAATACCGTTCTATTGTGGCATACGAGCTGAAGAGAATTGATGATCTAAACTTTTTTCAGTACAAAAAGAAGCAAATGATGAGTTCTTAAATTCAGTTCCATTACTACTTCTAATTGCTCTAAGTGCCCCTGGGAGTTCAGTGGCAAGTCTAAGGGCAAGCTCTCTAAAGTGACTAAAAGCTTCGTCCTTAGATGCCATAAAAAAGACCCAAGAGTATCTAGAGTAATAATCAACAATAACAAAATATACCATTTACCTCCAAATGATCAACTCTAGCAGGACCTATAGTGTCCATGTGTAACAATTGACCAGGTGCATCAGTCATAACAAGTGTGAGAGGAGAATGTGATGTAGATATCATCTTACCATGTTGACAGGGTGAACAAGCAAAATCCATTGACTTTTCAATTTTAAGATTAGACAATCCTCTAACATGATCCATATTACAGATACGAGCAAGATGATCAAAACCAATATGACCTAGTCTACGGTGCCAGTGAAGTAAATCCTCACGAACATTACATATAGCATGGGATGATGCTGGTTGCATATGTCCTGTTGGTGATTTGTTTAATTATGCTGCTCCTGATGATGATATTGTTGGAGAGTTTATGTTAGAACTAAAGAACATGTTGTATTAGAGTTGGACTTTATTGTTGTATTAGAGTCGGACTCTAATTTGTGACTATAAATGAAGGGTGTGAGATCCTATAGGATACACACGGTAATTAAACCCCATAAACAACATGGTATCAGAACCGTTCCCCGCCACCCAACCCTAACCCTAGTCTGGTACTCACCTCAGATCCAAGCCATCGCTGCTGCTCGTGGTCGATTCTGCGGCTACACGCGCGTCGCCGGAGGATGAGCTTGCTCGTCTCGTGCGTGAGCACGAGCAGCAGCTAGGTTGGGTAGACGTAGCAACACTGGTCGCCGCTGCCGCTCTCCCTTGTTGTCCCTCGTGCCTGATCTGCCATTGCCGCCCATCATCACCACCTTTGGTTGTCACTTCTGGAGTGGAAGAAGAAGGCCGAGCGGTCTGTTTGATTCGCTAGTTGACCGAGTGATCACCATTTTTGTTTGGTTGGAAGGAAAAGCAATGAGTTTTGTTCACCGAAGGAAGATCACCGAGCTCTGCTCGCTTTAAAAAGAGAGGTTACAGTTATGTTTGATTGAGTAAAAGAAAACATCGAGATTCGACGGAATATTGATGCGTGAAGGGTTGCCGTGATCATAGGAGATACGCGGGGCATATCTTGATATTGATTGACATCGCTCTAGTTGTTTGAGAAGGTGACCCCTGAGGAAATTGAGGCTGCAAGGAAGACAGTTGTTGAGACTATTTCCCCGCTAGTAACTCAAGGTGACATGAGAAGCATGTTACAGGATCTCTTCCCGACATGTATGATAGGTCCGAGGGCTGGTACAGGGTCATCCGACTTAAAGCTGGAGCTGATGCCAAATGATGTAAAATTGGAAGGAAATAAGAATTACTTGAGTTGGTCTAGAAAGGCTCAGCTAATTCTGAGGACGAAGGGGGTGGAATACTACCTGCAGGAGACTTGTGTTGAGCCTATAGACAAGACGAGCATTGATTGGAGGATGTAGAACACCACCAATTCTATGGTGGTAGTTTGGTTGCTAACTTCGATGTCTCCATCCATCGCTCGGATGGTGGAGATGATGTAGAGTGCATCGACAATGTGGAAGATGCTAAGCAACATGTACTCTGGGGCAGGAAATATGATGATGTTGGTGGAAGTACAAGGCAAGGTGGAGGCCCTGAAACAGGAGGAGAAGACTGTCCAGGAATATGCTAGTGAGCTACAGCAACCGTGGGTAGATTTAGATCACTATGATCCACTGCAGTTGACATGTGCTGGTGATATTGAGGCTGGTAGGGTGTGGCTGCAACGCAGATGAGTTACACACTTTCTAAAGAGACTGAATTCAAAGTTTGAGAGTAGAAGGGCTGCTATGTTTCACTTGGCAAACTTACCTACCATGGAGGATGCAATTTCGGCTACGGTGCAGGAGGAAGTTCGACTACAAGTAATGGGGGATAACAACCTGGTCAGATCCGAATACGCCATACCTGATGATAGAGAGTGCTACAACTATGGGATGAGAGGATATCTGATCCGTGCTTGTCCTTCCCCACAGTATGGAGGTCGAGGTGGAGGTCGAGGAAGGGGCCGAGTTGGCACCAGGGCTAATGTGGCCCTTACAGAGGAAAACACATTTGTTATTCTAACAGGCGAGCAAGCTATACAGTGGGGAAAGTGGCAGCAGAGAAAGAATTGGAGACTTCTCATGATTCCACCTCCTTTAGTAACTTTGCAAACTACGCCCACGTGAGCAAAGGTACTCAAGCACATGCACTTGCGTCCACATATAAGCATTCGTATATTGATTGGATCATAGATCTGGGGGCATCCAAGCATGTCACAGGTTCACTTAGTGCTTTCGCTTCTTACACCCTATATAATCATTCTGAAACTGTCCAAACAGCTGATGGAACCTCCCAGCTTATTCAAGGTATAGGATCTGTGGAGTGCACACCATCCATTGATCTATCCTCTGTTTTGCATGTCCCCTCCTTTCCAGTCAACCTTCTTTCAGTCAGTTCTATCATTGACCAATTCAAATGTACTATCACATTTGATGAGGATTTATGTTTGTTACAGGAAAAGAGAACTGGAAAGAGGATTGGGGTTGAAATAAGGCATAATGGGCTATGGTACATTGATCAGGTTGATGCAGCATTGGCTGTGGCTATAGGAGGAATCGAGGAAGAAGTCTTATTACATCGTCGTCGCTTAGAACATCTATCATTTGAGAGTTTAAGATAGTTATACCCTGATTTATTCAAAAGGGTAGACAAGAGTAAACTTGTGTGTGATGCTTGTGAGTTTGAAAAACATACACGGTCTACATATAGTAGCATTGGTCTTCGGAGTTATGAACCTTTTATATTAATACATTCGGATATTTGGGGTCCGTGCTCAGTTACTTCTATGAGTGGTTTTAAGTGGTTTGTCACATTCATTGATTGCTATACTCGTATGACTTGGGTTTATATGATGAAACACAAGAGTGAGGTCCTTCGATGTTTTCAGGACTTCCATAGGATGGTTGCCACTCAGTTTGATGCAAAAGTTCAGATTCTTCGATCAGATAATGGAACTGAGTATGTCAATAAGGAGTTTGCAGCATATCTCTTAGACGAGGGGATACTTTATCAGACTACTTGTTTAGGAACCCCACCTCAGAATGAAGTGGCTCAAAGGAAGAGTCGGCATTTGTTGGAGGTAGCACGTTCACTTATGTTTCAAATGAATGTGCTAAAGGGATTGTGGAGCGATGCAGTAATGATGGTAGTGTATCTCATGAATCGCATGCCGTCTCGAATACTCGGATGAGGTCTCCACCGAACTTCTTTTGGGTCACGGAGTTCAAGGTACCACCAAGGTATTTGGTTGTGTGTGTTTTGTACGAGATCACCAACCAGCGGTTGGCAAGCTGGATCCACAGGTATTGAAATGCATCTTTATAGGCTATTCGTCAAGTCAGAAGGGCTATAGATGCTGGAACCTAGTTGAACGAAATTTGTTCGTGAGTATGGATGTAACATTTTGGGAGTTTGAGCCTTACTACATGAGTGGAGGTACTCTTGATTGGTTTTTGGAGTTAGCTTCTATCACTGAGTGTGACAGTCGAGAGAGGGGGGGTTGGACAAGGAGAGTTAACGAAAAGAAGAAGTTGTTGTGGGGACAAATACGGGCCCAAATCTGTGTCCAAACCTAACAAAATATGCGAGAGATCCAAAAGAATTGCAAAAATAATTGAAGGTTTATGAACGAAGACGCTTTGGGAAACAGGGGGAGAAACAGATAGACAAGTAGTCAACATCTGAACCACTAATGGTGGAGCTTTCTAAACAGTCTTTTGAACAGCCAGCCTTGCCGGTTGATCCAGTCCCAAATCCCTCCTCGGGTCTCTCTCCATTAAGTTCCTTGCCTCCCCTTGGGGCGAGTAGTAATGTTGATTCCAATCACTCTCATCTAGAGTTACCACTTGCACAACGTGAGAAAACTAGAGCTAATGCAGGAAAGCCTCCAGTCCGGTATGGCTTTGAGCATGATATTGCAAATTTTATCTCATATTCCCATATTTCACCTACATACAAAGCATTCATTGCATCTGCTCGCACTGCACATGTTTCGAAGGATTGGCGAGCTACTAAGCAAGATCCTAAGTGGAAGGATGCTATGAAGGAGGAACTTAGTGCATTTCAGAAGAACAAGACATGGGATCTTGTTCCACTTCCAGTAGGAAAAAGGGCAGTAGGATGCAAATGGATGTTTATAATTAAGCAAACTCCTGAAGGCAAGATAGAGAGATACAAGGCACGGTTGGTTGCAAAAGGTTATAGTCAAACATATGGGATAGACTATGATGAGACCTTTGCACCGGTGGCAAAGATGAGTACGGTAAGAACGTTGATCTCCTGTGTGACTAACTTCGGATGGCCTCCACATCAGTTGGATGTGAATAATGCTTTTCTACATGGTGATTTACAAGAGGAAGTATACATGTAGATTCCTCCAGGCTTTGAAAATAGGCAGATTAAGAGGAAGGTGCGTAAACTTAAGAAGTCTTTATACGGTCTGAAGCAGTCTCCAAGGGCGTGGTTTGATATATTCAGGCGTGCAGTCTGTAGTATGGGCTATTCTCGGTGCAATGGATATCATACTGTGTTTTATAGGCATAGAGGATTGCATATCACTATATTGACAATCTATGTTGATGATATTGTGATTACTGGAGATGATTATGAGGAAATCCAGTCCTTGAAGAAAAAATTGGGAGAAACATTTGAGGTGAAAGATCTTGGACCTCTTCGATACTTTATTGGGATTGTGATTGCCCTTTCTTCGAATGGTATAGTTCTCTCCCAGAGAAAGTATGTCCTTGATCTGTTAGTAGAAACAGGTATGCTTGGGTGTCGCCCTGCTGCTTCACCTATTGATAGGAATCACAAGCTATGTCTTGGAGTCAGAGATCCAGTTAACAAGGAAGTTTATTAGAGACTTGTTGGTCGTCTCTTCTATTTGTGTCATACAAGACCGATATTTTCATATGCAAGTGAGTAATTAGTCGATATATGCATGATCCCAGAACAGGACAAATGGATGTTGTCTATCGAATCCTACGGTATTTGAAGAATAACCCTGGGAAAGGCCTTTGGTTCAGGAAGAATCAACATTTGAATGTAGAAGGGTATTGCGATGCTGATTGGGCGAGTAGTGTGGAGGATGTAAGGTCTACCTCGGATATTGCATCTTTGTGGGAGATAACCTGGTGTCATGGAGAAGCAAGAAGTAGGAGGTTGTGGCTCGGTGTACTGCAGAGGCAAAGTACAAAGCAATGGCGTTGAGTGTGAGTGAAATGATATGGATGAAGAGTTTATTGTCCGAGCTTCAAATATGGAGGAATAATCCCTTGGTATTGTATTGCGATGATAAATCTGCAATCAACATTGTTAACAATCCAGTTCAAAGATGATCGTACCAAGCACGTTGAGATTGATAGATTTTTTATCAAGGAAAAGCTTGATGGCAGAATATTGGAATTGGAGTATGTCAAGTCTGGTGAACAGTTGGTTGAATGTTTTACTAAAGGGTTAGGTCCTAGTGATGGTGCTACAATATGTAATAAGATGGGTATGATCGATATCTTCGCCCCATCTTGAGGGGGAGTGTTGTAGAGTTTATGTTAGAACTAAATAACATGTTGTATTAGAGTTGAATTCTACTGTTGTATTAGAGTTGGACTCTACTTTGAGACTATAAATAAATGGTGTGAGATCCTACAGGATACATACAACAATTAAACCCCAAAAAACAACAGATATTTCATCAGAGGAAGAAGATAGAGCAAATGTTATAAAATGCCAGCAGGAAAAAGAGATGTCCGACGAGGTGAAGTTTGATTGTTCATCTGAGAGGTTGACAGACGGGGGATATGAAGACACTAACGCATAATGTTTTCATGCCCGAAAAAATATAAAAAAGGAGAGCAGGTTTGTTCTTTTTTTTTTTTTTTTGCCAAGAATTTGCCATTCTTATCATCCAAAGGATTCTAGCTTTACTCCTATCACATTATCTCGCCTTCTCTCTGCCTCTCTATTTTTGAACTTTCTCATTTTGCACCGGTACTTCTAGGTTACGGGACATACACAAATTTGGAGTTCTTGAGCACTATGGTTTTCTTTTGGTTGGGAACCCTAATGAGAAAACCTTCATTCAGTTAGATTTACTAGGCCAAAAGATTCCCTATATATTCAGCCAAATGGATACCCTTCATTTGCATTGTTGTGTGCATTGAGGCTATGGACAACTCCGGCAAATCGTTGAAAGGCCTTCAGTCATCAGATTTACTCTGGATCATTGCTTTCTATTGAAAATGAGCTGGAGATTATGAAATGGTAGGTCAAGAAATGTGAGGAAACTTTGCAGCACTTACCTAGGACCGTTGAGTTCGATGAAAGTTTGCTCAACTTTTTACTTAAGCTACGGAGCAGCACTAACTGCAGAGTAGATGTGAACCAGTCAAGCTTTGAACAAGAACTTGCTGTATTCCTCCGATTCCACAGCGTGGACCTGGATTATACTACTCACAGTCCACTCCCAGTTCGACTTCTGCGATCTCTGGAAAGATGGGAAATAGCTGTCCAGTGGAGATGCAACTACAAGATGAAAAAGTGATTGTTTGCCGTCACCTTCCCTGCAGGTTTGTATTGCATATATAAAGGAAGCTTACAATAGATCAGCCACCCAAGGAAAATATGGGTCAAGCGTGATACGCGAGATACAGCAGATAGCAATATCAGCAACAATGCCGACAACCCGTGACCAGGAATAGAAACAGCCTGGAGCTAATCATGGGCAAGGATAGGATTCTATCTACAGAAATCCTAACCAAATACAGATTTTCTCTTTCTATATTTTAACACTCCGATCAACTAGATTCTCTTGGAATGTTGTAGTCTGTCTTAACTTACAGCTTGTTTAACACCTTATAAATAGTTGGTATGATCTTAATCAGTAATATGCTGCCAAATAGTTGTACCTGTCATACATGTTTCATCTTCTTAGGTGAATTTGATTTTTGTATTCCCCTCAAGGGAGGGTGAGTTCTGTTTTTTTAACAGATAATGATGTGTATTTGGTGTGGGAGTTTATTTAAAGAGACGATTTGAGTTTTTTTAACCCCGAAATAAAGGTGAGTTTGTTTGAAGAGATAACGAATGTCAGTTTGTTGCCGGAGTTTGTTTATAAGCATAAACAATTTTAGTTTGTTTAGGGTTATTTGAAGAGGTAAAGCAGGTTAGTCCAGTGGAGAGTTTGTTCAAGGAAATGTTTTTCTTCTTCTTCTGGTTACATAGGTAAATATGTCGGGGAAAGTAACCAAATAAACAACGACCAATTTCCCCTCTTTATATTTGTAGAGGTAGGACAAGAATGAAAAACATACCACTAGAATTAGTAAAGATAGCATGGCTACGGAAAACTGACCTGGAACAATTTTTATTATTTAACCTATTATTTAATTTATTTTTTGCATTACTAACTTTTCACCAATTTTATTTGTAAATTTGACACCTTTTGCCACACCACCATCCATGTAGGAGTGGCCCTATATACACCAACCGAATCAATCTACCTCGGTTATAGCAATGAATCAAGAGGGAGATACGGTGGTTGGTCTTGCGTGATAAGTCTAGCTAAATAACAATTTTTGTCATTAAATAAATTTTGTGATGAGTTGATAATAAAAATAAATTAAAAATAGGTTAAATAACAAAAAATTGCTCAGAACCGGACATGGAGAAGCAAAGGGCAATTGAGGCCCTGTTTGGGATGGTTTCAGCTTCCAGCTTTCGTTTGAAAAAGCCAAAAGCCGTCCTAAATGGGCAGCTTTTTTGGGCGGCCTTCCCCGAAGCCGGAAGCCGCGCATAAGGGACAAAGCCCAAAGCCGAATGTTGTCCTACGGCAGCTTCCCGCGGCTTTCCACCACCCTCCTTCCAACTTTGCCCCTGAACTTCACTAATTTTACCCGCTTTTGCCATCCAATAAATTCCCACCTCCCTCCACCGACTCGCCCCCCACGCGGGCACCCCACCCCACGTGCGCCCAATCCCCTGCTCTTTCTCTCCCCTCCCTCCTCCTCCTCCCTGCCAGCTCCTACGACCTCACGCCGTCGGCGTCACCCCTCCTCTTACCCCGCGCCGGCCCCTACAACCTCGCGCCGCCGGTGCCGCCCCTCCTCTCCCCCGCATCGGCCCCCACCTTATCCTCCTCACGCGGTGCCGCCCCTCCTCTCCCTCGAGTTGTCGGCGGCCTTCTCCCTCTCTCCCGAGCCAACCCCCACACCCCGGTGTGTCCGGTCGCCTCCGGCCACTGAATCTGGGCTGCTCCGACCTCGGCCACCGGCGACCTCCTCCTCTCCTCCACCCCTGATCTGGGCTGCTCTCGACCTAGCGCCGCCGCAATGCCTCCGCCTTCCACTGGCTCACGCCGCCTTGGCGCAATCCTTCCTCCTTCGGCTACCTCCCCTACCGCCGCCGCCGCTGCCTCTTTTTTTTCTTCCTTTTGTGCCTTTTTTCATGTTCTAAAATAAATACTTATGTAATAATTATTTTTAGTAATTGTTAATTGTAATAATTGTTTACTGTAATACTTATTTATTGTAATTGTTTATGTAATAATTCTATATTGTAATAATTATTGTTAATTGTTATTAATCACGATAGGCGACGTTAATTATCTCTAAATATCTTCAATTGTGGTAGTCATCATTAATTATCGTTAAGTAATCGTCAACTGCTGTTAGTTCTCATTAAACATTGTTAATTATGTTAAACGGTATCAAACAAGCCGTTACTGTCCTTAGGGACATTTCAGATATTTCTTATCTCGTAAGGTGCGATCGAGATAGCTAAAAGCATCTGACCAAACACAAAATCGAAAAAGCTCGGTAGTTCAGTCCTGCAGAAGACAAAGAAAGGCGCTTTTTAAAAAAGTCCAACCGTCCCAAACAGGGCCTTAATTGAGGACTTGACTTCAACGAACTTGGTCACCATCGAGGATTTAGCCTCCATTTGCTTCGGTATGGGAGGAGACGGTAGGCGTTCAGTCATCAGATTTACTCGGGATGACTTACTGCAAGTCACACCAAATTCTATCTCAAAATTAAACCGGCAACAAAAATCACACACAAAAAAAATCTGGAACAGCCTTAAACAAACTCTCCAAATAACTCACCTTCTTATCTCTTCAAATAAACTCCATCCTAATATATTCTAATAACTATATATCACTCGATCTCATCTCTTTTCAATGGTAGAAAGTGTTTTCTCGATTGTTACATTGAGGAAAAACAAAATAATTGCCGTACCATCTTAAACGTACTCCGGTGCAATACACGGCACTGTCGGACCCGGATTTTCAAATCCCGAATCCTTTGTGAAAATACTGTGCTACTTTCTGGATCAGTAGGTAGCACTCACAGGCTCATTGTTGAATCATTTCATACATGACATGAATTAAGTCATTCAAATACAAACAGACGTCAGAGTGACATAAACAACGTCGGGACGAGTTTTACATAAGGGCCACCAGGCCAAATTTATTACATCACATAAAAGCACGTAGCTACAGCGGAAGCAAAAGATGGGATAGGGCTCATCTCTCCACAGGCAAGCGGCTGGGGTGACCTACTTACGACTGATACTATCCAAGGATTGGGTAGTTATCGGGACCCAAATATGCAAATCTGGACCCTCTATGTATTCTGCACTAGTCCAGGATCACGCTAGTGCACACAGTGTCAACATCGATGAAATATCAACTCCATACAACGAAATATTAAATAAACGAGTAATTTAAATAACAATTAAATGTTGTGACCTTAAGGTCAAGTTTTACAATTATTAAGCCATGCAAGGTTGACAATAATGAAATAAACTACAGCGGAAACAAAGTAAACTCCAGCGGACTCCCATCCATACACCACAGACAACTGACTGGGATCGAGACCTTAACGATCAGCCTTCGTAAAATTCCTCTTCTAAAGCTAGTGACGACTCCTCCACTTCTGCTGATTTGTTTAGCAAGGGTGAGTACACAACCGTACTCGTAAGTCATACCACAGAATGCAATTATACATGATGGCTTATTCCACATGAATGACTTCTGCGGTTATTTTGCAGAAATGCAACATTTGCAATTGAATGGCGCACAAAGTTAAGTTCTTAATTGATCAAGGCAAGACTTCCAGTTTTAACCCAAATCACAAAGTTTATAAAGCACACAGCTCCACTATTCACACAGATCCACCACTTGCCTCAGTCTAAATCTTTTCCCACCCTGTTGATTAAGTGCAACACATGCCATCAATGAGTAACAGCACACAACACATACAGTTTGATCACACAGTTCCATAATCACTTAGTCAAGTTTATAATTGCAACTCACATGAAATGATGACTCGTGACATGGCTAAACAATCTACTCGTATCTAACTAACCCACGTTGGTGCTATAATAGTACCAACTAATAATGAACCAACCTAGGGTGATAAAAGATCATGGCACAATAATAGACAAGGTGGATATAACAATTTGGATTAATAACTAAACCCAAAATCATTTAAATAAATACTTGAAATAGAATGCAATACATTGAAACAAAGTATTTTGAAAACTGGGTTCAATATGATCAAAGGTATAACTTGCCTTGGACTAGGTCTAGGTACTTGTCTTGATCTTGAGGTGCTCCTTCTTCTCCAAAATTTTCCGAAGTATCAACGTCTACTCGCAAACGAGACAAAAGAAATAAAAACAAATAAATAACAGAGGCAAAACAAACTCTAAAAATCAAATAAAACTCACCATTAAATAGATCTTGATTTTATATAAATTTACAAATTTGAATGGGCTCAATCGGAGGTCGGATGCAAAAGTTATGTGCTTTGGAAGATTGAAAATCAAATAAAACCCTAATTTGGATTTTCAATGAATTTCCCGAATTATTTTTATGAAGGAAAATCGGTTTATTGCGCAATGCTTGCGTCAGTTGAGAATTTCCAGAAAAAGAAATATATTAAAAATAAATCTGACCTGTGAGCCCCACATGTCAGCGACTGGGCCCACGGTGAACTGGGTTCACCCAGCCAAGGAAGATCTGGTGCGGTGGACTGGGCCACGTGCGCGTGTGCTAGCGCTTATTGGGCTCCACGCGGATGCCACACAAGCACAGATGCTGACGCGACGGCTGCGGTGGCGCTGATGAAACCACGACGGCGAGGGCGGCGCTCGGGACCCGATGGTCGATGGCGATTGGCGGCGACTCGCCGGCGGTGGAGGGTACCAGTGGGTTGCTGGCGCTATTGCTTACCAGTGGCTGGCAACGATGGTGGCGATCGGCGGCGAGGAAGAAGCGGCGGCGGAGCTTCAGGTTTTGTCAGACAGGTGCTCCGGCGACGAGGAGGGGCGCACAAGGTAGCTCGGACCTTTCTGATCACGATGGTGCAGACGGCGGGGCAAGGGCGACGACAACGGCGGTGCAATTCGCCGGAGAAGGAGCTTGGCCGAAAACCCTAAAGCTTGTGTTGCGGCGGCGCTAGAGTGATCGGGGAGACGAGGGTGGCGGCTCTGGATTGCCTAGGACTGGGCGATCCTAGGGGGTATTTATAGGACCGAGGGACGCCGGAATTGGAAACACCCAAATCGCATCCGAAACGAATGCAATCGGGAATTCCGATTCGGAGTTTCATTCGGTTGGGAATAGATACGGGATAGCCGGGGGTTTGTTTTGGTAAAGTCGGCCGAAGAATCCGCAACGGATACGTGTTTGTCGGACGAAGCTTGAAGAGCAGCAATAACGGGCGAGGGCGCGGGCGCGAGGAGGAAGAAGGGTCCACGGAGACGACGACTCGGTGGTGGCCCCACCTGGCAGCCGCAACGAGGCACGGGCGAGGCCACACAGCGACTATCCAACGGAGGAAGGTGGGGTTGAGCGCGAGCGTCCGATCGAAACGAGGGCACGCGTCACGCATCCAACTGGGTTAGGCGGGCGAAGGTGTGGGCTGGGCTGACGTGCGGTGTTGGGCTGCACAGTGTACGGCCCAACACTGTTCCGGGTATTTTCTTTTGATTTTCTCTTTTTAGAAAATCCAGAAAATGCAAATAGCAAAATAGAAAATAGCAAATGATATAGGAAAAATTTCAGAAAATTCTGGAAAATATATCCAAGCACATAGAATCCAAATAAAATAATTTTAGCAATTGTTGATGTTGGGATTAACCCCAATAAACTATTTTGGCATGAAAGTCTATAATAAGCTTTTAAATTTAAATTCAAATAAAATGCAAATGGTGAGACTTTCAACTAGCAACTAGTTAGAAGATTTTCAAAGAACAAAAGTTGGGATGTTACAAACCTCCCCCCTTAAACGAATCTCGACCCCGAGATTCTGGCTAGCTAGAGAAAAGGCTAGGAAACTCGGCTTTCAACTCTTCTTCACGTTCCCACGTTGCTTCTGCTTTTGAGTGGTTGATCCACTGGACTTTGCAAAAATGAACGGTCTTACTTCTGGTACGGTGCTCTGCGACATCTAAAATCCTGACAGGCTGCTCTTTGTACGTAAGGTCCCCTTTCAGCTCGATTGATTCCAACGGTGTCTGCTCTTCTGGCACACGGAGATATTTCTTTAACTAACAGACATGAAAGACATGATGCACTCCTGTTAATGAGACATGATGCACTCCGGTTAATGACTGTGGTAGTTCCAACTGGTAAGCAACTTCTCCAAGGCGTTCCAGTATCCTAAACGGTCCAACATACCTTGGGGCAAGCTTCCCTTTGGCATGGAATGTCTTGACACCTCTGAGCGGAGTAACCCGTAGATACACAAAATCTTCCGGTTCAAAGCTGAGGTCACGGCGACGGTTATTGGCATAACTCTTTTGTCTGGACTGGGCTATCTTTAACCTCTCTCTGATCATAACAACTTGTTCTTCGGCTTCCTGAATAATATCTGGTCCGAACACTACACGTTCAGCTGTCTCTGACCAATTTAATGGAGTTCTGCAGGCGCGGCCATACAAAGCTTCAAATGGTGACATTTGCAAACTGGCTTGATAACTGTTGTTGTACGAGAATTCTGCATACGACAAACTCTTATCCCAACTGGTAGCATTTGCAAGGGCACAAGCTCTCAACATATCCTCCAATATCTGGTTGACTCTTTCAGTCTGTCCATCTATCTGGGGATGATAAGTAGTACTGAAATTCAGGTGAGTTCCTAGGGCTTCATGCAGACTCTGCCAGAAACGAGAGGTGAACTAGGATCCAAGATCTGACACTATCTTCTTAGGCACACCATGCAGACTGACGATCTTTGACATATATAACTCTGCAAGGCGATCCCCTGAGTAAGTGGTTTTGACTGGCAAGAAATGGGCAACTTTGTTTAAACGATCCACTATTACCCAAATCGAATCATAACCTGATTGAGTCTTGGATAAACCGGTAATAAAATCCATACCGATCTCTTCTCACTTCCACTCTGGTATCTTCAGCGGTTGTAACAAACCTGCTGGTCTCGGATGCTCTGCTTTCACCTTCTGACACACGTCACACAGGGCAACGAACTCTGCGACGTCTCGCTTTTAGTTTGGCCACCAAAACTTGTTCTTAACATCTTGATACATCTTGGTACTTCCAGGGTGAATCGAACACTTGGAGTCGTGGGCTTCCTTCAGAATTAGCTGTCTCAAACCATCAATATCCGTACACGATCGTCCATTGACCACAATGTCTTGCTTATCTATGGTGAAGTCTTTAAATTTTATACGCCATCTTCTTTTGATATCGACAACTCGAGAATCCTTTGGTTGGGCTTCACGAATCGCTTCTCTAGAGTGGTGAACTTAGATTGGCCACAAATCCCTCGAATCGACTTCGGCTTTCACTTCCGAATTCCTCCCAAGTTCGAACACAACTCTTTTGCTTCCAAAGCATTGCAGTAGCTTTTACGACTCAATGCATCTGCAACTACATTGGCTTTACCAGGATGGTAATGAATTCCAAGATTATAGTCTTTTATTAATTCCAGCCATCTTCTATGCCTCATGTTCAAATCAGACTGAGTAAAAATGTACTTCAGACTCTTATGATCCGTATAAACTTCACAACGATTACCGATGAGGTAATGGCACCAAATCTTGAAGGCATGCACTACGGCAGCTAATTCCAAATCATGGGTAGGATAATTATTCTCATGAGGCCTTAATTGCCTTGACGCATAGGCGACAGCTTTTCCTTCTTGCATAAGGACACATCCTAATCCTTGGCGTGAGGCGTCACAATAGATATCAAAATCCTTGCGAATATCTGGCAGAATCAACACTGTGGCTGTGGTCAAACGTTTCTTCAATTCTTGAAAACTCTCTTCACAAGTTGGGGTCCAAGTAAACTTCTTCTCTTTCTTCAACAATTGCGTAAGGGGCTTAGCAATCGTTGAGAAGCCTTCAATGAAACGGCGATAGTATCCTGCCATTCCCAAGAAACTACGAATTTGAGTAACAGTCTTGGGCTGCTCCCAATTCAATACCGCTTTAACCTTTCCAGGGTCAACTGCTACTCCTTCGGCTGTCATCACATGACCGAGGAAATCAACTTTCTTCTTCCAAAAGTCACACTTGCTGAACTTGGCATACAAGTGATGCTCTCTGAGTTTCTCTAGGATTAGCTTTAGATGTTCAACATGCTCTTCTTGTGACTTGGAGTATACCAAAATGTCATCAATGAATACTACCACAAACTTCTCCAAGTATTCCATGAATACCCTGTTCATCATGTTCATGAAATAGGCAGGGGCATTAGTCAGTCCAAAAGACATGACAAGAAACTCATAATGTCCATACCGGGTTGAGATAGCAGTCTTCAATATATCCTTAAGACAAATCTTCAACTGATGATATCCTGATCGCAGATCGATCTTTGAGAACACTCCGGCTCCTTTCATCTGATCGAACAAATCATCGATTCAGGGCAATGGGTACTTGTTCTTGATGGTGACTTTATTGAGAGAACGATAATCAATACACATCCTCATGCTTCCATCTTTCTTCTTGACAAACAAAACTGGCGCTCCCCATGGCGACGAACTAGGTCTTACAAAACCTTTCTCCAGTAGTTCTTCTATCTGCTTCTTCGTCTCCACAAGTTCATCGGCTGGCATCCGATAGGGTCTCTTAGAAATTGGCGCAGTTCCTGGCACTAAATCGATGATAAACTCAATGTCACGGTCCGGTGGTATTCCTGGTAATTCTTCTGGAAATACATCTGGGTAATCCTTGACTATAGGTACATCCTCCAAAGAAATTGTCTTCAGACTGTTGACTACCAAATGTCTATCATGTACTGAGGTGGCTAGAAATTTAACTTTCCTTCCGGTGGTATCCTCAATTGTTACGGCTCTTCGGGCACAATCTAGCGCAGCTTTGTGCTTGAATAACCAATCCATGCCAAGAATGACATCTGTGGTCTCGTTGTCTAGAACTATTAGGTTAGATAGAAACTCAACTCCAGCTATGAGAAACTTAGCTCCTAAACATCCCACTTTATAACTTAGCTCTGCTCTAGGTGACTGGACTAACAGAGTATGCTTAAGTTCCATAAATTCCAATTTGTTCTTAGTTGCAAAAACTCCAGAAACAAACGAATGCGAAGCTCCAGAACCAAACATAAGCGATTAGTCTTCGAATTTACGTAAACTTACCCGATTACAGCGTCGGGTGCTTCTTGGGCTCCTTCCAGAGTGACGTGGTTGACACGGCCTCTGACCATTGATTGCGGTGCTCCTCCGGATTGACCCGTAGCTTGAGAAGTTCCTTGATGGTTGCCTTGCACTGGCGTTTTGGCTGGTGTGTTCCCAAGGTTGACGCGTACTGGAGTGATAGTCCCATTCTGCGCACATCGGTTGGCGAAATGCCCTGGCTGACGACAGGTGAAACAAACTCTGGGTACACTTTGTGGGTTGCTTCCTGGATTGGGGTTGACTGGTTCGGAGTTGCGGAAGTTCTGAGCAACTAGGCGAGGTGCTGAAGTTGGTGCAGGTGGTCTGACAGAATTCTGTGGTGGAAAATGGCTAAACTGTTATGGAACCATTCTTGCCTTCTGCTGTGGTTGGTGACTTCCTTGATGGGCCATTCTGCGCTTACGGTGATCCTCTAGTTCTTTGCGCTTATCCTCAAGAATCAATGTTTTGTTGATCATCTCTTGGAAATCAGGAAAGGTGTGGCGATCAAGTTAACTTGAAGTCCAGTGTTTAATCCTTTCAGAAAACAACTCTGGCGAGCCTTGTCGGTGGCGACATCTTCTGCAACATACCGAGCGAGTTGAGAGAATTTGTTGAGGTAGTCGATCACTAACATTCCTCCCTGTTTGAGAGCACGGAATTCATCCTTCTTTAGATCCATAATTCCTTCTGGCACAAGATACTGGCGAAAAGTAGTTGTGAACACTTCCCAAGTAATGTCTTGCGGCGTTCCATGCGCTGCACATAAGTTTTCCCACCATTCGGCAGCTATGCCTTCCATATGGTGAGTGGCGTACAAAACTTTCTCATGATCGCTGCATTGAGTGATCAGCAGCTTCCTCTCAATAACACGAAGTCAATCATCAGTTTCCACTGGCGAGACATGTCCAGAGAAAGTTGGTGGACGGGTCCTCAGAAACTCGGCCAACTTGGATGATCCATTATGACCATGAGCAACTGGGCTCTATTGTGATGCTGATTGTTGTTATTCTGGTTGTTCATCGCTTGCATCTGGTTCATCATGGTATACATCAGCTGAGTCTGAGCTGCCATGAATGCTCTAAAATTCTACAGATCAACTAAAGGTGCTTGTGGTGGAACGACTTCTGCGGGGTTTGCTCATGGCCTTCTAACACTGGAGTATCGGAACCACTTGCTGCAGCTTGACGAGTTTGAACCATCTGGTGAATCTCCATGGGTTAGATAAGGTAGCAAGCACAAGATAAGGTAGGAACTAAGCGGGGTAGGTAAAACCCAACAACACACTTTAAGAAAGCTCAACTGAAACTCTTATATTAATTAAGATAATGGTACGGCTTGCAACAAATGCCTAAGGGCCTCTGAAGCTCATACTTGCACACAAGAAATTAAGTACGAACCTAACCACACAAACTACCGCCTAAAGGGCGACCCTCAAACTTAAGAATGGCTAAGCCTGAAACAAACGCGAACAGACTACTCGATGAGATAGCCTCCGTAGCCCTACAGGTGCTCCCGCCTGTTGTAGACTTGGAAACTAGTTGGCATCCTTGCAAACTGATCTTATTGTCCCGAAACTGGTGCAACAGGAGCAGGCGTCTCTGGTGCAGGCACTGCTAGTTCCTCTGCTGGCTCTTCTGGTTCTGCCGGTTCATCGGCTTCTTCTGGATCTTCTTCTTCAGTGTCTTTCTCATGATCGTGTTGTCCATAGAGAGTTTCTTACAGAATGGCGATCCTCTCCTTGGCTCTCTGAAGGGTCTCGTAGACGCACTCCAGCTCTGTGGCGGCTAACTCCAAAGATTCCTCCTGGGCAACGGCGAACTGGGCAAGATGCGCATCGTGCCGCAAGATCCACTGTAGAAGAGCGAGGATGGTAACAGAAGATGGTGTCTCGAAGCTCTCGAGCGTAGATGTTGCAGATCCTTAGGATGGCGAGGCGTGAAGATTCCTGGATTGTTTCAGTCCAAACACTCATTCGGGCTGAGATATTCAGGGGTTTGCTTGCCTTGGTGTTCTTCCTGGCGTAGATGGTCAAATGACAAATCACTCCACGGTCTCGGCCGTTCATGATCCAAGCACTACCACGGTACATCGAACGGTCAAATCCTCCAAGTACTTGCAACAACTTCCAAAGTTCAACTTCAAGTCCATAACTCTGAAGACGAGGCGTCTGTCAAGATGGACAAGGAGGTAAAAACAACTTTAAAATAGCGGGGAGAGAAAGAATTTCAGCAATAGTTGAGTCAAGAGAGATATGAGATGAGTTAAGGAGTTCAATTAATCTTGCAAGTTAATGTTTGCTTTAGAAAATAATTTTGGACATACTAAGACGGCCGATCTAACTAAGGTCAAGACCTACAGTCTGTATGGCTCCGATACCACCTCTGTCGGGACCCAAATATGCAAATCTGGACCCTCTGTGTATTCTGCACTAGTCCAGGATCACGCTAGTGCACACAGTGTCAACATCGATGAAATATCAACTCCATACAACGAAATATTATATAAACCAGTAATTTGAATAACAATTAAATGTTGTGACCTTAAGGTCGAGTTTTACAATTATTAAGCCATGCAAGGCTGACATAATGAAATAAACTGCAGCGGAAACAAAGTAAACTCTAGCAGACTCTCATCAATACACCACAGGCAACTGACTAGGATCGAGACCTTAACGATCAACCTTTGTAAAATTCCTCTTCAAAAGCTGGTGACAACTCCTCCACTTCTATTGATTTGTTTAGTAAGAGTGTGTACACAAGCGTACTCACAAGTCATACCACATAATGCAGTTATACATGATGGCTTATTCCAAAGGAATGGCTTCTGTGGTTATTTTGCAGAAATGCAACATTTGCAATTGAATACAAATAATAGATTGAAACGTAATTGAAAACAAATAAAGAATATTAATTTAACATTTGATTTCACAAAGGATGCACTGTCTAATCAAGTTATTCACACAGCTGTACAAGTTATCTCACACAGCTGACCCTTCCCAATTGTCTTTATGAAAATCTACCCCTCGTGTGAAATCCCCGAGCATGTCCATATCCGAGGACATGGCTATTCCAATAGATTGGTTTAACACTCTGCAGAGATTGTACACCTTACCCACAAAGGTTTTTGTAATAGAACTAACTCAAGTTAAGATCTCATGTCTGCCTATGACCGTAGGCGCGGCTCTTTAAACAGTTTAGACTCTACAGAGGTTGTACAATATACCCAAAAGAGATAATCATACACGTTACCCCACATGATTCCTTAGTCATGTAGTTGAGCGATCATCACAGTGCCGTTTCAAACTACTTTGTCCCTTCCGTCGTCTCACCCCTATGGGTCAATCCCATAAGTTGTGCGGGATATTCACCACAACGATTAGCACAGCTGGCAACTTCACCCTTCCTCGGTGTCCCTTTCAAGCCGGAACACATCCTGCCGCTTGCACACTTCCAAATACCAGTTGTGGGATAACATTAAGGGTTCAATAATTTTACTAAACCAAGTTGCACTTTGCAGACTTGCGGTTGTACTTGTTTTACACAGAAAGTCATGACCAGATTAAGTCCTTAATCTATCTGGACAGTTCATAGCACATTCCATGCATTCTCGTGCTACATACGCACCCACCACTCTTTCCATCCACCCAGATGTGGTACTAGCAAGTTGTTTAGGGTTTTGGGGAGGAAAACCAATTAACACTACACGCCAGTCATTTACATCTAATGACTACCAAAAACCACTTTCGTGATTAAAATATGATGATCGGGACATTTAATGTCCCGGTACTTAAGCAAGACTAGCATGTCGCTTAATGACAATCTAAGCTAGTATTTACCACATAAATACTAGGGTAACATGGAATGAGGGATTCAATTCATCAAAGGATGGCTAATAATTCATTAATCATCAAATATGTGTTTAACTACCTTAAGATTTAACATACATTTGATTACAGAATTAAAGCATGCAACTTTGATATTTTAAATAAATATAATTAGCATAAAATGTAGGCTCAAAATGATCAAAGTGTTAACTCACCTTGGTTAAAGGCAGTGGGATCCTGGTACTCTTGAGTTTGGTCGAAGTGGAGGTCTCCTACGTCTTCGAACCCTAATCGGACGAAAGTACCGGAAAAAGGCACAACAGCAGAGAGAGCAAATAAATAACAACTCATAATAAATGAACTCCAAATTGAACAAGACTAGTTCCATTAGCGAGATCTTGATTTTAGAAAATGTTAGAAACAAGTTTCATAATTTTTGGAGTTATAAAAAAATATGAATTTTTGAAGCTTTTCAATGAAATTTTTAAGTGAAAACAAAATCAGAAAAGCAGGAAAAACCGGGGGCTGACACGTGGCATGAACTGTGCACGGTCTACGGCACTGTTGCGTGGACCGGAGGCTCCCGCGCTGTGCCGGTCCACGACATAGTGCCGACGGGCCCACCTGTCAGAGACACAATGCGGGAGTGGGGCCCACTTGTCAGTGACAGCGCGGCGTTAAAATGCGACTGCATCGCGCGGAACGCGATGCCTCGCATTCTCCACCGCACGGAGAATGATAGGGGGAGGGAGCGACCGAGGCGGGGAGAGGAGGGGAGAGGGCGGGAGGCGCTCGACGGCGGGAGCTGGGACGAGGGAGAGAGAAAGAGGCGGCGCCAGAGCGGGGGCCGGAGCCGAAGGCGACAACACCTAAGCGCGGGAGGAGGAAGCGAGGGCGGCGACGGCGCCGGAGACGAGGGGAGGAGGTGGAGTGGTGGAGGGGGAGGAAGCGAAGGCGCCCCGGGCTTCTTATAGCCGGCCGAGGCGGGGAGAGGAGAGCTCGCGCGGTCCCGAGGTAGCGCCGGCCATGAGTGCCTGCGTGCAGAGAGGACCGGGCAGGGGCAGGTGGTGTGGTAGTGGGGATTGGCGAGGAGGGGCGGTGAGGGGATAGGGCGGGGAGAGGGCCCCGCAGTCGACGGTAGCAGGGGTGGCAGAGGGGGGAAGCTAGTGGTGAGCGGGGATGGGCGGTGGGGGCGGCCCCCAGGGCCAAGGCGGGCGGAGGAGAACCTGACCGGGACGGGGAACCCTGGGTCGGGTCGGGCCCAACGAAGGTAAGATTGAGAATTTTGAAGATCTAGAATCTAACAACTTTTGATTTGAAATTGTTGCAAAATTCTTGATTTGAAATATCTGAAATCCGAGGATGCTACAAACCTACCCCCCCTTAAACGAAATCTCGACCCTGAGATTCGAGCTACTCCGGAAACAGGGGCGGGAACTCCTGCTTCAATTGATCTTCGCGCTCCCAGGTGGCTTCTCTTGCTGAGTGATTTCTCCACTGGACTTTGCACAGGCGGGTGATCTGGCACTATGTCTGCTTCTCAATGATGTGGAGGATCTTGATTGGATGCTCTGGGTAAGTCAGATCCTTCTGAAGGGCGATGGCTTCAACTGGAGTCTGCTCTTTAGGTACTCTGAGACATTTCTTGAGCTGAGAGATGTGAAACACATTGTGAACGCCCGACAGACTTTCCGGTAGCTCCAGCTGATAGGCGACTTCTCCGCACTTGGCAGTGATCGAAAATGGGCCTATGAATCTTGGTGCGAGCTTCCCTTTTACTTTAAACCTTCGAGTTCCACGAAGCGGGGATACCTTGAAATACGCATTATCTCCAACTTCAAAGGTTAAATCCATTCGATGGTTGTCGGCATAACTCTTTTGTCTGGACTGAGCTGCTTGAAGGCGATCTCTGATCAGTTGAACTTTCTCTTCTGCTTGCTTGAGAGTATCAGGTCCGAAGATATAACTTTCACCTGATTCTGACCAATGCAGAGGAGTTCTGCATTTTCTTCCATAGAGCGCTTCAAACGGGGACATTTTCATACTAGACTGAAAACTGTTATTGTATGCAAACTCGGCATACGGTAGACATTTCTCCCAGTCTACGGAGAATTCCAAAGCACAAGCTCAAAGCATGTCTTCTAGAATCTGATTTGTTCTTTCCGTCTGACCATCAGTCTAAGGGTGATAAGCTGTACTGAAAGTAATGTGTGTCCCAAGGGCATCATGCAGACTAGCCCAAAAGTGCGAGGTGAACTGAGAACCTCGATCCGAGACTATTCTATTGGGTACTCCCTTATAAGTTGTCTTCACTGGAATGAAATGGGCGACTTTGGTTAATCTAACCACTATAACCCATACTGAGTCACATCCGGACTTGGTTTGAGGAAGAATTGTAATGAAATCCATTCCAATTTCTTCTCATTTCCACTGAGGGATTTGTAATGTTGGAGCAATCCTGTGGGCAAGGTAGTCAGAGTTGCGATTCTACTCGTAGGATTGTACGATTTTACGAACCCACTCTACCATGTCGATCCAGGTCACACAGAGAATCGGAATCAGGTTGAATCGTGGCAGAGTCACGATCGAAAGTGTAGAATCGTGTAGAGTCGTATAGAGTTGCGATTTTGTACCGATTATAGCCGATCCTGCACATTCCTAATTGTAACCATTGGATCGAGTTTTTAAGCTACCGTCCATCCATTTCCTTTACAAGCCCAAGCAGCCGCGCCACCAGAAGGGAATCGTGGCATAGCATTTGCCTTCCCAATAACCCTAGACTCTCCAATCCATTCCTCTCTGAAGTTTGAATCCAAGCCCAAGCATTCTCCAATCTGGTGTGTGCAGCAGGGAAGAACGAAGAAGAAGCACCGAATTGAGATTTGAGGAGGAAGCTGGACATCAGCTAACGCAAGTAGTTTCCCTCAATGTTTCCCCATATTTCTCCAATCTACCACCATTTCACCATTTCACCGGGGCTCAAACTGGCTCGCCGTCGGCTAGCATGCCTAGCCCTCCCCGCTAGTCGCCGCTTCAGCCGCCTGAGCTCGCGGCGCCCACCTTGCAATCCACAGCCCCTGGTCGCCTAGCACTCGCAGCGCCCTCCCTGCCAGCCACAACCCCTGGTCGCCTAGCCCTCCTTGTCGGCCTACGCCCAAGGCCCCAAGCCCGCGGGAACCTTGTAGTTGTAGGTTAGCAAACAGATTTTTGTCAGCTCATGTGACTATGTGATATTGGACAGGGGATGAGAGCAGAGAGCCACAGAGATTGGATATGGGATGAGACTTGAGAGCAAAGAGACTGGATAGGGGATGAGACCATGAGAGCAGAGAGCTAATGTGCGATTGTGAGTGACTAGAGAACGATGGGAGTGAGACTTGAGTTCAAACAAATTTTTTTGGTTTACTGGTCGGTGGATGTCCAATTTATTTGGTCCTTTTGTCAGCAAGTTCAAATAGAAAATATTTATTACAAATGTTTTTAGTTCCATTCCTACATTCCCAACGCTCCTTCCTACAATTTTCCTCTGTTTTTGAATACTATGTTTTGCCACTAAACAGGACATGTCGACTGCTGCTGCTGGTAGTAGTAATAATTTGAACAAACCAAAACGAAAGAATGAAGGAGGCAACCGGAGTGATCCAGGTTGGGATTATGGTGAGGAGATTGACACTAAGGGAAAAATAGTGAAATGCAAGTTTTATAAAGTAACTAGAAGTGGCGGCATCTACAGATTGAAGCATCATTTGGCGGGCACTAGATTCAATGTTGAACCTTGTACTCAAGTTCCAACCGATGTTCGAGAAATGTTTTTGAAACTTCTGGGAGCTCAAGCAGAAGCAAGTGATGCTAAGAAGAGAAGGGTAAATGCTATAGAGCAAGAAGTTGCATCCTCTCAAGATCAACGTGTGATGGACCATTTTGTTAATAGGCGAAAAACTGCTCAAGGAACCATGAACCAGCACTTCAAGAAAGAAGAGAGGGAGCAGGTTTGTGCACAAATTTGCCGGTTCTTGTACACTAGTGCTATCCCTTTTAATGTTGTTAGGAATCCAGAATTTGTCATGATGGTTGATATGATCGGGAAGTATGGTATAGGATTGAAGCCTCCATCATATCATGAAGCGAGAGTTACATTCCTGGAGAAAGAAGTTCAGAAAATGATCCACTTGATTGATGACTACAAAGAAGAATGGAAGAAAACTGGTTGCACTATCATGCCGGATGGTTGGACAGATGCGAAGAGAAGGTCATTATGCAATATCTTGGTGAATAGCTCAAAAGGTATTGTTTTCTTGACTTCAATTGATACCTCTGACATTAGCAAGATAGCTGATAAAGTGTTTGAGATGTTAGATGAGATAGTTGAGAGAGTTGGAGAGGAAAATGTTGTCCAAGTTGTTACTGACAATGCATCTAACTACAAAGCAGCTGGTGATCTCTTAATGGCAAAGAGAACAAAGCTCTATTGGACACCTTGTGCTGCACATTGCATTGACTTGATGCTTGAGGATTTTGAGAAGAATATTACAATGCATAAAAAAAACAATTGCAAAGGGTCGTAGAATCACTACTTTCATCTATTCAAGGACCATGCTTATTTCTTGGTTGAGAGACTTTACAGAAGGAAAGGATTTGATTAGGCCAGCAGTCACAAGATTTGCTACTGCCTACTTGACATTATCTTGTCTTCATCAACATAAGGGTGGATTGATCAATTTGTTCAGTTCAACTAAATGAAGGGTTAGTCGCTTTGCTTCTTTAACAGAAGGAAAGAATGTTCAAGCTATTGTTCTGGACAGTTGAGGTTTTTGGCCCAATGTAGTATCATGTTTGAAAGCTGCACTGCCTCTAATCAAAGTTCTTAGGATGGTGGATTCTGATGAAAAACCAGCAATGCCATTTATTTATGCTGAGATGGATATTGCAAAGCAGAGGATAAAGGAAAATTTTAACAATGTGAAGAGAAGGTACGCGATTGTGCAGATTTTATTAACATGTAGTTGCCTAGACATGTTTAATGTTTCTATTTTCTTTCCTTTTGTAATTGTTGTATTATTCCTTGTTTTACAGCTATATACCTATATTAAAAATCATTGATGGAAGATGGGAAACACAGCTCCAAAGGCCATTGCATTCTGCTGCATATTACTTGAATCCACATTTCCATTATAGGCCTGATTTCAAGGGTGCTCAAGTCAAAGTAGAGCTCTATAATTGCCTCAAAAGAATGGTTCCTGATGTCAATGAAATGGTAAAGATAGACTTGCAGCTTGATTTATTCAAAAATGCCAGGGGTTTGTTTGGAATGGAGTCTGCAATGTTGACTAGATCAAAGAAATCCCCAGGTTAATTTTTATGTACAACAGTACAAAGCACATTTTTTCTATATAGTTCAATGTTCCCTCCTCTAATTATATTCTCTATCAATGTACTAGCTGATTGGTGGGATTCATATGGAGATGAATGTCCAGAACTGCAGAGGTTTGCAATCAGAGTCTTGAGTCTAACATGTAGTTCTTCAGGATGTGAACGGAATTGGAGCGTCTTTCAGTTGGTAAGAATATATATGTACTTTATTGACTAATTAGAACCACCATATTTTCTATTTTCCATTACATAATGACAACTTCTAATATATTATGCTTCATAAAGGTACACACCAAAAGAAGAAACGGTTGCATCAAAATAAGATGAATGATCTTGTCTTTGTGATGTATAACATGAAACTTAGAGAAAGGCAAATGAGAAGGGATGTCAAGTCAACCCTTGGCTTGGATGATATTGAATCAGATGATGAATGGATCACAGAAAAGGAAGATCCAGTGCTTCCTACAAACAAAGATAGGCTCCACTCTCTTGAAAGGATTACTCGAAGGGAAGCATGTGGAGGAAATGATGAAAACAGTGACCATAAAGCTGAAATCATAGCAAATAACTTAAATGATGCATGTAAGTGTACTTACTTACTAGTATTACATTTGTTTGAAATCTTTTTCAATGTTTCTACCAAATGTTTTGCATATGATTTCTATATCCAATTATCCATGCAGGTGGTCAGGAACTTGGATTGGATGATCAAGAGTACAATTTCATCTATGATTGCAATGAAGATGAAGCTGATAATGAAGCCAATGATACTGCAAACGAGGAAGAACAAAACTATGTACTCGAAGATGGAGATGGTGATAACACACATCCTTCTATTTCATGTGTTGGTAGTTCAAATGCAGTAGTGACAAGTAATGAAGAAGTGAATGTGGAAGACTTGTACTAGATTATTACTATTTTATTATGTACTACATATCATGCTCTTTCCAGATTTAGTTGAGAAGTTGCGAACCTTTCCCATGTAATCAACTAGTCATCGTCATTGGTTGTTCTCCTATAGTTCAAAACTATATCACTCATCATGTTAGTACTCGGTACCATTATGCTTTTCTTTTGTGTGATAAGAAGTGTTTTGCCTCCTTTTTTGGGAATAAGTAAGTGGTAAACCGTGTAAGAATTATACAAACCTATAATATAGATGTTAAAATATATGTATTTTGACAAATCCGTAGAATCGCCGATTCTACGATTCGATACTACGATTCGATCCTACCGAAGGCAAATCGATCCGACTTAGGATCTCGACTCTGACTACCTTGCCTGCGGGTCTCTAGTTCTCAGCCTTTACTCACTGGCACACATCACAACAAGCTATAAACTCGACGATGTCTGTTTTCATTTGTGGTTACCAATACAGAGTCTTCATGTCTTGATACATCTTGGTGCTGCCTAGGTGCAGGGTGTAAGCGGGGCTATGAGCTTCTTTCAAAATCAAATCCTTAAGTTCCTTCTGGTGGAGAACGAAGAGACATTTTCCAAACCATAGGATTCCTTCTTAATATTCAATCATCTTTGGGGCTTTTCCTTCGACCATGAGTTGCTTAAACTTCTGGACTCCGAGATGTCCTTCTGGAGCGGCCTTTATCTGCCATTCTAGAGTTGGATGCATTTCCACAGCGTCCAAGGTGCCTTGTTCTATTAAACAAAGGTTGAGCACCTCTAATTCCTTATAAAGCTCAGGTTGATGTTCTTGAACCATAACATTACAGCAGTAGGACTTGCGGCTTAATGCATCGGCAACTACATTAGCCTTCCCAGGATGATAGTGTACATCCAAGTCATAATCTTTGATCAATTCCAGCCATCTTCTCTGACGGAGGTTGAGATCTGATTGGGTGATAGTGTTCAGCATGCTCTTCATTGGTCTTGGAGTAAATTAGAATGTCGTCTATGAACGCAACAACAAATTTGTCCAAGTATTCCATGAATATTTTGTTCATACGGTTCATGAAGTAAGCTGGCGCATTGATCAAGCCAAACGACATGACGGGGTACTCGAACAGGCTATACCGGGAGGTAAAAGCTATTTTTGGGAAATCCTCAACACTAATCTTAAGCTGATGGTATCCTGACCTTAGGTCGATCTTTGAGAACACTGTTGCTCCTGCCAGTTGATCAAACAAGTCATCAATGCGGGGAAAAGGGTAATTGTTCTTGATGGTCACATCATTGAGCCTTCTGTAATCCATACACAGTCTGACGGTTCAGTCCTTCTTCTTTACAAAGAGGACTGTCGAACCCTAGGGAGATGAGCCAGGTCTGATGAAACCTTTGTCTTGCAGTTCTTCCATCTATGTCTTAAGCTCTTCAAGTTCTTTGGCGGCCATTCGATATGGTCTCTTAGCAATTGGGGCTTCCCTGGCTTCAGCTTGATTACAAAATTGACATCTCGGTTTGGTGGCATGCCTAGCAATTCTTAAGGGAAGACATCAGGGTAAGCTTAGACTATAGGCGTTTTCTCTAGGGACAACTCTTCCAGGTGGTAGATTGTTTGATCCAAAGGAGAGGAACGATCCACTCTAACCTTTTACTATGGTCCCTGGATTCTTGGTGAGCACCACTTCTCTGTTGGTACAATCTAATAATCCTTGGCATTTAGCCAACCAATCCATCTCTAGGATGATATATATCTTGAGTTTGGGACTCTAGCATAAGGAGGGTTGCTAGAAATGCATAATTTTCCATAGCAATCTCTACTCTGGGGCTTACTGAGGTAGCAAAAAGAGGTCCCCAGGTGAACTTAGCAGCACGAGTTTTTTTAACTTAAAGGTTGGCAAATTAAACCTTTCAACAAACTTTCTTGAAAAAAAGAGTGCGAAGCTCCAGAATCAAACAAAACTTGTGCGGGTACTGAATTAACAGGGAACATACCCATAAGCACTCCTGAGGCATCCTGAGCCTCCTCAGCTGTGACATGGTTCACACGGCCACGGTTTGGCGTCGGGTAGACCGTGACGCTTGCGAAGTCTGATGACTCTTGCTTTGATTTGGACTTTGGCCTTGATTCGGGGCAGTTCCGAGGTTGAACCTTACGGCAGTGTTCTGACGATTATGGCACTTATTGGCGAAGTGTCCTTTCTCTCCACAGTTGAAACAATAGAGGTGGGCTGCTGGACTGACGGTGGCAGGTGGCCCAACGGGGCGAAGAACACTGAAGCTACTTTCTTGGGGACGCGGGGCTGAAGTTGGACCACTGGGCGGTAAAGCTGCAGGCGGTCTGAAATATGAACTGCCCTAGAAGGTTGACTTCCGAGGGAAATTGTCATGCGGCCTTTGGAAAGCCGTCTTCCGCTTGCGGTTGACTTCAGCGGTCTTCCTTTCGTTCTCCAACACTAGAGCTTTGTTGACCAAGTGGTGGAAACTTGAGAAATCATGAAGGATGAGCTAACCTCTCATCTTTTCACGCATGCCTTCTACGAGCGGTCAATCTTCTCTTCCTCATCTGCTATGTCGTTGGGGGCATAGCGGGCAAGCTGGTTGAATTTGGTCAGGTACTCATTTACTGACAAGTGGCCCTGTTTGAGAACTCTGAATTCGTTCTTCTTCAACCTCATTGTACATGCTGGCACAAAGTTTGTTCTGAAGGCGGCCTTGAATTCCGCCCAAGTAATTGCCTGCTAGGCGGGTTCAGCTTCTTCTTGCGGCATCTCAGCAATTTCTTCTGCGGGCGGGTGCGGTTGGTTCTTTGGTTGCGTATCTTTGCTATACATTGCATCTTCTTACATCATTGAGCCTTCGTCACCTCGGGCAACGAGGTAGTTTTCCCACCAAGTAGCAGCGACTCCTTTCAACTAATGGGAGGCAAAGTCTACCGTGTCTTCATCTGAGCATCGAGCAAGGCGGAGCTTCTTCTCAGTGTCCCTGAGCCAATCTTCTGGTTCAAGTGGCTCATTTGCGGCAGCAAACGTGAGAGGCCTTGTACGGAGGAAATCGCCCGACATGGAAGTGCGGTTGGTCGTCCCGATCTGTGCGGCGAGCGGGCTGAAGAATGCGTATCTGTTGGAACATCACTTGAGCCACCGAGGGGCTTCTTGGCGGTGGTGATGAGAGATCTTCTCCTTGGCCACGACCACGGCTATTGCCACGACCTCTTCCTCAACCATTTGCAAAGGCTCCACGGACTGGGGCGGCGGCTCTTCTAGGCAGCATCTGATGAACAGCTGAGGCTTAGAACAAAAGGGACTATATGACAGTTTTCTAGCCCTCTAAGACACACACAGAAGAACATTAAACCAACAAGAAGATCGAATTCATACAATACAAAGCCTAGAATGGCTGCATTTTATAATAAGGGGTTAAGTGTTACATGACTTCTGAAACATAGCCTATAAGCTAAGCTAAGTCACAACACACGATACAAACACGTCGTCTACAAACGAAG
This sequence comes from Hsuehochloa calcarea, assembly GCA_036346395.1. Lineage (NCBI taxonomy): Eukaryota > Viridiplantae > Streptophyta > Magnoliopsida > Poales > Poaceae > Hsuehochloa > Hsuehochloa calcarea. The sequence continues at coordinate 1,988,113 of CM070605.1, read as the reverse complement.
GAACAAAAGGTGCTTGCAACCAAAAGACTTCTAAAGCAAGCACTGCTAGCTAATCTAAGCTAACTACTCCTCCATGGGTAACTCGCTACCACAGGCGGTGTAGTTTTTCGGGGAGAGGGAGCGGTTCTGACTGAAGGACGACGAATTAGAACGAGAGCAATCGTTGGGTGCAGGCTCCTCGGGGTCGGAGTTGTCGGTCGAGCTTGTCCTATCGCTGGGGGCGATGACAGGTGGAGGAGGAGCTGGAGCTGGGGCAGTGATTGTCGTGGCAACGGTGAGGCAGGCCTACTCTGCGATAGCGGTATCTCTCTACTGGACTGCAACACGATGAGCCTCGTTGCTCCAGATCATGTTGTTGCGGAGAGTGTCGGAGTGGGCGTAGCTGCCGGTGAGGAGCATACGGAGCTACCGGATCTCGTGCATGGCGCTGCGGATGTTGGCGGATATCGCCCGTGTGAGCTGCACCTGGTGGGTCATCCGTGATGCGTCGTTCTTTGGAGTTGAAGACCTCGGGGCGCGTTCTCCGTCGGGAGATCTGGTGGTAGAATGGTGATCGGCGAGAGATCCTGTGCATCCAAAGACAAAGCGAGTGGAGGCGAGTCGGGCGGCATCTTGAACGACATCCATAACGCTGCGATGAGGTGCCTCAGCCACAAAGGTGTGGGGGTGAACTCGCCAATCCTAGCATAGAGGAAGACCTCCATCGTCCAGGACTCGCGGTCCATGTCCTCTCCATGCGGCCTCTGAAGAGAGGAGGGCGAGTGTAGCTGAGATACTGCATCAGCTGATGAAGGATGTCAGCGAAATCTCCGTTGTGCTCTCCATAGGAACAGTGGTCCCATGGGACAGCGGAGGGTGAGGTAGCCATCTACAAATTTTGAAACAGAAGAAAAGTCAGTAAAAACTCAATGAAAGTAAAGATAAGTACAGAACTAAGAGTGATGAGCAAAAGCAATAAATACACTATATTTTTGTTAATGTTTTTCCTAATTTTGAAAATAAGACCCAAGTCTTTAGGCAACGACCAATCTAACTAAGGATTCTACTATCGTATGCTCTAATACCAGCCCTGTCGGACCCGGATTTTCAAATCCCGAATCCTCTGTAAAAATATTATGCTACTCCCTAGATCATAGATAGCACTCACAGGCTCATTGCTGAATTATTTCATACATGGCATGAATTAAGTCATTCAAATACAAACAGACATCAGAGTGAGATAGACCACGTCGGGTCGAGTTTTACATAAGGACCACCAGGCCAAATTTATTACATCACATAAAAGCAAGTAGCTACAGTGAAGCAAAGAGGGATATGACTCATCTCTCCATAGGCAAGCGACTTGGGGTGACCTCGATGGTGATACTATCCAAGGATTGGGTAATATTGGTTGTACGCAAGTACCGACGAGTCCACTAGACTGGGATGAGACCTAGACTACAAAATCTAGACTATTCTTCAGGGTTCCCTTGGCCATCGACTTTAGGATCCTCGTAGTACACGTAGTCTCCTTGATCCATATCATTTGGAGGGTTTGGGGCGAGAGAGCACAACCACCGTGCTCGCGAGCCAAGACACAGTATGCAATAGTATACATGAAAGGCTTAACAAGGATGGCTCGGGTTCTTTTATTTGCTAAAGCAACATTTTCAAATATCATAGTTACAAATTCCTATAACTTAGCATTTTAAACAAATTGCATTTTATTAAAGAGAGTAAGTGCAATATTTAAATAACAGTAGAGGTTCCCTCCATCAGAACTCTACACATGTATCATTTTGTTGGAGCTACCTCCACTCCTTCACACCACTAAACTCGACGGCTCAGGAAAAATCCAACCACAGGCCAGGTGAGCTGTCCTTGGTGTAATCCAGCCACAAAGGTTTTTTGTAATAGAACTAACTCTAATTAAGATCCCATGTCCGCCTATGACCGTAGGCGTGGCTGTTTAAACAGTTTACACTTTACAAAGGTTGTACACTATACCCACAAGAGATAATCATACTCGTTACCCCACATGATTCCTTAGTCATGTAGTTGAGCGATCGTCACAGTAACGTTTCAAACTACCTTGCCCCTTCTGTCATCTCACCCCTATAGGCTAATCCCATAAGTTGTACGGGATGTTCACCACAACGACTAGCGCAGCTGGACCCGGCCATAGCGGCGAGCGCAACTGGCAACTTCATCATTCCTCAGTGTCCCTTTCAAGCCGGAACACATCTTGCCGCTTGCACACTTCCAAACACCAGTTGTTGGATGACATTCAGGGTTCAATAATTTTACTAAGCCAAGTTGCACTTTGTAGACTTGCGGTTCTACTTGTTTTACACAGGAGGTCATGACCAGATTAAGTCCTTAATCCATCCGGACAGTTCATACCACATTTTACACGTTCTCGTGCTACATCCGCACCCACCACTCTTTCCATCCGCCCAGATGTGGAGTAGCAAGTTGTTTAGGGTTTTGGGGAAGAAAACCAATTAACACAACACGCCAGTTATCTACATTCAATGACTACCCAAAACCACTTTCATGATTAAAACATGATGATCGGGACATTTAATGTCACGGTACCTAATCAAGAGTAGCATATCGCTTAAGTACAACCTAAGCTAGTATTTACCACATAATTACTAGGGTGACATAGAATGAGAGATTCAATTCATCAAATGATGGATACTACTTAATTAATTAACAAATGGGTGTTTAACTACCTTAAGCTTTAACATACATTTGATTATAGAATTAAAGCACGCAACTTTGATATTTTAAATAAATATAATTTGCATAAAATGTAGGCTCAAAATGATCAAAGTGTTGACTCACCTTGATTAAAGGCAGTGGGATCCTGGTACTCTTGAGTTTGGTCGAAGTGGAGGTCTCCTGCGTCTTCGAACCCTAATCGGACGAAAGTACCAGAAAAAAGGCACAACAGCATAGAGAGCAAATAAATACCAACTCATAATAAAGTAACTCCAAATTGAACAAGACTAGTGCCATTAGCGAGATCTTGATTTTAGAAAATTTAAGAAACAAGTTTCATAATTTTTGGAGTTATAAAGAAAAAGATATGAATTTTTGAAGCTTTTCAATGAAATTTTTAATTGAACAAAATCAGAAAAGCCGGAAAAACCGGAGGCTGACATGTGGCATGAATCGTACATATCCACAAGCCGCGATCGCGTGGGCCGGGTCCATGCGACGCGGGTGCATGATCCACATCATCATTGCGTGGGCCGAGGCTCTGCGTGATCTTGCGTCCCCACGGACCACGGACCACGGGACCACGGGTCCACAGCACGGTGCCAGCGGGCCCACCTGTGCCGAAGCGGGGGCCGGAGCCAAAGGCGACGACATGGGTGGAGCCGAAGGCGACAACACCCGAGCGCAGGAGGAGGAGGCGACAACGTCGGAGACGAGGGGGAGGAGGTGAAGGGGTGGAGGGGGAGGAAGCGAAGGCACCCCGGGCTTCTTATAGCCGGCGGAGGCGGGGAGAGGAGAGCTCGTGTGGTCCCGAGGTGGCGCCAGCCATGAGTGCTCATGCGGAGAGGACCGGCGATGGCAAAGTGCGGCGGGATTATTAGCGAGAGGCGGTGAGGTGACAAGGCGGGGAGAGAGCGCTGCGATCGGCGGTAGCACGGGTGGCGAGAGGAAGCCGATGGCGGCGAGGATGGGCGGCGGGCGCGCGCCAGGCCATGGCGGGCTGAGGAGAACTAGGCCGGGACAGGGAAACCCTGGGCCGGGTCGGGCCCAACCGAGGTAAGATTGAGAATTTTGAAGATTCAGAATCTAGCAACTTTTGATTTGAAATTGCTTGCAAAATTCTTGATTTGAAATATCTGAAAACTGAGGATGCTACTAGAGGCACGCAACCACTTACTTTTGAATGTGAAAATTTTAGAGTAACTTTTTGCATATAAATTATCTTGAGGAGTTACTCCCTGTTTCTTTTCATAAGACGTATTTTAGCTAGTCACGGGATCACGGAGGTTGTAAAACCAAAAGAAAAACATAGGGGGAAATGACCATGCTACTCATGATATAAATATATATCATGAAAATATGAAAGAGAATAGTCTGTGAGATAATTGCTTATAAATGAAGGAGAGAGAAGATGTGATAAATAAGGCTGGATAAGGAAAAAACATCAATAAATTTGTATGTACACTTTATATTTTGAAACAAATTTGCAAAAACTATATGCTTTATATCTTGAAACAGAGGAAGTATTAAATAAAAGATGGTGAATCGTTGGCCTCACAATCAATCAGGATCATCCAAAATAGAACAGACCAAGGATCGTCATCAGCCAATTAAGTACCTTTCACGTGGTAGGAAGCGTTGACCTCACATGTAGCTGATCAAGTCCACTGCAGGTACCACTGGGCTCGTGTTGTAACACGCGAAGAGCGTATCTCTTTTGAAGATTTGAAAATGTTGGAATTTTTTTTCTTCTTGATTCTCTTGAAGGGTAATTAATAAAAATGGATTCACCAAACATGTAGACGTACACTAATCTCAGTGTTAATTAGAACCATCCATTGGACACCACAAAACTTTTGCCAAATGGTAACACATTGATCTCACTGTTAATCAACACCATCCATTCACTGGATAGGCCGGTATTAACGGATGTTAGCAAAGAAAGAGGCAGCAAAGTCGGGACGTACGTAGTAATACCGCATGGCGTCCCTCGCCGCCGCCGGCGTCCGTAGTAATACCGTATGGGTGATTTGGATAATATTGAATGCACACAAGCACCAATAGAGTTAACCATAATGAGGTGAGACCTAGTCTAAAAGAACAACACTACTCTTCATCATCTTCTCGGCCTTCAACTTTTGGATTCTCGTAGTAGGCATAAGCTCCATAATTTCCTGCTTCTAAGGGTTTGAAGGAAAGAGCGAGGATGAGCACAGTTTTTGTGCTCGCGAGCTAACACACAGAATGCATTAATAATACATTCAAGACTTAACAAGGATGGCTCGGTATCAACATCTCTAGTTCTCTGCAGCAGGTATTCCGCTGTTGGACTCGAATAATATAAATTCAAATTCTCTGTGAAAATAGTATACTATTTTTTAGATCAGTAGATAGCACTCACAGATAAATTACTGAATCATTTCATACACGATGAAAACCATATCATTCATTATATTACAAAATATCAAAGTCACATAGGCCGCATCGGGTCGAGTTTTACAATAAAGGCCGAATAGGCCAAATGATTACATCACATAAAAGCGAAGCGTCTGCGGAAGCAAAAGAGGGGATAGAGCACATCTCTCCACAAGCATACGACTGGGGAAACCCGTGTGCGTCCGATGTTAACCAAAGACTTGGATAATATTGGATGCACACAAGCACCAATGGAATTAGCTAGACTGAGGTGAGACCTAGTCTAAAAGAACTACACTACTCTTCATCATCTTCTCGCCCTTCAACTTTTGGATCCTCGTAGTAGGCATAAGCTCCATGATTTCCTACTTTTAAGGGTTTGAGGGAAAGAGCGAGGATGAGCACAACTTTCGTGCCCGCGAGCCAACACACAGAATGCAGTAATAATACATGTAAGGCTTAACAAGGATGGCTCGGTTTTTTTTACTCAAAGAAACATTTTCAACTACAGTATTTAGAAATTCCTATCAGTTAGAAGTTTGACCAAATCTCATTTTTTAAGAGATAATATGCAATATTTATAACAGCGAAGATTACCTCCACCTATGCTTAAATTGTGAGCAGAGCCATCTCCACACATTAACTTCACTAGGTATGACGACCCAGGAAAAATCCAAAACACGAGCTAGGTGAGCCCGACACATTATTCATCCCACCCACAAAGTTTTATAAATATAACTAACTCTTGTAATTTCCCATGCCTGCCTTTGACCGTGGGCACGACTGTTCGAACAGTTTATACTATGTAGAGGTTATACATCTTTACCCATAAGAGATAATCATGTTGATATGTACACATATTTTTGTAGACATGTGAATCAAGAGGAGATTACCACAAGGCCTTTACAATGTCTCCCTTAGTATTTGTTACACCCGCTAAGGTTTCACCTGAGAAGGGTTACGCTCCCACACCTACGTCAACCCTTACCCAGACCCCCTCTTGTGCCTATATTAACGATTTTTGTCGTGCGCCCCGACCCTTCGCCGCGAAGGCTTCCAGTGTTGCGAGCCATCTGCCTAGTGCAACTCGTACGGACAGATACAAATTATTTAGCCAGGTCGACACCATTATAGACTTATGATTGTATTGTTTTACATTGGGAGGTCATCACATGATTAAATCCTTAGGGTTACCTGGACGGTTCATACCACATACCATATTTCACATACTAACATTCCTTGGACTACATCAGCACCCACCATCATACCATCCACCATACCAAATTACTGTAAGGGTAATAGCAATTATTAGGTTTTTGAGGAGCAACATATATTAACTCAACCATCTCAGTTATTTGTCCACAATGACTGCCCAGATCCAATTTCATGATTTTAAGAGATGATGATTGGGGCTTTTAATGCCCCGGTACTTAAGTAAGACTAGCATGCCGCTTAAGTATAACATATAACTAGTAATTACCACATAGTTACTAGGGTGACATGGAATAATGGATTCAATTGCTAAAGGATGGTATAATAATTAATTAATCATCAAATGAGTATTTAAGTACCTTAGGGTTTAACATACAGTTGCTTACGGAATTAAAGCATGTAATTTTGTTAATTTAAAGAAACATAATTTGCGTAAAATGTAGGCTCAAAATGATCAAAGTATTAACTCGCCTAGAGTGAAGGTGAGAGAGTCTTGAAAGTCCTGCGCTTGATTAAACTGGAGATCTCCCACTTCTTCGAACTCTATTCGGACGAACGTACCGAAAAAAGAATGCACAAGCAAAGAGAACAAATAAATATACAAGAAATAGCGAATGAACTCCAATTTAAATAAAACCAGTGCCATTAGCAAGGTCTTGAATTTAAACAAATTTAGAAACTAAAATCACTAGAATTAGAGTTATAACGGAGGAGAACGGAGCTTCTGAAGTTCCGGCTTTGAGTACCGCCAACTCCGAGTACTGTTCGTTTTGAGTACTATTGGCTTTGAGTACTATTTGTTTCGAGTACTGATCGTTTCGAGTACCATTGGCTTGGGGTACTGTTCGTGTCGAGTACTGCTCGTTTCGAGTATTGTGGCTTCGAATATTGTTTGTGTCGAGTACTGCTGGCTTAGAGTTGACGCGGTCGGAGAGAGGTTCGGCTACAGGACGTAGTCGGAAGGAGTTTTGACTACAAGATGTAGTCAAAAGGAGTTACGACTACAAGACGTAGTCGAAAGGAGTTTGACTACAGGTGGTCGAAAAGGGTATCGACTACATATGGTCGTAAAGGGTATCAACTACACGTGGTTGTAAATGGTAGCGACTACATGTGGTCGTAAAGGATATCGACTGCATGTGGTCGTAAAGGGCAGCGACTACACGTGGTCGTAAATGATATCGAGTACATGGGGTTGCAAAGGATATCGACTACACAGTGTGGTCTGAGGGAGGTTCGACAACGCGGCGTGGTCGGAGGGAGTTCGACAACGCAGTGTGGTCTGAAGGAGATTCGACAACGCGACGTGGTCGAAGGGATTTCGATGACGTAGTGCGGTTTGCATGAGGTTCGACAGCGCGGCATGATCGGAGGGAGTTCGACAACGCGGTATGGTTTGAAGAAGGTTTCGACAACGTGCCTACCTGGTCGTGGTCGCAGCTGTAGTCGTAGGTCTAGTCAAAAAGGAGTCTCAACTGCTCGGCGAGGTCGAAAAGTCAAGTGGGAGAACCGGGCACAGAGAAAGGGGGCTTATAAAGACTAAAAGGGAGGTTGGAGGAGGTCGAACGGCGATGGAGAAGCTTGCGGTCGGCGACGAAGGAGACGACAGTGAAGTGATCAGCTGGAACTGAATGAGAAGAGGAGAGACAGCGCCTCTGTGACACAAAATCAAAAACCGGGTGAGGGGACAGCTTCGAGGAGCTCTGGGGCATGAATCGACATGGGCAGAAGAGGGCCGCACTAGTGCGGCGAGAACTGGGAGGAGGCGCGGTGGCTGCTCGAACTCGGAGCTCGGGGCTTCGGGCAACCACTGTTGCACGAGCGGGAGTGGGGGAGCTCGGAGAAAACAAAGGACTGCCCGGGCTCTTCAGTAGGGGAACTTACCAAAAGCGAAGGGGAGACGAGGGGAGGCAAGGGAAGGCTCTGAGCTCCTTTTATAGCTGGCGGGAGGAAAGGTAGAGTTGTCTTCGACTCGGAGGCGCGCGAGTTCCTGTCGGACCCCGGGTGTTACATACAACCCCGAGACCCTCTGTGCATACCAAGCTAGTCCCATGATCAGTAGCTAGCTTGCACAGTTGCAACAATGATGCATTCATAACCATTCAACGACGAACTAATGAAGCAGACAAAGTAATATTAATTAAAACAGCAAAGACCTTATGGTCAAGGTTCTTACAAAAGTCGCCTCACGGGCTTAGCAACAACAGAGTATCCGCAAATGGAAATCTCAAAATACGTGGAGCCCAATCGACATGCCCACGGCAATCGAGGAGGACGTGACCTAGTTCGCAAAGTCTTCAAAGTAGCCTTCTTCGTAGAACTCAACATTTCTGATTCTTCTGTTGGGGTGATCAACAAAGGGCATAAAGCGTGAGTACATAAAGTACTCGACAAGTCGTAGAGAAATGTATGCACATAGTATTCATGTCGGGCTTAAGCAAGGATGGCTTTATGGTTAATTTGCGAGAAAGCAAGTTTAACGATAACTACATTAATTAGATTGCAAGCGTGATTTTAAAGAATAATACATAGAATACCAAGTTCTTTTGAATCAAACGGTGAACATCCGCTCACTTCCCAACCATTCCAACCAAACGTTTCTATCGAACCAAACCACATTTTTTGAAAATACTACCCCTTGCGCCGAAATCACTGTGCATGTTCGTAATCAGGGACACGGCTATTGAATAGATTTTGACACTCTGCAGAGGTTGTACAATTTTACCCACAAGAGATAAATCACTTGCAATGTCCGTCGACACACTTCAGAGGTGTGCGACTAAGTGACTATCACAAGGCCTTTACAAAGATCCATTTTGCCTCGGTTACGCTCGCTAAGGTTTCGCCATCACAAATTTCTCTTGCGCCAATAATCAACCCTAACAGAACCGACTCAAAACTTCCTAATTAGTTGGCGTGTCAGTCCCATACCGGACTTATGGTTGCACGAGGTGACCCAGATCAATGACTTGCAAAGTTAAGTCCTTAGTTGGCTGCTCAGACAAGTCTACCACAACCCAATGTGCATCACACACCCACTCTAGCTTCCTACCTCAAGCCCGAGCATAAATCATTTTTGTTCAATCCAGACCAAATGGCAATCCTCGCCATGGCACAACATCTTTTAATAAAAGTGGCCTCACACCACTGTTCCATAGTTCCATTAGTCAAATTTCATTCATCATTGAACATGTGATCGAAAGTACTGCGGGTAACTAGAGCATGTCTAAGCAATAATACGCTCCCAAGTTGGTGATACAATTATGTCCAACTAGTATTAACCATCCTATGGTGTCCAAGGATATATGTCATTCAAGGAGACATTTCATTTCCAATTTATCAAGGAGGCATAATGGCAATTTGGTAATTATCTACTCCCAAAACCATTTTTAATAAAACTAGCCATGCATGATATTTTAATACAATATACATTTGTAAAATGGGTTCAACATGGTCAAAGGCCTACGACTTGCCTTCGTTGGAGAGGAGAGGGTCTTCGGTCGTCGGGTCGAAGAAATCTTCCGAAACGCCGGAATCTACACGCGCGAGAATAGCAACAAATAAATAAAACAGCACCAAATGAACTCCAAAAATTACAAAACCAGTACCAAATGAAAGAGGATGAATTTATATAAATTTAGAAATTTGGATCACCCAAATCGGAGTTCGGATGTGAAAGTTATAGCCAAAAGAAATCTCAAATCACATAAAATGATGAAATTAGGGTTTTCGGATTTTCGGATTTATTTTCCAACTGAAAAACCCGGTTTGACGTCACGGCGCTAGCGCATATGCGTACTACGCGGCGCCACGTGGCGAACGCCGACGCAAGCGCCGACGTGGCGCCACGTGGGTGGCCACGTGGGCTCGGGCCCACACGTCGAGAGAGAGAGAGAGAGAGAGAGAGACGGCGGCGGCGGCGCGGCCGAGTCGGGAAGACGGCGGCGTTAGCGCTGGGAGAAGGCGGTGGCGCGGAGACGACCGGAGGCGGGAAAAACGAGGCGGCGAGAATCGGCCGAGAGAGAGAGAGAAAGAGGAGAGAGGAAGAGCGCGGCGGCTATTTAAAGCGAGGCCACGGCGGGCGGGACAATGCGCTTGTCGCCGTGGCGGGCGCGCCTTAATGCGCGGCAGGCGACGGACGGGCGTGAGCCTTGACGCGGCGGAGGCGGAGGGACGGCGCGGCGAGATTGGCGCGCGGGAATCGCGCGGCGTCGTGGGAGAGAGCGGCCTTGGCGAGACGACGAGCGGACGCCGTCCGATTCCGTCGGACGGTGGGAGCGAGGAGGCGCGGGTGAAGACAACCGTCCGATTGTGATCGGACGGTTGGGAAGTCAAAGAAGCGCGAGGAGGAGATGAGCGGCGCCGTCCGGTCCGACGGACGGTGGGAAGCGGAAGAGGCGCGGCGCGGCGATAGCGTCGGATCGCGATCCAACGGCCAAACGGCGAGGCGGAGCCGCGGCGGCGCGAGGGACGCCGATGGAGATCCAACGGCGAGAAGAAAGAGCGCGCGGCCGATCGGGACCGTGGGATGGGATCCAACTACCGAGAAGCGAGCGCGTCATGAGGAGCGGGCCGGGCGTGAAGCGGGCGCGAAGTGGGCGGAGGCGGGAATAGTCTTTGGGCCGGCTAGGGTTTCGGCCCACGCACAGGAAAAGGAATTAAAATACCTTTTTCATTTTAGAAATTCAAACAATTCAAAAAGCAATTTAGAAAATAGCAAATAGACTCCAAAAATTCTGGAAAAATTCACAGAAATTACTTGAATTATTCTAGACTTAATAAAAATACTTTTAACTTTAAATTTTCTTTTTCTTTTGCAAATAAATTAATTTTTAATTTCGGGAAAAAGGAAAATCAATTTCTAAAATCCAATAAATCCAAGAAAATTCTTAAAATGATAATTTTGATTTTTAAATTCTAGGAAATTCAATTAAACCAACTTTAATTTAATTGAAGTTTGATTAACTCATATTAAACTGCAAATGGATTTTTGAAATTTCAAAATTAAGCTTTTGGCAAATAGAAACAAATGGTTCTCCTTTAAAATTTTCAAAAACTCCGAAAAACGGGATGCTACAGTTCCCAAGGTGGTCATGGCATGGGTGCCCTGGTTGGAGAGAGGACAAGGTAGGCGTGCGTAGCAGGGAAGCGACGGGAGCGACGACTTGGGCGGGCGACGTAGGTGGCGGGGCCGTCACGAGTAGACGTTGACGATGAGGCGGGGCGACTATTGGAAATATGCCATAGAGGCAATCATAGAGATGATGATATTTCATTATGTTCATGATAATATGTTATCGTGTTCCTTGAATGAATCATTTGTTATAGATCAATAAGTATGTGACTTGTTGGTGGAACTCTTTAACTTTATGATGCCATTCTAAATGTATCCTTGGTCGGAGGTCACTGGTCAGAACACCAATGACTCTATAACTAGCACATGTATTGATTGATGATCTTGTTTCACCGGTCATAGATATAGGGATATCGAATCAATAATGTGAGCTAATGTTAGAGAACATAGGGCTGGATAGACCCATCATTGAGACACTATTGAGATTGTTATGAATCTTTGTGTCATTAGTTGGTCTCAAGCAATGATGATGTATAATTCTTAGACCTGAGATCGGCATGGTTCCCTATATGTGTAACAGCACTCTTAGGGGTTACCAAACGCTACTCGTAACTGGGTAGTTATAAATGTAGCTTTCGGGTATGCTATGAAACATGCAGAGGGATGTGACTCGTCGAGATGGGATTTGCCCCTCCTAACATAACAGGAGAGATGTGTCTGGGCCCCTCGTGGTGATTGGATAAAGAAAGTGCATGGCCATGCTACTAGTGGTCGAAGTGTCGACCACATGAAGTTAGCTGACACACGATCGAGAAAGTATTGAACAGTCCATGGATGACACATCATCTCACCTGGTGTTCAACCAGACACCGTGAGGCAAAGGGAGAATCCATGAGTAGGTCGCTTAGTTTGATCAGTTACAGAACAGTCGTATGGAGATACATGCTGGTCGTAGACTGGTCGAACGTAATCACAGAATGGTAAGAACCTGGTCGTAAGGAGTTACGAACTGGTCGACACAAAATACGATATGGTCGTATGGAGATACGAACCAATCGTTAGTGATGAGGACCTGATCATAGATCATATTACATCAAGGTTCGTCCGATATATTCTATGTGTCTTTGGGAATCATTATGTGCGGCTAGGTACCGCTAACGACTAGTGGTCGAAAAAGAGTTTCCGAGTCATAACCGATTACACATGAACCTGTGGGGTCGCCCACTTAAAGGGCTAGGATTTATTTTTGGATGGTGATCCGAATTCGTATAGGCCACGAGTTCCTAATGGGCCTCAAGTTCGAGACTCATCATGGATGCATATATAAAGAGGGGCGGTGGTATGGGGTGAGGGTAGAGGATGATCTTTGAAAGAACTCCCGAAACCCTAATAGCCACGCCTTCTCAACCACGCTGCCGGTGCTAGCACTCCAGCGCGTGGCGATCCTGCCCCGTACGTGTGGATACCTCGGAGGTGTTGTTGCGAAGTATTAGCACTAGGACGATCCGCAATTCATGACGATCACCGGAGTCGGAGGAGCAGACGCGTGGCGAGTATGACCACTCGAAGGAGGAGACGCGTCGTGAGTACGACTACGACTGCATCAACTCGCTAGGACGACTCTACTTCCACCATGAGTCGGCGCGTCTACCGGTAATCTTGTGATCTATTTTCTAGCGGTGGTTCATTGGTTACGCGGTATTTTTTTTTGTTTGTGCTATCGTAGCCTTGCCGCGTTCCCCAACAGCGACGGAGGCGCAGGAGTCAAAGGTAGGTGGAAGGGTGCAGGTGGTGGCAGAGGTCCAGAAGGCGCTGGCGCGCAGCCGTGGAACTGACGCGATGTATGGACAGGCGACGGAACTGCTTGATGAGATTGATCGATGGAACGGGTCGATGGAATGGCCCAGCAGATGAACAGGGGAGAGGCACTGGTCTGATTGGGCCGGAAGGGGAAAGGGGGGATGGGCCGGGGAGAAAGGCCAAGAGGGGGCTATGGCCAGGGGGTAGAAACGGCTGGCCCAATGGGAAGGAAAATGGGCTGGCCCCGAAGATAGAGGTTTTAAAATTGACGTAGAAGCTACAGATTTTGAAAATACAACTTAAGTTTGTTAGATAGGAAGGTGCATCGGCTTCCTACATGATAGCTGTACGCGTTCACATGATCGCTGTAATCTATATATGTGTAACTCATGTACTCTGATTTCAATAATCAAAGATAGCGTCACTTTCCTCGCTTACATGGTATCAGAGCGGTGCCGCTCCTGAGCCGCCACCTCCACAGCTTCCGCCGCGCCGCCCCTAGGAGATGATCTCATCTCCATGATCTCTCCTGGGGGCTGCGTAATCTATAGTTTAAGTCGTATCACTGATCATCCGATCGGCTATCAATTAGAGTTTTCTCCGGCGACTCCTCTCTTCTGATGACGTCGTGGCGTGACGCAGCGCACTCGTCAATACGGCCCTCCCTCCGCGGCCTTCCGAGCGCCCCGTCTACCGTCTTCATCACGCCGGATCATCGTCGTCGAACTGTCGTCCGCGAGACTTCAGTCTTCACCGAATTTAGGTCGATCGAATGTCGCCTTGGCGGCGTTCGATAAGGGGTGTGTTAGATAGGGTGGTGCCTCGGCTTCCTACATGATAGCTATACGCGTTCACATGATATATATATATATATATATATATATATATATATATAACTTGTGTACTCTGATTTTAACAATTAAAGATAACGTCACTTTTCTCGTTTACAAAATTGAAATAAAATTTTGAAATCAATTAACAAAAGTAAATATTATTCACGAACCGGAAATGGGCTGTACCGCGAGCGATTCCTGCCGGTGGATTGTGATGCTGGCCTGGACTGGTCGTTTCTTGCTTCGACTGTACGTGTCGAATCGCTTTAAGAAATTTCTAAATGAGAAGAGGGAGAGAGAGAGAGAGACGACAAGGAACAGTGATGGCAGGATGATGTGAACACGCTGCATGAAATTTCGCAGCGTTTCTTCGCTTTCCACACAAGGATTCGGTCGTCTGCATGAATTTTTTTTTTTTTTTTTTGGCAAAATCCTGCTCTGGTAAGGACAAATTACGAGAAGGATGAGATCGTAGACCGGGAGAAGACTTCGGACGTGAGAAAGACTTTCATTGTGTCGTGGGCCCACTATCGTGCACATCACAACTTCTTCCCTTCTCGAATAGCAACTTGAAAAGCCGCGGTGGTGGTCACATTTGTAGCCATAGGTAGCCACATCAGCTTTGTACGTTGCTCCCACGTTGTGGGTGTTGTAAAATTATGGGTTTCAACAAATATTCAAAATTAATTCTAGTATAATTAACAATAATAAAAGCATAATTCCAGCATCATTTAAATGACAAAAATATGATATAAGCATATAATATCTTCATGTCAATTAAACATGATAAAATACTCAATAGATGTAAAATGAGAACAAACAAAATCAGCATATTGCTCAGATTTTTAATGTTTGTTTATTACTCTTAGATGCCGGGTTGCTTAAGATGTAATCTTGGACTTCTCACCACTTGGGTCAAAATTCTATCACAAATTAAATATAACAATTACTCTGAAATAAATTAGGTCTTGAGCTTTTAAATTTAATCTTGCTTTGTCTAATCAGCCACTTTAAAACAAATCATCAGTTAAGAGTTCACTATCAACATGCAATTGAACCACCCACATAATATTTCAATTGACAGGAGTATAAACAGTGACTAAACAATAATCATAGTGAGCCGAAACTATCAACAGAATGGAGCAAAGTGGCCAGACAACATCAATCGAATGAACCAATGTGATCAGAAGAGCATGAAGAACATGATACAATAGAAAAACAACAAGTTAACTTCTAGCTCAAGACCAATTTATATCCAATTGTCATATTCAATTATCACAATGACCCCAACTCTTCATCGAGCATTAATCCGAGTTCATAATCATCACTTAGCAAAGTCTCCCGGTGCTAGTTTCAATCAAGTCAATCACAATTTGAGACTTCTAAAGGCACAACACATATGCATAGTGATGCGAAAAAGGAAAAAAACGATACTCACGATGTAAATGACACTCAAAGCCACTGAGTAGTAAACAGACATGATGAGGCCCTAGGTGCATCTACTATGACAGTTAATATTCCTAAGCTGTAAGCGTGTGCTAAGCTACAAGTTGAGCCGATTATGCATCAATGGAGAAAGAAACAAGAACCAGGTTCGGCAAAGAGCAAGGAGAGGGAGGAAGGCCGACCGGAGAGTTTTAGCGGACATGGGAAGACACAAGAACAAAGGGCTTTGCATGTTGCAAAGTTCACAACAGAATTCGGCCAAGAAAAGATAAAAGGACCAAACTCAAACTCTATTCCGAAATCACTATATTTTCAGCCTAAGAATCCAAAATGGGCTTGGATTGGAGCAATTCCAATTCGGATCTTTCTTTAAAAGAAATTAATTATAAATTACTTATAATAGGATAGTTTAATCTATTTTCAGTCATTAGAGTAGTTTAAATTTCAAATTAAATGAGTTTGCAATAGGAATATTTTTTTGGGTACTGTTCATGAACACTAACCGACCGGGTTACTGTTCATTGCTACAGTAACCGAGTCAGATTACTGTTCATTGCTACAGTAATTTCGGATTACTGTTCATGTGCTATATATATTTAGGGGTAGAGCCCCATGGTAAGCAAGTTAGAGTTTCGGAAAAGTCACAAGTTCATGTGGCGCAAAATGAATACATATGTCTCAGAAATTCCCATCTGGGGTTTTGTGATTGCGTGAATATTGGAGGGAGGTTGTTCTTCCAAGATCCGTGATTCTTTGTGGATCATCTCACCAATTTGTAGCATCCTCAATTGCTCACGGTTTGGTGTTGTTCTTCGGGTTTGATTTTGTTTCCTCTCTTCGGATTGATTTAACATCAACCAAGTATTACTTGCTTTGGAGATACACTTGTTCTTCCATTTTGCCGAATCAAGAAAGAGGAAAGTGGGAGTTTTGCTTTAATCAGAATTGAAATACAAGTACCATCAAAGATTGGGCCACATTACGCATCACCACAGGTTGATCCGTATCATCTTGGTATCAGAGCGTGGTTGATCACGGTACGTGGAATTTTCTTTTTCTTGGTACTTTGAGGTTGATCATCATGTCAAGAACTAGCCAGCATGGTTCTAATGGTGGATTGGACGAGGAGCCTTTGTACGGTGATACATTATTACCGGACGTACGTGCTCAATTTGATGCTACTACTGGCTATTTTCTTCGTCACGAGAAGGTGTTACGACATCAACTTGAAGCTCAAATCCAAGGGGTACAAGATACAGTGAACGATTGTCTCAACGCGAACGAATAGTGTATGATGGAAGGTTTCGACAACCTGAACCTTGCTATCCGTCGCCTGGAGGAGAGGCTACCACCGCCACGAGGAGCTAATGTACTAGTGCTACCCCAACCACAACATCAACGTGTTGTACGCCATGCCAGAGATGACTTCTATGCTGCTGATTCGGAGGAGGCCGTTTTCGATGATCGTGGAAGACAAGAACGACATCCACGACGTGAGTACTTTGAGCGTCGAGGTGCTGGACATGGTGGACGTCATAATGGAGGTGATGAACGTGAAGATGACGGTGTTAGGAGAATCAGAATCACCATACCGGAGTTTAAGGGCAGATCTAATCCGGAGGCTTATTTGGAGTGGGAGATACGCGTCAATCAAAATTTTGATAACCACCACTACTCCAAGAGAAGAAGGTTCGTGTTACCTCGATTGAGTTCACCAATATGCTATTATTTGGTGGGATCAATTGAATCGTCTTGGGAACATCCTACAACTTGGGAAGTAATGAAACAAGCTATGCGGGACGATTCGTGCTTGCATACTATACAAGGACACCGCATACAAAGCTACGACGACTTACTCAAGGTGCTAAGGCGGTGGCGAGTACTATCAAGAGATGCAAGTGCTCATGATCCGTACAAGTGTGCGTGAGTCGGTGGAAGCAACCATGACACGTTTCTTCGAGGGGTGAAGATGTGCGGACCGTCTTGATTTAATGCAATACAACACCGTGCAAGAATTACTTCATCAAGCGGAGCGTGCTGAACAATAGGAGAAGGACAGTCAAGCAAGGGGTGGTCGAACCACTCATAGCACTTGGAGGCGTGCAACTTTGCATGACGGAGATGCGGATCAACTCCTAAACCAGCTTGCATCCACTATACCGGTTCGAGTACATTCAAGGATGATACGATCCACCTAGTTGATTAGATGAATCGATTGTTGGCCCAATCTTTCACGGTACACTCGAAGATCAAGAGTAATCTCACAAACCAATTCGTGAATTGAATTGTAAGAAAATCAATATACTCACAAACCAATCTAATAGATTGAATTGCAAGTAGTAGCGTTAGGTGAATAGTACTCCAAAACAAGAGATAGATATCTTGATCTTGCTCTCAATCTTTCTCCCTCAATCTCTCCAACTCATATCACGATTCAAGAACACACGATATGCGCCAAAACGGCTTTTCTGATTTTTATTATCTAAATCATAACTTGTTCTCCCATATGGTGCGGCCATGGGGGGTTTATATAGCCTCCCACGCAAGCACAAAATCGGATGAAACGATGCAGTCACATTCTCTGATAAACCGCACTCGATACTATTCATGTGACCAAGATGTCTGCGTCGGCTCATCGCTCACGTGAACGAGAATCAACTAAAAAATTTTTTTAATTAGAATTTAAACTATTCTGGTTTTGGAATAAAATATTAATCACCAATTGGCTGTCTGAATTGGATCCAAACTGAACCAACCCACATGCCATGTTCCTGGCGTCCTCTCCATGCATGGCCAAATCTCCCTCTTGGTTTCCCTTGTGTTGTGGGCTTTCCTTCTCTTAGCTTCTTGCACGAACTTGTTCCATGCACTTGATGCTTCTTCTGATGCCAATGCAACCCTTGCTGCCATACCACCACATATCTTTCTTGACTGCACGCACGCGCTAGGGTTTTATCCCGAGAGAACGTTCCCTCTCGTTGGCCCGCATCCCCATCCACGCTATCGGCCTTCACAACATTTTATTTTACCTTTTGCAATGCTTTGGTTGTAGATATGGCCGTATCATCCTCCCTTTCTTCAAGAAAAGACGCCCTCGTCTTTTGTGTAACCTCGAGAATCTCTGTCGGGGTAGTCTTCACGATCGCCTTTTTAGCTATGATCTCCTCAAAGATGAATAGAATTCTCTGGCATAGGACACAGGGTATATGATCTTCCCTGATGCACCAAAGAGTACTTGTTGGACCTCCCGTGGTGCGTAGCATTGAGATCATACTGCCACGGACGCCCCAACAACAAGTGACATGCATGCATAGGCACGACGTCACACTCTACTTTGTCGTGATAGTCTCCTACTGAAAAACAAACTTTGACACGATGAGTAATTTTCAGTATACCGACATTATGTAACCATTGTGCATAATACAGTTCTGGATGTCGCCAGGTTGTCAACCCCAAAGCTTGCACCAAATCGTTGCTAATGATATTGTTGTAGCTTCCACCATCAACGATAAGCTTGTAAACTTTGCCATTGATTTTGCACTCAGATTTGAAAGCGTTGGTTCATTGCCCGTTGTGAGAATGGAAGTGTTGTCAACTCGAACCGCCTTGGTCAAGATATAAAGACCATCTTGTGGTCCTCACTAGTAGTTTTGTCATCACGGAACGACACCTCTTGTTGTTTTTGGGTAGAAAGAAGGGTCGCCAATTCTAATTTCTTCTGTTCTTCCTCGGCCAACCGTTCTTCTTCACGTTTCTTGGCCTTTAGCCTTTGCTGCTGCTCTTTAATGTCTCCTTGGGCCTTGTCTCGTCGCTGTCTATCTTCAAAGTACCTTGACGAGGACCAAGATGTAATGTCCTTTCGTGTTCCTCTCCATGGAAAGGAGTACCGCATGACGGGGCGTGATGCAACTCGATGTATGTGCTGTTCTTTCAACCAATATGCACCAATCACCAACGAACATGCTCTCATATGCATAGGAATCACGTCACAAGTAACAACGGCAGTATACCCATCCAAAGAAAATTTTACCTCCACTTGTTTTGTGATCGGAATGTGCTTGAACCTCCAAAGCAATAGATATGGCTCCGGATGTGGCTTTGTGATCAACCCCAATCTGTCCACAAGTGTTTGGCTTGCAGCGTTTGTCAAGCTTCTCGTATCGATCATCATAGCACAATCTGTGTTCCCCACTCGACACCGATTGAAGAATATGTAGCTCGGATCGTGGAGTGGATCCTCCTCACATTGATCTATAGTGTAGCTGAATTGCATGACCAACTTCATGTCCTTCGATACTTGATCTTCGTAGCGGCCATGTTGATACTTGATCTTCGTAGCAACGAAGTACCGTGAGTACCACCTGATACGGATCCACCTAGTTGATTAGATGAATCCTGATTGTTGGCCCAATCTTTCACGGTACACTCGAAGATCAGTAGCAATCTCACAAACCAATTCGGTGAATTGAATTGTAAGAAAATCAATATACTCACAAACCAATCTAATAGATTGAATTGCAAGTAGTAACGTTAGGTGAATAGTACTCCAAAACAAGAGATAGATATCTTGATCTTGCTCTCAATCTTTCTCCCTCAATCTCTCCAACTCATATCACGATTCAAGAACACACGATATGCGCCAAAACGGCTTTTCTGATTTTTATTATCTAAATCATAACTTGTTCTCCCATATGGTGCGGCCATGGGGGGTTTATATAGCCTCCCACGCAAGCACAAAATCGGATGAACAGTACCGAGCTGCTACAGTAAACCGTACCCGATACTATTCATGTGACCAGTATCTGCGTCGGCTACTGTTCACGTGAACAGTAATCTGAACTAAAAAAATTCTTTTTTAATTAGAATTTAAACTATTCTGGTTTTGGAATAAAATATTAATCACCAATTGGCTGTCTGAATTGGATCCAAACTGAACCAACCCACATGCCATGTTCCTGGCGTCCTCTCCATGCATGGCCAAATCTCCCTCTTGGTTTCCCTTGTGTTGTGGGATTTCCTTCTCTTAGCTTCTTGCACGAACTTGTTCCATGCACTTGATGCTTCTTCGATGCCAATGCAACCCTTGCTGCCATACCACCACATATCTTTCTTGATGCGCCGCACGCGCTTAGGTTTTATCTCGAGAGAACGCTCCTCTCGTTGGCGCATCCCCATCCACGCTATCGGCCTTCACAACATTTTATTTTACCTTTTGCAATGCTTTGGTTGTAGATATGGCGTATCATCCTCCTTTCTTCAAGAAAAGACGTCCTCGTCTTTTGTGTAACCTCGAGAATCTCTGTCGGGGTAGTCTTCACGATCGTCTTTTTAGCTATGATCTCCTCAAAGATGAATAGAATTCTCCGGCATAGGACACGGGGTATATGATCTTCCCCGATGCACCAAAGAGTACTTGTTGGACCTCCGTGGTGCGTAGCATTGCGATCATCTTGCCACGACGCCCCAACAACAAGTGACATGCATGCATAGGCACGACGTCACACTCTACTTTGTCGTGATAGTCTCCTCTTGAAAAACAAACTTTGACATGATGAGTAATTTTCGCCATCGACATTATGTAACCATTGTGCATAATACGCTCGATGTCGCCAGTTGTCAACCCCAAAGCTTGCACCAAATCGTTGCTAATGATATTGTTGTAGCTTCCACCATCAACGATAAGCTTGTAAACTTTGCCATTGATTTTGCACTCGATTTGAAAACGTTGGTTCACGCCTGTTGTGAGAATGGAAGTGTTGTCAACTCGAACCGTCTTGGTCAGATATAAAGACCATCTTGTGGTCCCTCACTAGTAGTTTTGTCATCACGAACGACACCTCTTGCTGTTTTGGGTAGAAAGAAGGGTCGCCAATTCTAATTTCTTCTGTTCTTCCTCGACCAACCGTTCTTCTTCACGTTTCTTGGCCTTTAGCCTTTGCTGCTGCTCTTTAATGTCTCCTTGGGCCTTGTCTCGTCGCTGTCTATCTTCAAAGTACCTTGACGAGGACCAAGATGTAATGTCCTTTCGTGTTCCTCTCCATGGAAAGGAGTACCGCATGACGGGGCGTGATGCAACTCGATGTATGTGCTGTTCTTTCAACCAATATGCACCAATCACCAACGAACATGCTCTCATATGCATAGGAATCACGTCACAAGTAACAACGGCAGTATACCCATCCAAAGAAAATTTTACCTCCACTTGTTTTGTGATCGGAATGTGCTTGAACCTCCAAAGCAATAGATATGGCTCCGGATGTGGCTTTGTGATCAACCCCAATCTGTCCACAAGTGTTTGGCTTGCAGCGTTTGTCAAGCTTCTCGTATCGATCATCATAGCACAATCTGTGTTCCCCACTCGACACCGATTGAAGAATATGTAGCTCGGATCGTGGAGTGGATCCTCCTCACATTGATCTATAGTGTAGCTGAATTGCATGACCAACTTCATGTCCTTCGATACTTGATCTTCGTAGCGGCCATGTCGATACTTGATCTTCGTAGCAACGAAGTACCGTGAGCAACTGAAGCTCTGATACCACCTGATACGGATCCACCTAGTTGATTAGATGAATCCTGATTGTTGGCCCAATCTTTCACGGTACACTCAAGATCGTAGCAATCTCACAAACCAATTCGGTGAATTGAATTGTAAGAAAATCAATATACTCACAAACCAATCTAATAGATTGAATTGCAAGTAGTAGCGTTAGGTGAATAGTACTCCAAAACAAGAGATAGATATCTTGATCTTGCTCTCAATCTTTCTCCCTCAATCTCTCCAACTCATATCACGATTCAAGAACACACGATATGCGCCAAAACGGTTTTTCTGATTTTTATTATCTAAATCATAACTTGTCCTCCCATATGGTGCGGCCATGGGGGGTTTATATAGCCTCCCACGCAAGCACAAAATCGGATGAAACGATGACAGAAACACTCTGAGAAACCTTATCGGATACTATTCACATGAGCGATGTCCGAGTCGAGTTCGCTCACGTGAACGATGAATGAACCAAAAAATACCTTTTTTTAAATTAGAATTTAAACTATTCTAGTTTTGGAATAAAATATTAATCACCAATTGGCTGTCTGAATTGGATCCAAACTGAACCAACCCACATGTCATGTTCCTGGTGTCCTCTCCATGCATGGCCAAATCTCCCTCTTGGTTTCCCTTGTGTTGTGGGCTTTCCTTCTCTTAGCTTATTGCACGAACTTGTTCCATGCACTTGATGCTTCTTCTTACGCCAATGCAACCCTTGCTGCCATACCACCACATATCTTTCTTGATCGCACGCGACGCGCTAGGTTTTATCCCGAGAGAACGCTTCTCTCGTTGGCCCGCATCCCCATCCACCCTATCGGCCTTCACAACATTTTATTTTACCTTTTGCAATGCTTTGGTTGTAGATATGGCCGTATCAAAGGATGCTTCGAAGCCTCTGAGTGTTGCAGGCAAAGAAGCCTCACATGCTGATTCTAGTGCATTCTCTACGGCTAGAACTAGCAACAATGAATGCTTTAAATGCAAGGGCCGAGGTCATATGTAAAAGGATTGTCCAAACATGAAGACGGTGTTGCTTACACATGATGGCTATGCAATGGAGAGCGACAATGATGAATCTGAACCTTCAGATGAATCTGAGAAGCTAGAGCCAATCATTTGTTATCCAGAACAAGATATTAGCTTGATGGCTCAAACGGTACAGCATGGTAATAGCGTTATTGTGCGAAAGGGGCAGCGACATCATATCTTTCAAACCAATTGCAAGATCAAAGAGAAGGTATATAAGCTGATTATTGATAACGGGAGTTCGAGCAACATGATTGGTAAGGATGTGGTGCAATCACTCTCATTGTCCATATGGAGGCATCCTAAACCATATTACATCCAATGGCTCAACAACGTCGGCAAAATCAAAGTCACACACAAGGTGAGAGTGCCATTCAGCATTGATGGCTATGTCGATAATGTGGAGTGTGATGTGGTACCTATGCATGCTGGTCATATTCTATTGGGACGTCCATGGCAATTTGATCTGAATGCTACACATCAAGGACAGTCCAACCGATATACTTTCATACACAAGGGAGAATTCCATACTTTGCTGTCAAAGACTGATGAAGAAATCAAGAGTGATTTGGTTGTAGTTTGAAAGAAGAAGGCTGTAAAGACTACACTAAAACCAAGGGCGGTTTTGCTTCAAGAAGGGGGGGATGATGAGGCCCTAGGTGCATCTACTATGACAGCTAATATTCCTAAGCTACAAGTGTGTGCTAAGCCTCAAGTTGAGCCTATTATGCATCAAAGAAACAAGAACCAGGTTCGGCAAAGAGCAAGGAGAGCGAGGAAGGCCGACCGGGGAGCTTTAGCGGACATGGGAAGACACAAGAACAAAGAGCTTTGCATGTTGCAAAGTTTACAACAGAATTCAGCCAAGAAAAAACAAAAGGACCAAACTCAAACTCTATTCTGAAATCGCTACATTTTCAAATTCTAAGAATCCAAAATGGGTTTGGATTGGAGCAATTCCAATTCGGATCTTTCTTTAAAAGAAATTAATTACAAATTAATTATAATATGATAGTTTAATCTATTTTCAGTAATTAGAGTAGTTTAAATTTCAAATTAAATGAGTTTGCAATAGGAATATTTTTAAGTCTTGTTCATGAGCGAAGAATCGACTGGATTCTCGCTCATTGCTCTGATAGTTTTGGATTACTGTTCATGTGCTATATATATTTAGGGGTAGAGCCCCATTGTAAGCAAGTTAGAGTTGAAGAACATTCAGAAAATTCACAAGTTCATGTGGCACAAAATGAATACATATGTTTCGGAAATTCCCATCTAGGGTTTTGTGATTGCGTGAATATTGGAGGGAGGTTGTTCTTTCAAGATCCGTGATTCCTTGTGGATCATCTCACCAATTCGTAGCATCCTCAATTGCTCACGGTTTGGTGTTGTTCTTCGGGTTTGATTTTGTTTCCTCTCTTCGGATTGATTCAACATCAACCAAGTATTATTTGCTTTGGAGATACACTTGTTCTTCCATTTTGCCGAATCAAGAAAGAGGAAAGTGGGAGTTTTGCTTCAATCAGAATTGAAATACAAGTACCGTGAAAGATTGGACCACATTACGCATCAACACAGGTTGATCCGTATCAAGACAAGGCACGCCAAAGACGCTAACTCATAAAACCAATCGCACCGCTGTGCCGTGTTTGAACGGACGAGGTTGTCGGAGATACAATGCCAATTTGCAATCCAGGATACACAAAATTGCAAAGTCAAGGTACAGGTGATGACGCACAAGAACCACCCAAAGATACACCGGACAAATGCACCCGTAGAGCAAGAGACCACCACATATCTGAGGTATTCACAACCAAATCAACAAAGAGTCAACTGGGTCCAAAGCCAACAAAGCAAGACCCAAAAATCCCTCACCGCACACTCACAAAGGAGATAGCGCAAGAGATAAATAAGGGTGTGCAAGGTGGACCTCGTTGCCGACGGAGCCAAGACCAACACGGCAGCACACCAGCCAACCCAAGATCGAAGCCAAATTGGAAAAGAGGAAGAACCAAAAGGCGAGGACTTACTCGATTTCGGGTGAGAGATCGAAGAGAGAGAGGAGCGCCAAATAAAGATGAGGAGAGGAACTAGCCGAGCCGCCACGCAACGGCGGCACACATAGCGCCCAGCCCTCCCACCACCGCCGCTCAGGCCGCCGCCAGAGAAAGAAGGGGAAAAATCCCCAATCCTTAGCGCTTCCCCCAAATCGGCCGGAGACAAGGTCTCCAACCTTTTACCTCCTCGCCGTTCTCAATGAGAGTTGGGCCCATCTCCTTTTCCTTTCCTTTATCTATTTCTTCTTTTCTCTAATTGAGAAATTACCAAATAGCCCTCAAACTTTAACAATCCCTACCAATTTATAAATATGATAAAAGATGTTTAAAGTCTTGTTTAATATACAACTGTTTCGACAATGGGTACCTTCGTGTTTGAACCCAAAGACGGCAACAAGGACTATGACTCTTCACAGCTAAAAGGAGGATTTCGCCTTGATCCAATACCTTGGTGCGAGAGTTTTCTCCCAAGTTACATTCTATATTGGGCGGCTTGCCCTTTTCTCTCTCGGGTTGGAACGTTATGGTCATGTCCCCGTATCTAGCTCATGAGTATTTTAAAAAGCATACCCTTATCTTCCTTTGATCGCGACCTCACGATCATACTCAAGTAGGTGAATTCTTGAGGGAATCCTGTAGGATGATTCTCGATGCCATATAGATATTGAATTCATTAAGAGCTATTGTTTTGACTGAATCTTGTACTGATTAAACAATGTAGATCTTCCACGCTCATTTTGCTTTGACTGAATGGAGTGTTATTGTTAGGATTGATCTTAGAATTGTAATTGTTCTTTGTATTTGATATTCTCTGTAATTTTTCCTGATTGGAGTAGCTTCCATTGTAACTTAAGTGAATTTGTGCCTTTGTATTTATAGGAATAAGGTTGGAAGGAAGAGACTGTGTGATCATCTATAAGCGATTGACTATAATATTTATTTTTTCATTTAATTAAATTGAGTTTGATATATTTATTATGCTTAGTTATACAACTTGTCACGCGGACAGCAGCATCTCAACCTCAGTGGTTAGAAGAAGGGCTACGACTCCGCACGCCAGCATCACCTTCTGGATGGTCATCTGTTTCCCTTGTGTCCTCAATGTATGTTCATTATGTTCTTTCACCTGGCCATGTCTTGGCTTTACCAGCTTGATGGTAGTTTCTAGATGCTCACAAGTTGTCACTTTTAGGATTCCTCTACTTGATTGGTTCTGCTTGAAACTTGTCACTTCTAGATGCTCACAAGTTATCACAGTACAATGTGGCAATTCCGGGCATCACAGCTCTGTTGTCTGCTTAGGTACTTTCATCATTGAACTTGCTCTTACTATTATTGTTTTTAGCTTGTAGTGCTACTGCATTGCTATTTGTAATGAACAACACCATCATCTGTAAGTGGTAGTGGTAGTGGTAGTGATTTCAGGACCAACTTGTATTGTATATAGATATATAGGATAATAGGATATATTGAATTCCTGTGAGGAAATACGATGGTTTATTTTGGGGTTCCTCATACTTCATTTACTAGTATGCACACGATGTGATATAGTTCATCATATTGATAAGAGTTTCAAATTGGGCATCTCTGGTGATGATGCTAACACTACTACAGAACATGCTATACTAGATATTCTTTCATCACGCACGGTTCAAAAAGAACCGCTCAGGATAAATTATCACGCACGGTTCTTCTGGCAAATCGCGTCATATAGAATATCACAGACGGTTCGCTTAACGAACCGCTCAGGATATTTCCGCACGGTTCGTTAAACGAACCGCCTGCGGATATTTTGTCATCGCGCAGGCGGTTCGCAAACGAACCGCCTGTGATGATAGCACGACGGTTCGCTTAACTAACCGTGCGCGATAATATTTGTATCACGCACGGTTTGTTTAACGAATCGTCAGGAGTATCATGACGCTTAGTTAAACGAACCGTGCGTGATATAAGATATCACGACGGTTCTTTAAAAGAACCGCTCGTGATATTCTCCCATATCACGCAGCGCTTCTTTAAAGAACCGTCTCGTGATATATCGAAGTTATAAGTAGCGCCGCCGATAGCCCCATTTCTATGAAATCCATTTGAACCGCCACACCTCCTGCTGCTGCGTCACGCCGATGGCCCCATTTCTATTAAATCCATTTGAACCGCCGCCACCCTCCTGCCGCTGCGCCCTCCCCATTTTGAGTCAGCACCTACCTCCTCCTCTCCCATTTTGAGCTGTTACCCTGCCTCCTCCTCCCCGCCCATTGCGGCACTGACCTGCCTCCTCCCACATTGCGCCACTTTGGAGAGAAGGGTAACGATCGATCCAGAACCCTTTATATTTGCTATAGAGTACTCACTAATGTGTTTGGTCATTATAAAGGGTACTTGCGTTTATTAATATAGAGTACTCACTAATGTGTAGATGGACCAAACTGATGTACATTGAGAACCGTGTGAGTGAAGAGTATATTAATGGCGTGTTTGCTTTTAGAAGAGCCAGAAAGGTGATATGTTGAAGAAGGGATAAAATATATGTACTGTCCCATGCATTGATTGCGGTAATATGAAAATGTTTAACAACCCAAGCAGATCGAAGCTCACTTAATACGAAGAGGTTTCAAAAAGGATATACATGTTGGAGCATCCACGGTGAAGAGCGATTATACCGAAGTCAAGAATGACGACATCGCCGAGGAAGTCAACGATATGCGTGGTATGGAATGTGCTTTTGATGAGGATAGATCGCATGATGACAATCTGATCGATGCTACGCGATGCGTAAGGGAACTACGGTGAGAGAGAGTTTTGTAAATTCGAGGGCTTAATGGAGGACTCGAAACCTTTGTTCCTCGTCAAGCCGAATACACAAGGTTGTCAACCGTGCTTGAACTGCTGAAATTGAAGGCAAGCAATGGTTGGTCCGACAAGAGTTTTACGGCGTTGTTAGGTCTCTTAGTCGACATCCTTCCGAGGGAAACGTGTTGCCCAAAGACGACCTACCAAGCTAAGAAGGTTCTTTGTCCGCTGGGAATGGAAGTAGAAAGAATACATGCATGTCCGAACGATTGCATCCTCTACCGTAAAGTATGCAGACATGCATGCATGTCCCGTGTGCAGAGCATCCCGATACAAGCGAAGAATATCGCTAAGGCGAAGCAAGGACCTCCCGCTAAGATGTTGTGGTATCGCACTGTGATCCCACGCTTGAAGCGCTTATTTGCGAACCGAAGGAGGCAAGATTGATGCGCTGGCACTCTGAGGAGCGTAAGAAAGATGGGAAGCTCGGACACCGCCGATTCTGTCTGTGGAGAAACTTCGATCGAGCTTGAAGAGTTCGGTGCGGAACCGAGGAACATAAGGTTAGGGTTGAGTACGGACGGAATGAATCCTTTCGTAACATGAGCAACCGACATAGCACTGCCCGTGAATCTATGTATGTACAACCTTCCTCCTTGGTCGTGTATGAAGCGGAAATACATTTTGATGACACTACTTATCCAAGGGCCAAGCAACTCGGGAATGATATTGATGTGTACCTAGCACCATTGTTTGGAAGATCTTGTGACACTTGTGGAACGAAGGGTACATGTATGGGATGCGCATAAACGAGAGAACTTCACTTTACGCGCCATGTTGTTCTCGCACCATCAATGATTTTCCCGCCCTTGGTAACCTATCGGGCTTCCGATACAAAAGGAGCCAAAGCCCGTCGCACCGCTTAGATGCTACGGAGAGTGTATGGTCGAACAACTCACGCAAAATCGTATATAAGGCCACCGTAGGTTCCTTCCGAGGAGTCACCCATACCGCAAGATGAAGAAACAATTCGACGGAAATAAGGAAGACGGTTCGACTTCAAGGGCTTTTAGTGGGAAAGAGGTCTATGATATGGTTAAGGATATCGATGTTGTGCTTGGGAAGGGACGTAAATTAAGAACCCGTGAGAAGAACATCCGAAGAAGCGGTCAATTTTTGGGACTTGCCTTATTGGGAGTACTTAGAAGTTCGCCATCGCATCGACGTTATGCACGAGAGAAGAATGTATGTGATAGCTTGATTGGTCTCTTGTCAACATTAGTGGCAAAACAAAGGATGGTGTTAACGCACGCGTGACTTGGTCGATATGAACATAAGGACCGAGTTAGCACCGAAGAGACCGATACAGACTAACGCATTCTTCCCCACTTGCTACACTCTGCCCAAGGCCGAGAAATGAATCGTGCGAGCTTGCACGGTGAAAGTCCCGTCTGGTTACTCCGCTAACATTAAGAAACTTGTTTCTATGCAAGATTTGAAATTAATTGGTATGAAGTCGCATGATTGTCGTGTCTTCGATGACACAAATGCTTCCTGTTGCAATTAGGAGTATCTTGCCAACAAGGTCCGAGTGGCAATCTTGAGGTCGTTATTTCTTCAACTCAATTGCTCGAGAAGGTCATCGATCCCCAAGGACTAGATGCTCTGCAGTCGAGGTAGTGACGACTCGTGTCATCTTGAGATGTATTTCCCCGCCATTTTTCGATATCATGGTCCATCTCATTGTTCACCTTGTGAAAGAGATAAAGATATGCGGCCTGTGTTTCTACGCCATATGTACCCGCTCGAGAGGTACATGGGAATTCTCAAGTCCTACGTGACGGAATCGATCTCGACCGAGGGCAAGATCATCGAAGGTTATGCAACTAAGAGGTCATTGAGTTCTGCGTCGACTACATGGCTCGTGGATCCGATTGGTGTGCCTCTATCTCGCCATGAGGGGAGACCGGATGGTATCGGACCATCGGAAGGAAATCAATCACTCCCGATCCGATACGCACGCTCAAGCCCATTTCACGGTCTTGCAACACATGACCCAAGTGTCCCGCACATCGACGAGCACAAAGACATGGTACGCCAATGTAATCCAGCACGGTCGGAGGTTTGATCACCAGAGAGCACAACCGCTCGGCTCAACGAATGGTTAAAGGCGCGAATCACTGGAGGTCATCAAGTGATGATATGTTGCTATGGTTGGCAAGAGGGCCACAGCTTTACAATTGTCACATGGCAAGGATAATGCATAAATGGGTACACATTTTATACGGCACCAGATAGGAAGAGCACGGAGGCAAAATGTGTCCGTGATAGATGCATTCGCATCGGATAATTTGAGGAGCTCGTATTATGGGCAAATAGAGGAGATATGGGAGATCGACTACGTGCTTTTCAAGATCCCCTATTTCGTGCCGTGGGTCCATCTCCCACGTGTGAAGGTCGACAAGCACGGGCCACTACCGTGGACCTCGAACGTGTTTCGGATACAAAGACGAACCATTCGCATCAAGCAACCAAGTTGTTCAAGTCTTCTATGTAACCGACCCGCAAATAAGAAGGCCACGTAGTTCTTCATGGAAAAGGAGGATTGTCTGAGTTGAGAATGTAGTGGACGAGGAAGAATACAATCAATTTGACGAGTTGCCACCTTCTGAGACTCGGCATCGTTCGAGGAAGAACCCAAAGAGGAAGCTAGCTATATGCGCGCCGATCATCATGAAGGGCTATATTTTAATTAAGAATTTACTCCATTGTAATTAACTAATTTATTCCATTGTCATGTGTTAATGTGTTATGGACTTATGATCTTTAAATTGATGACAATTGTCAAGTATTTTATTCCACTTGTACGAACTCGATACCACTTATGAGAAAACACTTGATACCAAGAATAATTGATTCCATCTTGTTTGCGGCAAAAGCATACCATCTTTATTTAGGATGGTATGCATGTCCTTGTCAACGAGGTGATTTTTAACTTCCAACTCCCAGTAGAGATAGCTGAAGCAACCATGACTCAACTATGGGAACCCCTGCTGGTATGGTTCTTACACGAGTCATGTTGTCTATATCATGCAAAACAACAACATTTGACTCATAAATAGGACACATGAGTCAAAACATTCGAGTACAACATATAAACAATTTACTCAAATAGTAACATTCGAGTACAAATTCTAGTGATTAAATAAATCCTTTAATACTAAATAACAAAACCGTAACTCTTCTAGGTTTAATTTGCGAGATTTCCATGTGTTAGAACAAAATGCGTTAATTCTAAGGTCTAATCTAAAAGATTTTTGGCCCCAAGGACCTCGAATGATATAAATTGAGTACCCCTTTGTAATTTCACAAAACACGTAGGGCTTATTTGCAAAATTCTAGTATGCTCGATGTGGAAACATCACGCACGGTTCCTCAAGAACCGCTCAGTGATGTTACATACATCACGCATTTGCTCGAGGGAACTGCTCGTGATGTGTAACATCACGCACGGTTTCTCATGAACCGCCTCGGATGTTTATACATCACGCATTTCTTTCAAGAACCGCTCAGTGATAGTTTATCACGAGACGGTTCTTGAGGGAACTGTGATGTTTCCACATCACGCACGCTTGCCTCGAGAACCGCTTGTGATGTAACATCATGCACGGTTCCCTCTCTAGAACCGCCTGTGATGCCTCTTGATTATATAAGGTTACGACACCGATAGGGTTTTGATCTAACCCTATCGGTGTGTCGCCCCTCGCGCCCTCCTCCCGAACACCTCCCCGACCCCTGCGCCTCCTCCCTCGACTCCCGGCGCCTCCCGACCCTAAGGCGCCTCTCCTCCCCGACCCCTGGCCTCCCGACCCCCGCCCCTCCTCCCAGACCGGTTGCACCTACTCTTTGTTTGCACATAACATACGAAGGTAACACCAAGCAACAAGATGTTTTTGTTTTGTTTTGTTTTGTTGTTGGCTGCTCAGATTTGATTTTTAAGGACTATAGCACTACAAACTTGACAGTGTTATTGTGTATGTAAGATTGTGACAGTGTTATTGTGGTTATGTGTCAATTCGAGTGGCTATGACAAAAATCGTGCACGAATTTGACAATTTTTTTTACATCCATGCCTGCTTACGATTGACGAACAGACAAGATAGGAACTGATATATTTCAATAAATGAAATCTTGATTTTTGTATCTCACAAGGTTATTCGGAGCTTGAAAATATTTTTTACAATTCCTGCGGATATTGAACTCATGATTTTGTTAGGGGTTGACTATGCCACAGTCGCTTCAAATTTTCTTAAATTCCAGTAATTTTTGGAGATTTGGATTGAAGAATTACTGAAGTGCTATTTATTTGGAGAGAGATGATATATCATATTTATTTGGCTCACAGAGAGAGATGTACGCATGCATGTTTAGTATGACTCATGTGCCAACGAAAAGTCCTAT
Organism: Hsuehochloa calcarea; assembly: GCA_036346395.1. NCBI lineage: Eukaryota > Viridiplantae > Streptophyta > Magnoliopsida > Poales > Poaceae > Hsuehochloa > Hsuehochloa calcarea. Next base: position 1,955,740 of record CM070605.1, on the reverse strand, counting down.
TGTTTTGTAATTGTTCTTGGTTGTAGTACATAATGTACTGACTGTTGGTTTGTTACATAGTCTCATCCATAGCATGTACCGGGGGTTCATTATGTATACATTTCTTTGGTAGCTTCGAGTTTTCAATACGATCTCCTTGTTCATTTGTGCCATTCAGATGGCGCTACAAGATATGCATTGGATATAGAATCACCTGAGATAGTTCACATTTGTTCTAACATGTTATTCGTGTGGGTTGCATGTTCCCCTTGTGTGTAACACATAAATTATCCGCTTTAAATAAAAGTATAATTCTTTCTATTATTATAAGAATTGGAGAATTGGAGTATTGGAGTATTGTTCGTGATCAACTGTTGGAGAATTGGAGTATTGTTCGTGATCAAACTTGATCTCCTGGTTAATCATAATTTTATTGAGTGGTCTATTGGCTTTGCTATCTTTAGACAGAGTAGTTAAGCATTATTTAGAGCTCAAGTTGTGAATTTGTGTTGTTTAGTTCAATTTATTAAGATTATTGACAATGGGGTTGAGATGGCAAAGGCTAGTTTCTTTGCAACTCTCTCTCTGAGCACACTCCATAATCAATCATATGTACATTATGCTCCTTATGGTTGATCTCCTTCTAATGTTGGGCATAACATTGTATTTATCATCAACGCTCTTTATATGGTGTAGATCCACGCTGATTTGCTAATTAGACTAAAACGTAGTATATTATAACGTATTTTGGTTGCGATTTGTTAGGATTTGGTGCTATTTTATATACTATGTAATAATTGCATGCATATAACTTATATAGATAGCAAGTGTTTAGATGGCAGAGGCATGCCTTCGCCACACATCGACGCCGCTAAATGCGCCCGATCTCCGATCAAGGTGGTACGCAGCGAAGGCGAGGAATATCCAAATTGCCCTCGCCGCATGACGATCACGGAGGTCGCGACGCCGGGATCCCGCCGAGTCCCAAGAAAGCAACGCGAGATTCCGACCGCTCGCGGGTACTTGCAAGGGAACGGGTCCTCATCACCACCCCAACCTCGAAGTCTCTAACGGATGTACAGAGAGACCCGCCAGGATCGAACTTTCGCCTCGCTCACTTTCCTCGGCGTACTGCACGCAGCGATGCGCACGCGCCTTTGGCGATGTCCCACGCGTGGAGGACCTTCAAGAGCTCGCTTGTCACGCAAAGACGTGAACACGGTCGGACGCCTTCACGACGTATCAATTTTTGTCGCGGATACATGGGACGCCTTCGCGCATGAAGACGACGGCTGAATTTCAGAGCAAAGTGCGCGCATGAGCTATCCAGCATTAAACACTCACCCCATTGCACTCGCACCACTGGTACGCTGCAAAGCACGCAGCGGGCGGCGGAGGACGAGACCGCCGCACGACCGCTTGTTATGATCTCGACGAGCGCCGATCTCGTTAAGAGCGAGGCATCACCACGCCTTCGGCAACATCTCTCGACAAACCCGCAGACGAGGCGTTGTCTCAACGTCTGTAAATTTTCCAACCACTTAATTGTTAATAAGTTCATAACTTCATGGTGTCTACAATAACATGATGTTCTCTTGCAGAAGAATTGACTTCCGATGTTCCCAAGGTTCCTTCAAGTAGACAGGGAGAATGATGTACCGCCTACGTACTCGGAAACAAGGAGCACCCGGTCGCACGCGAGGAGTTGGGGTTTACGCATTTGAGGGATGGATTCTACACACAACTCCGACACGATAGGAGTAGGAAGAGATCCAAGGACCAAAGACGACGCTTCGTTGGAACATGTGATTATTTCACAATTTCAAGAACAAATAACAAACTTGCGTAACCAAGTAAATCAACTCATGCAGCGCAAGCCGCCTCGTTAATTTGGGAGCAAGTCCCGCCGACATCGGAGTAGCGCCGCGCCCACACATAATTCGACATGACGACGCGTAATTACCGATCGACGGATCGAGGTAATGTACATCTCGAGTGCTCCAAAGATAGACCTATAGGACGCTTTAGCTAATTGTGTACGCTTTTGTAGGAGCCGACGCCGCAAGCTCCAAGTGAGGATAGTAGGGTCGATTCCTATTGAGGTCGGGCGGGTATGGTGTATCCATACCAGAAGGGCAAGGCAAAGACGGGTACCACCGGGCGCAGGTTACGCCAGGTGCAGTGGACATGGTCCATGACAATTTCATGGCTATCCTACCGAGATTCCCCGAACGAAGAAATCGTAACACTAGGGGATGCCACGCACACTTTTATCCAAAGGCCCAAGAAGGACATCGACCGACCCTTCAAGGACGCTGATGGCGAGAGGACCTCGCCTCCAATAGGACCTCGCCGATGAGTCCGCCAACCAAAGCTTCGTATACCGCCACATCGCTTCCGCCGAGAAGACGACAAAGGGACAAGAAAAGCGTGTCACCATATCGGTCCCCGAGGCGCCACACGGAAGACGCCCTCACCGCCTGCTATGAGAAATCAAATCGAAGAACATTAAGGCACCTCCCAAACCCGTGAAATACTCCTCTAAGTCCGCTGGTCTCGCCAGCAGTAAATAAAGAGCTCAGGAGTAGCTTGTCAAGCATTGCATGATTGGTACTTGCGCAAGACCGAGCGGCGGGGGTCATATCGAATCACCGCCGACACGGAGGGAGCATTTTCTCCACGAGCCCGCCACTTCGCCGTGGGCTTCGAAGACTTATATGACTTATACAACCTAACTGCCCTCGACGCCTCACTTCTACGATGCTGGACACTGTAAGTGTGTGCAATCAATTTCTACACTCACGTGATACCGATAAATATCATAACTCATCGCTTATGTACAGATACATTATGAAACGTGCCTGTCGAATCAAAGAACCGTGGGTTTCTCGACTACACGTGGTCTCCGAGCAAACAATCAACCAAGACGATCCTACGCCGAGAATTACATAAAATGGGATTGCTTGCTCAGAACGACAGGGAGTACATAATGGTACCCTACAACCAGAAGTAAGTGCTTCAATATTTGCTATACAAATTACGTTTCAACATAGGTTTATATGACTATAGCGACATACACGAGTAGGTTCCACTGGATTCTTCTGATTCTTGTGCCAAAGAGGAACATGGTATTGTACCTTGATTCTCTACTCAACAAAAATCACGACTTCACCATTCTTAAAGAAATACTCGATGTGTATGTAGTCTTCCTCCGCACATAACTCTATTGTAGTCTTCCTTCGCTTTAAATGGACAAGGATAACTTTTTGAATCATGTAGGGCTGCTCATCGCTATGTTGCCGAGGGAGGTTTATACAAGGAACGACCGCCACACCGACTCACAGATGCGATTTCCAGACGCGCTACAACACAATAATCATATATCATAATTCGTAATATTGCGCCTCGAATCGACTGCATATATATGTAATTCTATTTTTGCAAAGGTCGCCAAAGAAAAACGAGATCACCTATGCGCATTCTACGATGCCATCATATGCACTATTGATTGCTTCTAGGACTAACGATCCCGTGTTTGTCAATCTCGTAATAATTATCTCCTAATTATAAATTTAAATATATATGCTTATTACTTTACTCACGCTAGCGACTGTGGCTTGAACATAGAGTTAAATGCACTCGAGATGGACCAGTCACGCACATTCGAGGGAGCTCGTGGCTTCATCAAGGCGTATATAGTTAACACTAACGGAGAGTTTCACGCCGCTTCGACACCGATGAACGACTCAAACAGCTTGATTCAATATTGTAATTCACTTTGACTGGTTGTAATTCAATTTGTAACTCTAGCGACAATATATACTTGAAACATTCTTTTGTAATTGATTTTGAGTTAAATGATCACTTTGAGTTGTCAGCAATTTTCTGTGACATGTTTCTACTTGCTAGTTTTCAGAGGGCATGGCTAGCAATTCGAGGCTAATGAAAATACGAAAAAATTCAATTAGGTTAAAGGACTTATCACAGACGGTTCTAACAACGAACCGTCTGTGATATTTAACCATAGACGGTTTGTAGTTGAAACAGTCTGTGATATTTCTTATCACAGACGGTTCCAACTACGAACCGTCTGTGATACTAATAATCACTGCATTTGTTTGTGTCTCGAACCGCTCAGGATTATGTAGTATCACGCATTTTTCCAATAACGAACCGTTTATGATATTATATAATCACGCATTTGCTCGTGGTCGGAACCGCTCAGGATTATTCCGTATCACGCATTTGTTCTGAACAACGAACCGCTCAGTGATATATATAATCGCGCACGGTTCCCCAACACAACCGCTCAGGATTATTAGTATCACGACGAAAGCCAACCGCTGTGATAACCGCCGTTATCTCGTATATAATATTTCGCATTTGTTCAAAACCGCCTGTGATGACCGCATACGAACCGTCTGTGATGACCTTTTTCGTAGTAGTGTAAGTCACTAAGAGGTAGCTTATCACAACTTTTATAATGGGTTCTCCAAATTGCTTGCATAAATATCATGTCATCTACTTTGAGTTTCAGACACAATTGAATTCTTGAACTGAGCCTATGTGGAGGTGAAGTTCAATCAACTAGAGATTGAGAACTATATTTTAATACCGGTTTCTATTGAACTACCGCTCAAGTGAAAATAGTATGGTACTAGCTTTTCTTCTAGGATATATGTAATGATCTTCCGTCAACTTGCTAGAATCTTGCTATGTTACATTTTCTTTGTAATTATGGTGCCCTAAATTTATCCTTGTTATGTTTGTTAGTCACTAAGCAAGGTTTAGCTTGTAGCTTTCTTGTCATAGGATTAAGTTTATGGTGAAGCTTCTCTCATTGGCATTGCATTGAGTATTTATTTAAGAATTCTGTTGATTTAATAATATATGAGAATTGTTTAACCATTCAAATTGCTTATTTATTGGGGATAAACATGGTCTGATTGTATACCCTACTAAACTTGACAAATATTTTGATCGCCTTATGCTTTAGGAATTTGTGCTTTGATTGTAACTTTATTGCTTTCCACCTTTGTTCGCAATCTACTTCTTTGCGCCTTCGTAAGCATTTCTCTTTTTTATATATACATGTCATGTTCATACCTCAATACGACTGTACGTACACCTATGACATTGTACACCTACAACCAATGTAGCAATGATGATCACTCGCATCACCTATGATCACTGTATCATCTACAATCACTATACCACCTACGACTAATCGCACTATCTATGACCACTGCACTCATATGACCACCGTATCATCTATGCCCATGACCACCGTGTAGAGCATCTACGACCATCGTGAGAACATACGACCACTATACCACCCACGCACCATCAGTAGTGAAGGGATCGCGCAAGGCTACGATAGCACAAATAAAAATTTACCGCAAACCAAGGAACCACCGCTAGTAATAGATCACAAGATTACCGCTAGACGCTACCGACTGTGAGCGAAAGTAGTGTCGCTAGAAGCGAGTTGATGCGCAATGTAGTCGCATTTCTTTACGACGGTGTCCTCCTTCGAGTGGTCGCACTTTCAAGGCTCCGCTTCCTCCGAGTGGTCGCACTATCACGCGACTTCTCCTCCGACCTGTGATCGCCACGAAGTTGCAGATCGCCCTAGTGCCGATGCTTCGCAACAACACCTCCGAGGTATCCACACTTACGCGGCAGATCACCACGCTACCGGAGTGCTAGCACCGACACCATGGATTGAGAAGGCGCGGCTATTAGGGTTTCGGGAATTCTTCCAAGATCATCCTCTCACGACCCCATGCCACCGCCTCTTTATATAGGTATCCATGATGGGCCTCACCTTGAGGCCCATTAGGAACTCGAGGCCTATATGAATCTCTGATCACCATCCAAATCAAATCCTAGCCCTTAAGTGTGTGACTCAACCATGTGTTCATGTGTAATCGGTTATGACTCGAAACTTTTTTCGACTAATGAGTCGTTAGCCGCACCTAGCGTTAAAGACAACGATTCCCAAATACACATAGAATATATCTGACTAACCTTGATGTAATATGATCTCGATGTGTCCTCGCCACTTACTTATCAGTTTGTATCTCCATACGCACTGATCAGATTTGGTCCCGACTTACCAGAATTACTTACGACTGTGTTCTTACCATTCTCGTGATTACTTCAATTACCTACCACCAACACGATCTCCATACGCACCATTCAGAATCGATCGAATCCAAGCAACCTACTCATGCATTCTTCCTTTGCCTCACGATGTCCGGTTGAACCTGTGAGATGATGTGTCATCCATTGACTGCTCAATACTTTCTCGATCGAAAGTGTCGATAATCTTCATGTGGTCGACACTTCGACTCACTAGCGTGCATGGCCATGCACTTTCTTTATCCGAACACCACAAGGGGAATCAGAGACATCTCTCTTGTTATGATAGGAGGGCAAATCCCATCTCGACTACAACATACATCCTCCGCATGTTTCATAGCATACCCGAAAGCTACCTTCATAACTACCCACATAAGTAGCGCTATAACCCCTAAGAGTGCTATTACACTTGTAGGGAACCATGCCGATCTCTGTGTCTAAGGATTATACATCATCATTACTTGAGACCAACTAATGACACAAAGATTCATAACAATCTCAATAGTGTCTCAATGATGGGTCTATCCAACCCCATATTTTCTAACATGTGCTCACATTTATTGATTCGATATCTCTATATCCATGACCGGGAAACATGATCATCAATCAATACATGTGTTGTCGAGAGTCACCGGTGTTCCACCAAAGGATATCCGACTGTGGATACATTTAGAACGACATCATATAAGTTAAATAGTTCCATCAACAAGTCACAT